>LPNX011093443.1:203288-254678 GCA_001517045.1 Pseudotsuga menziesii | reverse complement strand
TTGCACATGGTGGGACTCATGGACTAGGCAAATAAGACAAAATAAATGAAATAATGTCTAAGTGGGTAAATACTATGGGTTGATTATTCTAACAATCTAACTGAAAGTAACTGGAAGCTAAATAAAAATAACTAGTTCCAACTCCAACTAACTTATGGAGGTTGGTGCCGGGACTCCCAGTGGCTCCTAAAATGTAGGGATTGGTCTAGGAGGCACCTAAACTGATGCATTCACATGCAATAATTAGTAGTTAACCTCTAGTACTATTCCATACAATCTAGTAACTGGTGAATGTGGCCCCATTAGGCCAAGTGGAACCAAATAAGTATTTAAGGTTCCTAAGTTGGGATAAATAATCTAAATAGAAAGTATGGTCAAGGGAGGATTAAAAATCCTAACACCCCCCCTGAATCCTAACTTGGACAACTGTGGGCCCTGGTAACAAGGCCATAGGTCACCCAAATACAATCTACAAGATAGTAAATAATGCTGCTTAATACAATCGAGGAAACATGGGAAAACCTCTTGGGACCCCCCCCCCCCTCAAAATAAGTAGGAACACAAATTTTGAAGAAAACTTGTGAAAAAGTTTGCTTCTGTTTGCAGCACTGTTGAGCAGCAAATGCAGTATTTTGGTTCTTCTATGCAGATGAACCTCTGAATCCAAACAAAATGATTTATGTCTAGAGTAATCTTCCTCTTTTGAAGAAGAATAATGTACTGAACTGAATGAGAAATATAAATAGTTGCACATTGCGAAATGGACCCATGTAGAGCAACTGAAATCAACTGAAGAGAGAGGAAAAGTTCTTGATAATTAAAAACATGTGAGGAACACCCAAGAATATGATATATTTCAGCCTTGAACATCAAACCATGAGTGGTAAAATCAGCCCCATGTGTTAGGAGCAAGTGTCCAGGCAGATGCAGAATGTATTCCTCTTTACTAGTTCTGTGAGGGGATGAGCATGTGACCAAAGGTAGAGAATCACTAGGACTGTGAAGAGTGAATGATTTAGCTCCATAATATGATATTGCTTCAGAAATAACCAATAATTTACAAAATTAAATATCAGAAACCTCATAAGGGAGAACTAACATCGGATCCTCAACAACAAAATTTAAGGAGACTTGCGGTGCTTGATTTGTCACACCAAAATTGATGAAACTAGTTACAAGAAGTACTAAAAGCTATCGAATCTTAAAACCTGAACCACATATTATCAGATCAAAAAATAAATCAGATCCAAAAAGGTTCATATCAGATCCAAAACTATGCTCCACCGATATGGTAGAAGCACAATTTTTTCCTTCTTCAAAAATTCTGATTTTTGGTGCATGCAATCCTATAGGAATTTACTGGAAGCTCCATATTAATGAGATTGAATGGATAAATCCTATAATCTGATATTATTTCAATAATATCCATGGTATTACTTATATACACACCAAAAACATTATTAGATATAGAGAAATAAAATTCCTATAACTTTTTTTAAATAGTCACCAGTAAACTATGCACACAATTTAAAGAAGCACTGGAGAATTTTTTCAAAGATTAGAAGGAGTGTTTTTTCTTCAAAAACAGAGATTCAAATGTATTAATATGGATCAACCATGTGAGGAGATTAGGTATCAGAGATATCATACACTTCTGGAGTAGCAAAAGAAGGAGTTGCTCCGAGGATACTTTTTCAATTTGAATTGACTGTAGGGAAAATTCTGCTTCTTCTTCATCTTCAAAAATTTACTTTTTTGTAGGAGAGGGAATGAACTCATCATGCTTTATTTTATCTGAACCTCTCTCAACATATGTGATTTTAGAGTCATCTCCCATATGAATTCTAGGTCCTCTTGATAGAGGGAAAGTGATGAAGGATTTCCTGAAGGCAACCATGTGGTTGGATGCTCCATAATATATCAAATAAACCTTCAAAGAAGAGAGGCTTGCATGAAAGCATATCTCATATTATGCAGTATTCTTTTCATCATTAGACATATTTGCACCTTGTGGAAGGGAAATATTGTTTTGTACACATAGAGCTTTCATCTGGTTGAGGGTCTTCTTAATGCACAAGTCTTCTAGATGAAAACCCCTCATACAATAGGGACACTCAAACTTTTTCTTTCTTTCTTAGATCTGGAGGCTCCTTCGAAAGTACGCTAATTCTGTTTAGACTTCAAATCAGCCTCGTTGGGCTCCTTATTCTTTGATTTCCCTTTGTCTTGTGTTTTTCTAGAGTCAATAACTAGGAGAGCTTGATATTTGGAAGTCTTGATGACGCCCATTCGAATCAACTTTTCTTGATCCTTGATTAAGGAATCAGAAAAGGAATCAAGTGAAGGAATTTTCCAATCAGGGAAGATTTATCGCTTGGAATGAAATAAAGAAACAAATACAGAATAGTCAGGGTGAGTTTGCTGAAAATGGAGAGCACATTTTTCTCATATTTCCTTTCTACTCCACACTATCTGCATTGAAATGCAAGGGACTTGAATTTAGTAAAGAATTGCTCAATAGTCTTGAAATTGTTGGGATGTAAGGCTACCAGCTCATTCTCTAGGAGGTATCCCTAAAGCTCATCTTTTTTTCCAAACAAGTATTCAAGCTTCTCCCCAGATTCTCTGGGTGTCCTCAAACCTTCAAGGTGGAAGAGGAGATCTCTGGATATATAAGTGCATAGATAACCAAAAGATTCATCACAATGGTTCATGAACTTATTCTTTTCAAATGGATGATGGGGCTCAGCCTCCCTTCCAAGTATTATCCTGAGGTATCCATGCTTGCACAAGGGCAGCTTCATATCAATCCTCCAATCAAGATAATTGGAAGTTTTAAGTATTCGTGGTGTAGGATATTGAGAATCCATAATTCTACAGCTGAAAGATCACAAAAGTTCACACAAACTACGTAGAACCTGTAGATTTTCACTGCAAAACACACTAAAACATTTTAACTATTAGAATCATGTTTTTCCTCTCGACATGAACATATTTTCAAGGTTCGTCACGCCCTCTCTGCTACTTTGAATAAATTTAGAGGAAGAAAATCATCATAGGGACTTCTGTGGAAACCCAACTACTTTTGGTGTTCAATGGAGAGAAACAAACATGAAACCTACCTAAGAAGGCTGTGATACTATATTAGAATTGAAGTGCCATTTATATCTTCACGTAGATAGTTCTAAATTATGATTTCAGTAAATGGAGAATTAAGATACAAACTGAACAAAACAAAATAACACAAGAAATAGATGAGTATTTCCTAGGAATTTACAGTATCATTGTCATTAATTAAATCCGGTGGTACAATAGTTTACATAAAGGAATAATTTGAATGCACTAGGGAGCAACTCAAATCTACCAACTAGATTTGACTGTACCTAACTGACTAGATAACTCGTGGTGTCTCAATTAATATCAGAGTCCAACAGATCAACTCCCAGATGTCCAACCAACTCATACAATCAGTAATAACTAGTTAACTCAATGCAACTGAGCGTGGTAGGTGGAAAACGGAACCTACTCTGCATGCAGCCATGCATTAGCCATGCATAACTAGTGCTAGCTAACTAATTGTGATATAACTAAAAGTAACTAGAAGGCGCTATAATACTAACTAGTTCCAAGTCCAACTAACTGATGAAGGTTGGTGTCGAGACTCCAAGTGGCTCCTAAAATGTAAGGATTGGTCTAGAAGGTGCCCAAACTGATGCATTTACATGTAATAAGTAGTAGCTAACCTCTAATAGTGTTCCCTACACTCTAGTAACTAGTAAATGTGGCCCCATTAGGCCAAGTGGACCCAATGGTACTAGTGGTCCCAAATAATTAATTAAGGTTCCTAAGTTAGGCTAAATAATCTAAATAGAAATTATGGTCAAGGGAGGATTAATAATCCTAACACCCATTTTTTCTGCATGTCTGTTTGCGAGTGGTAGGTGGTACTAAAATTTAACTGTGTCTCTAAGCCAAAGAATAAAGATATCCAAAATTTAGTGCTAAAATTTGTGTCTCGATCGTAGATCATTTCCTTGGGTATCACATGTAATCGAAATATCTCCTTTAAGAATATATCAAGAATGTGAACTTCCTTGTAAGATGACTTAAGTGAGATAAAGTGTGCCGCTTCATACAACTTATCAACCACTACAAATATCGAATCATTCTGATTCTTTCTATTTGGTAGACCCGTAATAAAATCCATACTGATAACCTCCCATTTCCATTATGGAATGTGTAATGGTTGTAGTAATCCAGAAGGATGTTAGTACTCAGCTTTGACCAGCTGACACTCTTAGAATTTTGTGATGAATAATGCTATGTCGACCTTTAACTTAGGCCATAAGAAGTGTTTCTTTACTTCCAATACCATCTTTTGATATCCTGGATGCCGCAAGTAGGGATTTCAATGAAACTATCTTAGGATGTTGGACCTAATGTCTCCTCCCTCCGGAATGTTGATGTATTTGTAACTTCGGAATGTATTCATTTATGTATCTTATGTATTGTAACCTGATGTTTATTCCGGGATATATCTATTTTTTATTGAGTCATGTTGTCATTCCCCAATGTTTCGATCGGGAGGATCAATAATGTAAACAAGTCATGTCAAGTCATAGTGGGTAACTCTTCGATTGTGTAAGAGTTAAAGTCACTGCAGTTCCGGGGCACTAGGGTTATTAGACACTCCTAGAGATGTCAGCTCTAGTATGTAATTGTTAAGTGAGGCTGACATGTTGGAGTGCACTTCAAGTGAACGAAAGAATATAAATAGAGAGTGAGCCTCTCTATTTATCACACACATCACTCACTCACTCAAGTGTAGCACATAGTTGAAGAAGGAAAGACACCGGGACTAGACAAGAAGAAGACTACTGCTGTCGGGAGTGCATCTTACTATTTTGGGATTTTACATCTTGTGTTGATTCTATCTTTGAGGAAGTTGTAGGGTTTTCTCCATTTATGGTTTCCCTGATCAAAATAACTGTGTTCATTGTCTCTTTTGTTTGATTGTTGTACTTGTTATTCTCTTAGTAAAGATCCTAACATAATGCTAGCTTAATGTTGAAAAACTAACATGGTATCAGAGCTAACCTGAGAAGAAGACATTATGCAGCTGCGAGAACTAGGGCTTCCTAGTTTGTGGATCTTCCTCCACCGATTTTCAGAAAAAGTAAGGTGGAACAACTCTCCTCCTTAGGGCGCATCTTTCTGTCGAAACAGAATCCAATTCTGAGGTTTTTCAGTTTTGGACCTGTCACTATTGTCGGAAATTAGGGATTTTCATAGAAGAGGAATTTTTCAGTGAGCCCAGGCCTGGATTGATCTCCTCCCCAAAATCGAAGTTAGGGACAAATTTCAAGGCATTTGGGTGGAAAGAACTTTGGGAAAGAAAAACCCTAATTTTCTCCTGAACCAACTCTGTAGGATTTTAGCTCAAGTTTCAGATCCGACATCTTGAACCTGGTAAGATCTAAAATATTTTGTATTTCCATTAAGGTTCTCATTTAAGATGTCTTATCATACCAAGCTTGATGAAAAGCTCAAGGGAGCTGAAAACTTCCGAGCCTGGAAGTATAGGATCTCCTTGGTCCTGGTAGAAAATGAATTAGACTCCTACATCCATGAGGAGGTTCCAGTTCCAGAGGGAGATGAGGCAAAGGCCTTACATAAGAATAAGATGGTTATGGAAAAGAGGATCCTTGCTGATTCTATCAAGCATCACCTTATCCCATATGTGCCCTCTCTCAAGACACCTAAAGCCATGTTTGATGCCTTAACCAAATTGTTTGAAGGAAAGAACATCAATCGGAAGATGACCCTGAGAAACCAACTGAAGAATGTGAAGATTCAGAATGCAGAAACCATCTAGTCTTACTTCACAAGAGTTTCTCAAATAAAAGAGCAACTAGAAGCAGTTGATGAAGAAGTGGAAAATGTAGAGATTGTAATGACTACATTGAATGGCCTTCCTAGGTCATGGGATTATTTCATCCAAGGAATCTGTGCTAGGAAGAAGTTAGTCAAGTTCAGCAGACTATGGGAAGAGTGCTCTCAAGAAGAAGCTCAGATAGCAGCTCGAGAAGAGAAGATGGGAAGTGAAGACCAAGCTCTCATGGTACACTCCAAGACTCACTCCAAGTCAACAAGAAAGAAAACTCATCACTTTAGAGGTAAGCACTCTCACAAAGATAATACTAGAAGAGATATATCTAGGATCATATGCTATATTTGTGATGAAGCAAGACACTATGCAAGGAATTATCCTAACAAATAGAAGATAGTAAAGAAGAGCAACAAAACAAGACATCATTCTCATGCTGTAGAGGATAATGAACCATCCAGAAAGAGATCCAGATATGAAAGTGAAGATTATTCAAGCGAGGACGAATATGTTCTGATATCAGCTCTCATAGGTAACATTACTCATGGAAGTGATGATTGGATTATAGACAGTGGGGCTTCCAAACATATGACTGGATTCAAGGAATCCTTTGTAATACTGTCAGAACATGAATCACCTCACAAGGTAAAGCTAGGATATGACTACCAATATCCAATAAAAGGTAGTGGGGAATCTTCATATAAGTTAGACTCTGGAAAATCTCTAACAATGAAAGAACTATTGTTTGTGCCAGGACTGAAGAAGAACCTTCTCTCCATATCAGCATTGGATGCAAAAGGAATGCGGGTTGCATTCATAGATGGTCAAGTCATTATGTGGCCAAAAGGAAAGACTATCGATGATGTGGTAGTAATTGGAGAATAAGAAGATGGATTATACAAACTGAAGGGCCATCTAGAACAAGCCTTGGTCCATGACACAGTAGAACCAAGTGAACTTTGGCATAGAATACTTGCACATGTGCATTACAAAGCACTACCTATTGCAAGCAAAGTTGTCGAAGGTCTTCCAGAAATTCAAGCAAAACATGATGGGGTATGCAAAGGATGTGCAAAAGGAAAGAATACAAAGAAGACATTTCCAAGCAGTGAAATAAAATCAAAAGGAATCTTGGAAATCATCCACTCTGATGTATGCAGTCCTATGTCATCAAACTCTCTAAGCGGGTATGCATATTATGTTTATTTTATTTGATGACTTTTCTAGGAAGACATGGGTTTACTTTATGAAGAACAAAGATGAAGTATTCAACAAGTTTAAAGAATTCAAAGCCTTGATCGAAAACCATACTGAAAAGAAGATCAAGACCATTCGATCAGATAATGGTGGATAATTCACTTCAAATGAATTTAAAGAGCTATGCAAAGAATCAGGGATTAAGAGGGAGTTGTCCACTCCTTATAATCCACAACAGAATGGCGTTGCGGAACGAAAGAACATAACTATCATGGAAGCTGCAAAAGCAATGCTTCATGATCAAGACCTTCCTATGCATCTTTGGGTAGAAGCTGCTAGAATAGCGGTGTATGTACAGAACCATACTCCACATAGAGTACTTGAGAACAAGACTCTTGAAGAAGTCTTCTCCAGCAAGAAACCAGAATTCAGCCATCTCAGAATATTCGGTTGTCCTGTGTACATCCACATTCCAAAAGAGAAGAGGACTAAATTAGATCCTTCAGGAAAGAAGGGAATATTTGTGGGATACTCTAAAAGCTCGAAGGCTTACAGAATATATTTCCCAGGATATAAGAAGATTGACATCAGCAGGGATGTGACATTTGATGAAGACACAACTTACAACAAATCCAGAAAGAGACCTGCTGAAGAACCTGAAGAAGCAGAAGCACCCAGAATTCATGATACAAACATGAATGAAGAAACTCGAGAAGAAGATCGAGAATTTGAAGAACCACAAAGACCTGTAGATCCACCTTTGGAGAAGAATCCTCATAAGAGGAAACCTGCTTGGGTACAAGAACTTATCCAAGGTGCGGAAAGATATGGGGCTCCAGAAGAGAATCACAGAGAAAGAAAGAGGACCAGATCCAATTCCGGGTATGTAGCTTTACTATGTGATTTCATTGATAAAGAACCTTCCAGCTATGAAGAAGCAGTAGAATAGAAAGAATGGAAGGATTCTATGATCTAAGAGTACCAATCGATCATGAAGAATGATGTTTGGGATGTTGTCCCAAGACCAGAAGGGAAGTCAGTTGTAACTTCCAAATGGATCTACAAGATCAAGCATGCTGTAGACGGTAGCATTGAAAAGTATAAGGCAAGATTTGTAGCTTGAGGTTTCTCTCAGAAAGAGGGAATAGACTATGAAGAGACCTTTGCACCTGTAGCAAGATACACTTCCATCAGATCGGTACTTGCTCTAGCTGCAGTGATGAAATGGAAGATACACCAAATGGATGTCAAGACTGCCTTCTTGAATGGTGTAGTGGAAGAGGAAGTGTATGTAGAACAACCACTCGGTTTTGAGACACATGACAGGGAGTCTCATGTATGCAGATTGAAGAAATCCATGTACGGTTTGAAATAGGCACCCAGGACATGGTACGGCAGAATTGATAGCTTTCTATCCAGTTTGGGCTTTACCAAGAGTAAAGCAGATTCCAATCTTTACTACAAGGTTGAAGATGGAAACCTAGTGATGCTTCTACTATATGTAGATGATCTATTCGTGACAGGAATGGATGGCTTTATTACTAATATGAAGAGAAATCTTGATGCCGAGTACGAGATGAAGGACTTGGGTATGATGCATTGCTTTCTAGGTACGGAGGTGTGGCAGAGTGCAGATGGAATATTCCTTGGACAAGGGAAGTATGCAATAGATATCTTGAAGAGGTTTGGGATGATGGAATGCAAGACTATGGCCACACCTATGGCATCGAACTTGAAGCTATTGAATGATGCTTCTTCAGAGTCAATTGATGCTACGATGTATCGTCAGATGATTGGGTCATTGATGCACATGATGAACACAAGACCAGACATTTGCTTTGCTGTGAACACCTTGAGCTAGTTCTTGACAGATCCGAGAAATGTTCACTTGATTGCTGCAAAGCATATTCTGAGGTACAATTGATTATGGGCTCAAGTATGATGCAAATCAAAAGATTAACCTAGACGGTTATGTTGATTCAGACTGGGCAGGCAGTGCCATGAATAGGAAGAGCACTTCAAGGTTTTGCTTCAGTATGGGATTGAGTGTGATCTATTGGTTTAGCAGGAAGCAATCATGTGTGGCACTGCGTACAACTGAAGCAGAGTATGTTATAGCTTGTTCAGCTAGTTGTGAGGTAGTATGGCTGCGGAAGCTACTGTCTGATATATTTGATCTCCAATTGGATGCTACTTGTATACATTGTGACAACCAGAGTTGTGTGAAGTTATTAGAGAATCTAGTATTCCATGACAAGTCAAAGCATATCGAGATCAAGTATCACTATATCAAGGATATGGTGTAGAGAGGAGCTGTGAAGCTCTAGTATGTTGTGACGGAGGAACAAATAAATGATGTGTTGACAAAGCCATTAGCTAGAGTGAAGTTCGAGTACTTTAGGGAGAAGCTTGGTGTTCTCCAGATCGAGGTTTCCTCCAAGGGAAAGTGATGAGTCCCAAAGCCATTTTAACGAGCAGGTCAGATGTAAACGCTGAGCCATTCTGTCATGGTGAAAGGATTCAGTTCCTTCCATGTTAGATATGAATGCTGGCCATTCTATCGAGAAGGATGGATGTAAGGGCAACTGCCACTCTCCGGGAGAGTGGAGGCACCTGGTCCGTTACCAGGTAGCTCAGTCTGGGACTGGGGGCCATTCTAACAAGGGTGTAGGATTAAGTTCCTACCAGGTCAGATGTGAGTGCATGCCCTTCTGATGAGGATGTAGGATTTGGTTCCTACCAGGTCAGATGTAAGTGCAGAAATATTCTATCGCTATGAGTAGGATGCGATTCCATCCTGGATGAAAGTATGGAAATATTTCATCACTATGAGTAGGATGTGTTCCCGCCTGGATAAAAGTCTTCCATCATTGTGAGCAGGATGTGATTCCATCCTGGATGAAAGTATGGAAATATTTCATCACTGTGAGTAGGATGTGTTCCCGCCTGGATGGAAGTATGCCTTTCTGACGAGTAGGTTAGATATAAGTGCTGAGGAATTTTCACAGATGAGAGTGATGTCCTGTCATGCTGGTGCATGTGAGTGTTGGGCCTTTTTGATGTGATTGTAGTTTAATACATGATCAGATGTGAGTGTTGGGTGTGCCTTTCTGACGAGCAGGTCAGATATAAGTGTTGGACGAAGACCTACCTGATGGCTAGGCCTACAACCATCATGAAAGAAGGATGGCTCTGTAGAACTTCCTATGACGAGATAGTACACGCATGATGATGAACAAGTGAGATCCATATCGAGCTATGATATAGATCCAGTTATGATGAATCTGAGAGATCCAGATCGAGTGATGATCCAGATCTAGCAGTGATGATCTAGATCGATTGATGATCTAGATCCAGTCCAGTGAAGATGATCCAGATCAAGAGATGATCTAGATCCAGTGATGATGTTCCATGATGATCGAGAGATGATCTAGATTCGAATGATGACGATGACTTGAAGATGAAGATGACTTGAAGACTCAGAATACTAGAGATGCGGATAATGAGATGATCCAGTTGATACAGAGAAGAAGACCAGTGCTGAAAATTGTGTCAAAAGAATACCTTCCTAGTTAAGAGGGAGTGTTGATGTATTTGTAACTTCAGAATGTATTCATTTATGTATCTTATGTATTGTAACCTAATGTTTATTTCGGGATATATCTATTATGTATTTGAGTCATGTTGTCATGCCCCGATGTTTTGATCAAGAGGATCAATAATGTAAATAAGTCATGTCAAGTCATCGTGGGTAACTCTCCGATTCTGTAAGAGTTAAAGTCCTCGTAGTTCTGGGGCACTAGGGTTATTAGACACTCCTAGAGATGTCGGCTCTAGTAAGTAATTGTCAAGTGAGGCCGACATGTTGGAGTGCACTTCAAGTGAACGAAAGAATATAAATAGAGAGTGAGCCTCTCTATTTATCACACACATCACTCACTCACTCAAGTGTAGCGCATAGTTGAGGAAGGAAAGACACCGGGACTAGACAAGAAGAAGACTACTGCTGTCGGGAGTGCATCTTACTGTTTTGGGATTTTACATCTTGTGTTGATTCTATCTCTGAGGAAGTTGCAGGGTTTTCTCCATTTATGGTTTCCTCGATCAAAAACACTGTGTTCATTGTCTCTTGTGTTTGATTGCTGTACTTGTTATCCTCTCAGTAAAGATCCTAACATAATGCTAGCTTAATGTTGAAAAACTAACACGGAACATACAGTTTATATTTGGACCACAATAGTCCATCTAGTATCATCTACCTTATATTATTTCTGTTGTTGAAACGACTCGTCCTCCTGAATATTTTTTAGGACTTGAACATAGAAATGGTCAACAATGCTTGTCATTCTGATCATATCATGCAAATCCAAATCAGTTTGGATCAAATTTACCTCATACAACATATGAGCTCATCAACTTAAAACAACGGTGATTTTATTCTGCTGTTCCTTTACATGCCTTAATTCAAAGTGGTACTCGCTAAGGAAGGCCAACCATCTGGATTTCCTGGAATTTAGATCTGGTTGGTCGAACAAATACATTGGACTCATATTTTCTGTCTTCAGAAGAAAATTCATCCCCATGAGGTAGTGCCTCCACATCTTTAAGGTGTGGATAATGGCTGCTAGCTCAAGATCGTGGGTGGGATAATTTTGTTCGTGTTCCTTTAATTTTCATGACTTGTAACAGATTGTGCAATCATTTTGCATGAGGAATCCACCAAGTCCTTCCTTGATTGCATATTTGTAAACAAAGAAATCCCCATCGGGATCCACAAATCATAGTATAGGTGCAGTAGTCAAAATTTGTTTAAGATTCTGGAAGCTTTCCTCCCTGGATGTCCACAAAAAATTGTTTTCCTTCTTTTGTAAGGTGGTCATGAGACATGAAATCCTCTAAAATTTCTCAATGAATTTTCGATAGTAACCTGCTAATCCCATAAATGACCTTATGTTTGTGACACAAGTAGGGGTAGGCCATTCTTTGATGGATTTAATTTTTTTCTGGATCGAAGGCTATCCATTTCTCGGAAATGATATGACCTAGGTATTGTATTCGTGGTTTGTAAAAATCACATTTTCTAAACATAGTGTATATTTGGTGTTCCCATAATACCCGTAGTACTATGCGGAGATGTTCCTCATGTTCTTATTTACTCTTCGAGTAAACTAGTATGTCGTCTATAAATACTAATACAAAATTATCTAGGTATTTACTAAATATATTGTTCATCATGCACATCAAATTTGTCGGTGCATTGGTTAGCACAAAAGGCATTACTACAAACTCATATTGGCCGTATCAGGTCTAAAAGGAAGTTTTGTGTATATCTTCATCACGAATATGTACTTGATGGTATTTAGATCACAAGCTGATATTTGAAAAGATCTTTGCTCCTTTGACTTGATCGAACAACTCATTGATCCTAGGAAGTGGGTAATGGTTCTTGATGGTCATTTTGTTGAGTTGTTGGTAATCGATGCACATTCGCATCATACCATCCTTCTTCTTAACGAAAAGTATAGGTGCTCCCCAAGGGACACATTAGGTCAGATATAACCATTCTCTATCAACTCATGCAACTGTAACTTGAGCTCCAACAATTCTGGTGTGTTCATACGGTATGGGGATTTTGAAGCTGATACTGACCTTGGTGTCATTTCTATGGGAAAATGTAAGTCCCGCTTCGGTTGTAATCCTGATATTTCCTTGGGAAATACATCCTTAAATTCCATGAGAACATGAAATTTCTCAATTTGATGCTCCCTCTTAGCTTTGACATTCTCAATGTTCACTGCAAAAATATTGCACTCCTTCCTATTACATTTCTTCCCTTGTAAGGTAGATATCTATTTAATAGAAACTTTCTCAGTTATTCCTTGAATCTTTGTTTGAATCCCCTGGCTGTCTATGCACAAGATTGACTTGTTTAGACAATCAAACATGATATGGTACTGTTCCAACCAGTCCATGCCTATAAGTATGTTGTACGATCCTAAGGGTAAGATATTTAGATCTAACTTAGCTGGAAACCTGTTCATGTCTAACTCACAGTCTCTTACTAGTTATGAAAGCTTTCTTTTGTACTAGTGGCTAGTTGTACCAGCCATGGTTTCTCATGTTTCACTTTTTTTAGTTTACGTGTGTCAAAAATATTAGGGGAAGCATATCTTCGACAAGAACCAATATCAATCAAAATTTTAATATTAGTGTTTGAAACCTTACCTTCTATTTCCACCATAGTGGGCTGATGATCTACTTGTTAGCCCTCAAGTGATGCATAGATCCTAGGTGTACTAACAATGTCCTCTACTGTTGGGTATTCTTGTAGGTTGTGTAGGGATCCATTAGTCTTGTTTAGACACTTTGACATAATGGGGCCCTTGGCATTTCCAACAATTAAGCTATAGTGGGGCAGCCTTGCATCCTCTGTTTGCTGCTGTTTTATTGGTATTTGGTGCGGGCCCTCTTAGCCTTGCACCTGTCTTATTGAAATTTTTGTTAGATGGAAAACCATTGTTCTATTTTTTGTATAGCAATGGTTTAAGACCAGGTTTTAGGTTGTTTGAGAAGGTCCTAGAACTGTCTTGACTTATGTTTATATTTTTCTTCCTCAGCTATCCATGCTCCTAACAAGTTCTAGCTTTGTGTAAGGTAGTGTCTAGAGTTTTGGGCATGTCAAACTCAATTCTCTCTCAAAACTTTGGAGGAGGACACCCCAAAAATAGTTGTATCTTGACCTTTTCATCCTTTATGTAAGGTATGTAATGTAATAGATCCAAAAATCTATTGATAAAGGCATCCATGGTCATGGATCCCATCTTTAACTCGTGAAATTTTTTCACTTTTCTGTCGAAGAATCTTTCATACGTGTATTTTTCCTGAAATATTCTATGTAAATTACTCGATTTGGTTTCTTTTACTTCATCCTTTTTAGTATGTTTTAGATCTCTCCAATGTCTAGCTGCTTTTCCATTTAAGTTGTAAATTTCCAATCAGGCTTTAATATCACTAGAGTAGTTGTGTAATCAAAAGTATTTATTCATACCCAGGAGCCATTATTCAGCCTTCTCCCAGGTATTCATCTCTCCTTCATAGGTTGGGGATTTTATCTTTCAAAATTCTCCTTGAAGGCTATCATCATTTTTTTTCATTTTTCTGCAAGGAGAGAGTGAACCATCACTGGAAAGACTGTGATATTCTTCTTTTGGAAGATCATGTGTGTGTTCTTCTCTTCCCTCTTCCTTTGGAGTGCTGGTCCTTCTTTTATGATGATAATTTTTCTCGGATTTATTGGTTGAGTGGGTAGGATTTCCATGAGGGTTTACTCTCGTCATGTTCCAAAGTAAAGCTTCATTGATTTTTTTCTATTCGTTTATCTCATTCATGTTATCATCGTTAAATCTTGGTAATTATCCTTGGAGACTTTGTATGGTCTTCATTAGGTCATAATTTAATTCCACCATAATTTCTTCTCGTGTTGGGGAATTCAGATTCCCTTATTGACTGTTGTCCTCTTCTACATCCATGATTTGGACTGTTCTTTTAAATATGCAATTTAAACATTTAGTGACAAATAATCTTCTGTTAGTTCACAACATTACAAATACAATTTTGAAATGTTTATTTCTGCAATGGATGTTCCGTAGCGCCCATTAGGTCTCTTAGTGTTTGAAACTGGGCTCTGATGCCACTTGTAATGTCCCTAAAGTCCACAAATAAAAATAATTGTAGGACTAATATTAATGCTAAGATATTAAGTGACATCTTATTCTTAACTGCGAAATTATAAACTTGATAAGAACTATGCCTAAGTTCTGGTTCTATTTTTCCTTTTAGTATGATTTCTATTTTACGATGTTGTTTAATGTCATTCTTTTATATTCTGATGTACTAGTACTTATGTATATTTTATATTCCTTGATAATGTTCTGATATTATTTTATCCATGTTTGATTACATGTTACATTATCTAGTTTCTTAATTTACTGAACAATAAGGCCAACTTACCTATGTACTTAAAGTGGAGGAGTGACAGGATTTTACCTAACCACTCACTCGGAAAGGTAAGGAAATACTGTGATACTAGGCTTACTTAGTTCTTGAGAACTAATGCACAACATATTTATTTTTATTGCAGGTATTTTACTGCTAAACCTCTACTACTAGTGCGTGACGGGAAAAGTAAAAGAACTAGAACCTAAAGTTGCTAACCCTAAAAATTACTGGTTTTGGTATGGTATTAAAAACTCTACACAAGTGTATGGGACTTAAACTATAGAAAGTAGGTGTGAAATCTCAATGAGAAAATGTGTGAAGTTAAAACTATAGAGGAAGGGTTGACATTTCATTCATAGTGGGGGATAGTTGGCGGGTTTTAATGTGCCCATGTGAAGGGCTGCATGGCTCCTCCATGATGGCACAAGACATTAAACCCTTTCTAGGGTTTTGTAGTCCACCTTTGCATTATGTTTTTGCTGTTGGTAATCGGGGCCGAGCTCCACCATTGAGATGCACAGACAAGGTGAGAGTTTATAGTGGCGACAAAATGGTTTGATAGGTATGTAGTATCAATTATGTTTTAACTTATTCATACTTTCATTTTGATGTTTTGTAATGCATACTTCTAATGCATCACAGTTTCCATTTACAGGTTTGGGCGAGCGTCGAATGCTCTGGGGCTGTGGCAAAGGAAAAAGGGTCGTTCATATATGAGGGTGTTTACCCAGCTGATTGGTTGTTTACATGGTTTGTAGGGTTTCTCTGTGTGAATTTTGTAACCAGATTCCCAATTGGGATTCACTAGGGGTGGCGAAAAATAGTGACGATGCTCAGTCTTAAATCGTGGTTTGGCTTTTATGGTTCACTGCCCATTCGGGAATTTGTAAAAAATCAACATGACTATGTAATTTGAAACTCTGTGTTGGAAGTTTAAAATGGCATTTCGTTTTATTTAATTCAGCTCTTTGTTTGTTGTGATCATTGTGGTTTAATTTATTCGATGTATTAATTTGTCACAGTGGTCTAGGAACTGAAAACATAGTCTCACAAAGAATACATACAGATGATCATAAAATCGGTAAAATGGTGCTGCAATGGAAGTAGAAGCTCTGTATAATCAAATGAATAATGAATAATACAATACAATGATCATGCTGGAAGCATGAATGCCAAAAAAATTCAAATTCCGAAGGAGGTCATTCAAATTGAATGAGTGAGTCTAGCTTAACTGAATGTAAGCCATAGTCAACACTCAAGTTAACCACTGATCAAAAATCTAATTTACTCAACTGAGCCCTAACTGAAGTCGGAGTGCAATAAATGATCGAGTCTAACTGAAAGTAGCTCAGACACATGTCACTGCAAGCCAACCAAAAATTGGTAGCGCATCAATGACTCCAATGAACCCCGATGAGGTTAACTGAAGTGTAACTGACCATCAAAAGTGGTTGGAGGCACCCTTGTTGAACCCAGTTCATTAAATAATCATTAAATAATCAATTTAATGAAGGGAGGCACCTTCAATGCTATATTTAACTAATTGTAACCATCAGTTAGCAATATGGGGCATTTATGACACTCATATCACCCTTAGAGTGCTCCAGTTAGCCTCCCCAAAAGAAGGAGAAGGCTAAGTTAGCTTCCTTGACTGAAGGTAGGCGTGGGTGTGCTCATGCTGATGTCATACAATGCTCCTCTGATGTCAATTAAGACAGTATAACTTAGGATAATGGTTTAACTAGGTCAAATTGACCAAAATGAGTGTGTATGGTGGTAAATGTCTCCAACATGATGGTTAAAATTAGATCACTGCCATTGCTCCACAATGGAACTATGATAATGTCGTTTTGATAGTTTATTGTTGACTGTGGATATAATTTGGGTCTTTGAGCCCACTCTGTATTTGATGGAATGTTATATTGTTTTAAATGGTTTACCTATGATAATTAATAAATGGTTCAGATTGGGAATTTAGCTTCTGTTTATAAAGAAAGAGGGGAAATCCCTAGCTTCATGCTCGATTTGGTTTCATAGTAGATTCTTTTCTATGTGTTTGTGAGTTCGTTGTATCATTTATTGGAATTTTTTCTATATGTTTCTGAGGGGAAACCCTAGCTCTGTTAAGTGTTTATATGTTTTTATATATTATTTGGTGTAGGATGATAATTCCATCATGGTTTTTTGTTTTAATGTTGTGGTTTTGATGGCGGCAAAAATAACGTGGCCCAAGCTAGTGTAAATGGTGTAGCCTGTGAGTTTGTAAAGTTTATAATCTATATTTAGTACCTGTAGAGTATGGACAGTCTTACGATATTTGTTTAATGGATTCAATAGTTGATTTATTATTTATGTTTGTTATTTATCTATTTTTTCTAAATGCTCTTAGACAGAGCTTATGAGATTCAATATTGGGTTTCTATAGTTGATTTACTGTTTATAATTTTGACTGTTTAGATTTTGGTTTTAAACAATGTAAATTGTTCCTCTGGAAACATTGACAGGACCTCGGCCTTTGTGTTAAAGGAATGAACATGATTTTGTTGGTGATTTAGTTTTTATTACTTTAGCATAGAAATTATATATATATGTATGTATGTATGCATATCTTCGATGCTAGAAAATATTAATATGCCATCTTACTTAGGTTAGCCTATGGATGTTGATTCGTTGTTTTGGGAAAAACGATAGTTTAAAGGTTATGGTGGATGACTTTGTAAATTTATTAATTGTTTTAAAGTTTATAAACAATGAATGCTAAACAATGTTTTACATGCTTTAGTTTCTAAGGGATTTGATCCCTGGTTCAAGTTTATGAATATTTGTTTAGCATATTTATTGGTTGGTTTAATGCATAGAGCACTGACTAGTACGCATCCTTTATATGGTTTCTTTGGTTTGTTAAGGGATTCGATCTATGGTTATTTGATTAGGTGTATTTAGATTGTTTATTAGTTTGGTTAATGAGTAGTTTAAATGATAATGTGGATGTGTGGAATTTGTTTATTTATTTTATTTATTTGATTTCGTTGGATGGATAAAATAATTCCATGAGGTTTTATTATATTATTAATGTCGTAGACCTTTGCGAATTGCCTATAATTGTATACTTAAGGATTTTATTTTTACTCAGTTTTTACAAATGAGACCGGTGTTGTGATGTAGGGTTTAGTTTCAGTATGGTTTGAAAGAGGTATGGTTATTAAATTTATTTAGAAAACTAAAGGTTGGATCTAGACTAAACCCTATCATATAATATAAAATTTTGAAAATAGTTTAATACAACTCTGAATAGGATTTTTTCCCTATAATCTATGTAGGAATTAAAAACGGAGATTCTAATTTAACTAATAAAACAAACTTGAAACATTTATCATAAACCGATGGAGAGTAAAATTACAGATCTTAATCCAAAGCATAATGGATATAATTACAACCTGTAAGAATAATTGAAATGGCTTGGAAGTGTAGAAACCTCTTACCTGCAACTATGCAGCATCTAATGGCTAAAGTACCCTGCACACTTGAACACCCAGAATTAATAAAACTCTAGCTATCTCTGACCTTACGAATGATCACTGGATAACTTTGGAACTACCACATTACTCCCAACCATGAACGAGAATCATTTTTGGTTCTAATATGGACCCCCACGAGCTGGCTCCAACATGCAAGTGATCTAGAACTCCTAAAGGTGAGGGTGTTATTGTTTGTATTATCTCATATTTCATGGTATTTCTTCGAGTCCCTGATGAGAAGTATATTTGACATTAATTTAATCAACTTAAAATAAGTATGATAAGGGTTGGTGCTATTCAAACTTGTTCTCACTCAACACACTTATTTTCAGTAACTCCTGGTGCTATTCAGAGCCTAAGCTCAACACTATCAATTGGGAATTACACTAGCACAATTCGAGAGCCTCTTGCTCAACACTAATACTAGCATGTACTTGTATAATACACCTAGGGATACAATGGCCAAAGATTCGATGCTCTAGATCTTATGCTCAACATCAATATCAAATGCTCCAGGGCTTATGCCCAACACTTCCAATATTATGACTCATGTTCTCCAAATATTATTCTCAACACAAAATCTCATAACTCATGTTCTCCAGAGCTTATGCTCAACAAAAAATATCATAAGTCATGTGCTCTAGAGCTTATGCTCAACAAAAAATATCATAACTCTTATGCTTTAGGGCTTACACCGAACACATTATAAAACTGAATCATGCATTCCGTCTTATGCACAATACATCAAAATAATCCTCTTCATAAATGTATTAGGTATAATCACATAAAAATACAGTACATCATACAACGACAATAGTCTTTGTCCATCAGGGCCTATGCCCAACATATATAATGATACACAAGACAATAAAACATGTGCATCGACTAAATCCCAATATATCTATCTAATCAATATAACGCATGTGTAGTGGGGCATATACCCAATATATAAACATAAAAATCAAAGTAACTCATATGCAGTGGGGCTCATGCCCAATATTGTCAAGGTCAAAATTTGGGATATTACCTACGAGTGAACAATAAACTAAAGCAATCAAATCTACCCCTTTTTTTCAAAGGAAATAATCACCTTCCTTTTATTCTGAAGGAATCAAGGAAGGATCGCATGCAAATGAAATATCCACAAACTTCCCCACATTTCGTAGTTTGGTAGGTGGAGAAAAATGTCTGCTAGAAATCCAAGCCAAAACATGTCTCAACAGAATTGAAACCTGGTGGATGGAATGAAATCTATCTAGCTCCACCAATGGACCACCATATCCTTAACTATCAAATCTACCCCTTAACATGTATACTAAGTAACAAATAATGGAAATACTTAATTAATTTAAATTTATTCAAACAATATTTTAATAGGAAAGACTAAATTATTTATTATCCAATGGAAATAAATTAAAAAATTAATTGTATGACTTGAGGATAAACTTACAGCTTTCGACTCCATTGTGAGTGATAGGGTTCTTTCATTCCTCTAAGCGATGACAACAATGGACTATAGTTTTCTTGCTCTTCAATTCCTCCCTTTTCAATGTATCCAAAGGGTTCCTTATATAATGCTTCAATGGGGTAATGGAAGGTCAATTACGAGCAATCCCAAGGCATATGGAAGGCCAAGAGATAAGTGAATCGGATCCACATCAACAAAAACTCCAAAAATCTTTGGCCTTTTGCACACATCCCGATGTACACGATTTTAGGGTTATATCTGCGTATATACGCGAGAAAGGGTTTAAAAGTCATGTATAGAAAATAACATGTGTTTTTAGGGATGATCTTGGAAACATCAAAGGTAAAAAAATATTCCATGGGGTCCAAATACTCTGTAGAGGGACAGGGAAGGCCATAAATGTGTGATCTACCAAGTGTGGTAAAATCAGCTGTAACAGATGCCCCCTAATGTGTGAGGTCAGAGGGGTGATACGATGGCTGAAATTCATTATAAGTCCATCCCAGAAGTGGAGTGATGAAGGACCAGGTGGAAGAACCAACCATCCAACAATACAGTACAAATATCTTTGCATATGACTACAAATACATCTAGCTGTCTCAGATACATAAGAGTACAATGGCCATGAATAGGCATGATACAAAATATGACATGTGTGGTCATCGCCATGTACAATATAGATAGATCAGAATCTCCATGATGAAGATATACAAAGGATCATGATATCCATGAAACCTGAAGATATACAATGGATCAAGATCTCCATAATGACTGAAGATATCTGACATACATTGGAATCAAGTCACGAGAGATGAAATCTCATGAACACTGGCACGATCAAGGAGGTAGCATATCACGAATGCCACCAATATGGAAAGTCTTCTACATAACCTGCTACATGTACATGTCCTACTATGTGAATAGAGGTGTCGAGGTCAAACATAGTAGTCCATCGTCTGATTACCGGTCATTTATGTATATCGTTAACAGACGCGAGATCACCCACCGATAATGAAAATGGGAATCAAGGTACTATAGTGCAATCTAGCAAGTGTGAATAAATGTGTTGAGGTCAAACACTTGAAAGAATCCATCGATCAAGGGACATTGATGTATTCCCAAAACTATCGACGGTGATAGAACCTACCACTGATGACTGTAAGTCTCAAGGCACTCAAATGACTCTAGACTCCTATCCTAGAATAAATGATCTGAAGTCGATGGGATGAAATCCACTAGAAGGAGGGCATTAAGGCATCCTCCATCATCCAACACAAGGTACTCAACAAAGCTGTATAATGTGGAAGGACTCGATCATAATGTGCTCAAACCAGTACCAGTACCGGGAATGGCCGGCATGCAAAGTCAAGAAAACTGAGGAATGGTTGACTCAGGCTTCAACTTCCTTCGAAAAAGAGAATAAAGGTGAATGGTGACTAAATGTAGGAAGCATAGACTCAATATACAAAACTGGGACATCTCTGCGACACAGGAGGAATCGACAGAGGCTCCATAGGGACTGGAAGCTTAACCAGTCGGTGGAGATAAACTCAGAGAAATGAGTACAGCTCCTAAAGTCAAAGTATTAACCAAACCAACGGATGTGATATATAGTGCTCTATTTGAAGGTGACATGACTCGACTTCTGTGAAAGATAACATCTTTTCCTGTTCGTCTTTTTGGTTTTTTGATTTTTTTGGAATTTTTCAGATATTTTGAAAATCTTGAAAAAGAATAAAAGTGCCTAATAGCTACAAATCTAGGAGGATATGAGTCTCAAGGGGAAACAAACTAGTTCCAAGCAGTGGAACATACCTATTCTCAATGCAAGGGAACATGTGCAGGATAATGACATTCGGGGGAAAGTCCCCTCCCGATAAAAAATGGGGATTCAAACTGCAAAAGATATATAAAACAGCTCTGCTTGGCTAGACATGAGACAAGCTCGAGCTATATAGCTGATAATTAGAGTCCGGGAAGCCAACATAAGGCTGAAAAAGGCAGGAAAAACTCATGATAATGCAATTACAACTTGACATATACAAGGGATTCCAGACGAAAAAGGCCATCATAAAGGTCAAGAGGAGTATGAAGCTCTTGCTCAAAGTCATGGCAATACTATACAAAGGACTCCCACAACCTAAAGGAGGAAACGCAACATGGGAACCAAATGCAACAAGGATATAACTAGGGCTCCCATCTATAGGAAATATCTACCATTCACATAGTGTCACTTCTAAAAGTAGCATGAAGGTTTTGTGACACCATGGAATGGGTTTGTACCTAAGGTTAAAATGGAATGGTCATAAGAAAATGCATAAGTGCAAGTGCATGTGATATCCTAACCTATATGCCAGTTTAGACGTAATACCTATGATAGGCACGAACGGGTCAAAACCTTGGAGAGTGTGTACAAAAACTAGACCCTATATGACAACCATATTAGTCCAAAACAACCCAAAATAGTCAATAAAGAATCCAAACGATAGGATATAGGGAGGAATGATCATGAAAATTGCACCTAAAGGAAACACTGCGGTGAATTATGGGACATAAAAAAGTAAGTAAGGTGTAGACCCAACGTTCACGCATCCACTACCACCCCCGTGAGGGTGACCTTCGGTGTAAAATACTGAGAGAAGGGAGTCAACATCTTCCACAAATGTAGAAGGGTTTTGATGCCCCTAAGTCTGAAACTAGGGTCCGTACTAGGACCAAGGATGGGTGATAGGATACTAGGCATGCCGAAAATAAAAGAACCCAAACTCGAGAGAGCATATATATACTTAAGTAACCGTGATCCCAAAGGCCAACTAGCGCACAAAGAGCAAACTCCTAAAAAAACCAAGGGGAGGATATGTGAGCTCCTGAATGCAGCAGGTATGTATCGCCTAGGAGAGGCTCAAAACTCCCATACACTACAAGCGAAGGTACATAACCAATTATAGTGGCCCTCAGCTTCAATGCATAAAGCGACTGTGTTTTCTGACCTCTACCTGGCAAGGACACTCAGAGAATAACTTCTACAAGTACCCCCTGTGATACCTAGGAAAGGAAACCAAGATCACCTCAATATAATCAATGCTCAAGTGGACAGTCACAGGCGGGATCGACCGTATGGGCAGGGTAGCAAAGCCTGAAACTCTTGAAAGAGCCCCTAGATATGAATACAATCCTGGAAATATCTTTGATGCTCACTGAAAGTGACCAGGGGTTATCCCAATCACAATCGTGTGCACTGCCTCGTGCTTAACTCCCGTGTACGAGGAACGTCCTGAGAAACACTAATTATACCAAGGATTTCACTCTCTCACCTGGATAGACACCTAATTGTTTATGTTTTGTAGTCTTGGAGAATTAACTCACAATGAAATAATGCAAGACTCTAAAACCTAATCTTGTTGATGCACCCTATAAAAGAAAAGAGTGTAATTCATTTTATATGCGTTGATTTTAATTGGTTGTAATTACTCAAAGGGAAATGGTCATGCAACTAATGAAGTTATGAGTCAGCAGTGAAGTAAATATGCACACCATAACAAACAATGCTAAGTGCAATCTTTGTCAAATGAAAAGTAGGGTATGCCACTACATGAGATGCATAAATATATATTCCTTTCCGAATGCCAATGCAATCCTTCCTATATGAAAGCCTAAACACAACTCTCATCCAAGCAATCCAATGCAAGTACCTCCTCAAATCCATATCTAAGATGAAACTAAGAGTGCAACTACATTGTATTTTCCAACATAAAAGAATGGAAAATGAAATAAAATTCATCTAAAATTCTCAGTCTCTGCAGCAAGTATAAAACACAAGCCCAGCAATACACCAAGACAAAAAAGAGTAATGCAAATGGAAAAACAAAAAGCATAAATGACTAAAACTACTTTCAAAGAAAAATCCATGAAAAGGAAGTCTCTGGTCACAAAAGAAGCATCCAACAGACAACATCAGACCCAAGGAAGACCCAACCACACTCACAACCCACCCAACAACTTCCCACAACATGAAGCTTACCAAAAGGGAGGATGTACGCGACTGTTTAAAGAATAGTTGCATATATACACAACTTTTGGCCAAAATTTTGCATGTATACGTCAATTTTGTCCAAAAACCTGCATGTATACGTGACTTTTGGCGAAAAATTTGCGCATGTACGCAAGTTTCAGCCAAAAACATGCCTACAGAGGAAGACAATGGTAAAAAGTAAGCCAAGGGTCAAACCAATAAAGGGGAGTGTGAATGGATGAACATAATATAAAATGCAACACATAAACAAGGAGAAACAAAGAGCAAGTCAAGAATATCAAGCACGTTGTGCCCCCAAACCCCAAAGAAAAACAAGGAATGTCCCCAGCAGAGTCGCCATTTCTATTACGGAGAAAAATTCCTATGGCTTGGGGTGTACCACAATAGACAGAGTAACCACAGAAATCAATCCCTTCCCAATATTCAAGAGAAATAAAACATCTAACACTAAAGGATCTCGAAACACACCTTATTTTGGATGGTTGATGTACATCCCCGTTGAGCGTTTCCAATCCTGCTTGTGTTAACAATTTGCTCTCTCAACAATCCGCAAACAAGACAAGCATGCTATACAATGGTGTTAGACCTACTCTAGCATATATAATCAATAATGTATAAGAAATTAAAATCATCCATGGATTCAATATTCATTTAAATGCACATCATTGGATAGGAAAAGATATTTCTATTAATATAAATTAGAGATTACAAGAATGACAACCTCTGTGGGCACATCTGCGAACCAGAGAAATTGAGTCCTCCACCTAGGCCTCCACCACCTCAATCCTCCATCTCTCAATAGCAAGCTCCCAAGAAAAGGAAATGTTGGGAAGAACACCAAGTGCTCCAAGGTACAAAGGGATGTAGACTCAAGTATAAGCAAGCTACGGCAACAACGGACTATAGTTTTCTTGCTTTTCAATTCCTCCCCTTTTAATGTATCCAAAGGGTTCCTTATATAGTGCTTTAATGGGGTAATGAAAGGTCAAATCCGAGCGATATCAAGGCATATGGAAGGCCAAGAGACAAGTGAATCATATCCACATCAAGGAAAAATCCAAAAATCTTTGTCCTTTTGCACACATCCCAATGTACGCGGGTTTAAGGGTTATATCCACGTATATACGCGAGAAAGGGTTTAAAAGTTGTGTATAGAAAATAACATGTGTTTTTAGGGATGATATTGGAAACATCAAAGGTACAAAAATAGTCCATGGGGTCCAAAGAGTATGCAGAGGGACAAGGAAGGCCATAAATGTGTGATCTACCAAGTGTGGTAAAATCAGCTGTATTAGTTGTTGATGTATATATAACTTCAGAATGTATTCATCTATGTATCTTATGTATTGTAACCCAATGTTTATTTCGGGATGTTTCTATTATGTATTTGAGTCATGTTGTCTTTCCCCGATGTTCCGATCGGGAGGATCAATAATGTAAACAAGTCATGTCAAGTCATTGTTAAAGTCCCCACAGTTTCGGGGCACTAGGGTTATTATACACTCATAGAGATGTAGGCTCTAGTAAGTAATTGTTAAATGAGGCCGACATGATTGAGTGCACTTCAAGTGACGAAATAATTTAAAAAGAGAGTGAGACTCTCTATTTATCACACACATCATTCACTCACTCAAGTGTGGCGCATTAGTGAGGAAGGAAATATACTAGGACTAGACAGAAGAAGAAGATTACTGCTGTTGGGAGATCTCTTACTATTTTGGTGCTGATTCTATCTCTAAGGAAGTTGCGGGGTTTTCTCCTTTATGGTTTCCCCGAGGAAAATCTCTTTGTGTCTCTTGTCTCTTGTGATGTGCTTATGTTTTATTGCTGTGCTTGTTATTCTCTCAGTGAAAAGATCCTAAGATCATAATGCTAGCTTATATGATGAAAAACTAACATGGTATTAGAGCTAACCTGAGAAGAAGACACTGTGCAGCTACGGGAACTAGGGATTCCTAGTTTGTGGATGTTCCTCCACAGATTTTCAGCAAAAGTAAGGTGGAACAACTCTCCTCCTTAAGGCGCATCTTTCTATCGAAATAGAATCCAATTCTGAGGTTTTTCAGTTTTGGACCTGTCACTAGGGTCAAAAATTAGGGATTTTTACAGAAGAGGAATTTTTTAGTGAGCCCAGGCCTAGATTGATCTCCTCCACAAAATCAAAGTTAGGAAAAAATTTCAAGGCATTTGGGTGGACAAAACTCCAGAAAAGCAAAACGCTAATTTGCTCTTAAACTAGCTCTGCAGGATTTCAGCTCAAGTTTCAGATCCGACATCTTGAACCTGGTAAGATATAAAATCCTTTGTATTTCCATTTGAGGTTCTCATTTAAAGATGTCTCATCATACTAAGCTTGATGAAAAGCTTGAGGGAGCTGAAAACTTTTGAGCTTGGAAGTATAGGATCTCCCTAGTCCTGGAAGAGAATGAATTAGACTCCTATATCAATGAGGAGGTTCTAGTCCCAGAGGGAGATGAGGCTAAAGCCTTGCATAAGAAAAAGATGGTTATGGAAAAGAGAATCATTTCTGATTCTATCAAGGATCATCTCATACCATAGGTATCATCTCTTAAGACACCTAAAGCTATGTTTGATGCCCTAACCAAATTGTTTGAAGGGAAGAACATTAACATGAAGATGACCTTGAGAAATCAATTGAAGAATGTGAAGATCCAGAATGATGAGACTATTAAGTCTTACTTTACAAGGGTTTCTCATATCAAGGAACAATTAGAAGCTATTGATGAAGAAGTGGAAAATGCAGAGATTGTGATGACTACTTTGAATGGCCTTCCTAGGTCATGGGATGCTTTCATCCAAGGAATCTGTGCTAGAAAGAAGTTAGTCAAATTCAGCAGACTATGGGAAGAATGTTCTCAAGAAGAAGCACGGATAGCAGCTTGAGAAGAGAAGATGGGAAGTGAAGACCAAGCCCTTACAGCCCACTCCAAGAAAAGAAGAAGAAGACCTCATTACTCCAAAGGTAAGGATTCTCATCTCAGGAAAGACATATCAAAATTAAGATGTTATACATGTGATGAAGTGGGACACTTTGCAAAATACTATCCTAATAACAAGAGCCACTCTCATAAGAAGAAGGGGAACAAAAGAAGACATCATGCTCATGCTGCAGAGGATGATGAACCATCCAAGAAGATATCTAGATATGAAAGTGAAGATTCTTCAAGCGAGGATGAATATGTTCTGATATCAGCTCTCACAGGTAACATTACTCATGGTAGTGATGATTGGCTTATAGATAGTGGGGCTTCCAAACATATGACAGGATTCAATGAATCCTTTGTAAGACTTTCAGAACATGAATCGCCTCACAAGGTGAAGCTAGGAGTTCACTACCAATATCCAATAAAAGGTAGTGGGGAATCTTCATACAAGCTAGACTCTGGTAAGTGTCTAACAATGAAAGAAGTATTGTTTGTTCCAGGACTTAAGAATAACCTTCTATCCATTTCAACATTAGATGCAAAAGGAATGTGGGTTGCATTCATAGATGGTCAAGTCATCATGTGGCCAAAAGGAAAGACTATCGATGATGCGGTAGTGATTCGAGAACAAGAAGGAGGCTTGTACAAATTGAAGGGCCATCCAGAACAAGCCTTGATCCATGACATGGTAGAGCCAAATGAACTTTGGCATAGAAGGCTTGCACATGTGCATTACAGAGCACTACCTATTGCAAGCAAAGCAGTTGAAGGTCTTCCAGAATTCCAAGGAAAACATGATGGAGTTTGCAAAGGATGTGCGAAAGGGAAGAATACAAAGAAGACATTTCATAGCAGTGAAAGCAAAGCCAAAGGTATTCTAGAAGTCATCCACTCCGATGTATGCGGTCCTATGTCATCAAACTCACTAAGCGGGTATGCATACTATGTTTCTTTTATTGATGATTTTTTCTAGAAAGACATGGATTTACTTTATGAAGAACAAAGATGAAGTATTCAGTAAGTTCAAGGAATTCAAAGCCTTGATCGAAAACCATACTGAAAAGAAGATCAAGACCATTCGATTAGATAATGGTGGAGAATTCACTTCGAATGAATTCAAAGAGCTATGCAAAGAATCAGGGATTAAGAGGGAGATGTCCACTCCTTATAATCCACTACAAAATGGTTTTGTGGAACGGAAGAATAGAACTATCATGGAAGCTGCAAGAGCTATGCTTCATGATCAAGATATACCTATGCATCTTTGGGCGGAAGCTGCCAGGACAACGGTGTATGTACAGAACTGTACTCCACATAGA
The DNA here is from genome assembly GCA_001517045.1 of Pseudotsuga menziesii. Lineage (NCBI taxonomy): Eukaryota > Viridiplantae > Streptophyta > Pinopsida > Pinales > Pinaceae > Pseudotsuga > Pseudotsuga menziesii. The sequence continues at coordinate 226,313 of LPNX011093443.1, read as the reverse complement.
GTGCTAGAGAACAAGACTCCTGAAGAAGTCTTCTCCGGCAAGAAACCAGAAGTTAGCCATCTCAGAATATTCGGTTGTCCCGTGTACATACACATTCCAAAAGAAAGGAGAACAAAATTAGATCCTTCAGGAAAGAAGGGAATATTTGTGGGATACTCTGAAAGCTCGAAGGCTTACAGAATCTATTTTCCAAGATACAAGAAGATTGACATCAGCAGAGATGTGACATTTGATGAAGGTACAGCTTACAACAAATCTAGAAAGAGACCTGCTGAAGAACCTGAAGAAGCTGAAGCAGAAGTACCCAGAATTCATGATACAATCATGGACGAAGAAGCTCAAGAAGAAGATCGAGAGTTCGAGGAACCACAAAGACCTATAGATCCACCTCTGGAGAATAATCTGCATAAGAGGAAACCTGCTTGGGTACGTGAACTTATCCAAGGTGTAGAAAGATATGGGGCTCCAGAAGAAAATCACAAAGAAAGAAAGAGAACCAGATCCAATTCCGGGTATGTAGGTTTACTATGTGATTTCATTAATAAAGAACCTTCCAGTTATGAAGAAGTAGTAGATCAGAAAGAATGGAAGGATTCTATGATTGAAGAATATCAATCAATCATGAAGAATGATGTTTGGGATGTTGTCCTAAGACCAGAAGGGAAGTCAGTTGTAAATTCCAAATGGATCTACAAGATCAAGCATGCTGCAGATGGTAGCATTGAAAAGTATAAGGCAAGATTTGTAGCTCAAGGTTTCTCTTAGAAAGAAGGAATAGACTATGAAGAAACATTTGCACTTGTGGCCAGATACACTTCCATCAGATCAGTACTTGCTCTGGCTGCAGTGATGAAATGGAAGTTACACCAGATGGATGTCAAGACTGCCTTCTTGAATGGTGTAGTAGAAGAGGAAGTGTATGTAGAACAGCCACTCGGTTTTGAGACACATGACAAAGAGTCTCATCTATGTAGATTGAAGAAAGCACTGTATGGTTTGAAATAGGCACCCAGGAGCTGGTACGACAGAATTGACAGCTTTCTATCCAGTTTGGGTTTTACCAAGAGTAAAGCAGATTCCAACCTTTACTACAAGGTTGAAGATGGAAACCAAGTGATGCTCCTATTGTATGTAGATGATCTATTTGCGACAGGTATAGATGGGTTGATTGCTGATACGAAGAGAAAGCTTGCTGCTGAGTTCGAAATGAAGGACTTGGGGATGATGCATTACTTTCTAGGTATGGAGGTGTGGTAGAGTATAGATGGAATCTTCCTTGGACAAGGGAAGTATGCAATAGAGATCCTAAAGAGGTTTGGGATGATGGACTGCAAGGCTATGGCCACACCTATGGCATCGAACCTGAAGCTATTGAGTGATGCTTCATCAGATTCGATTGATGGTACGATGTATCATCAGATGATTGGGTCATTGATGTACCTGACAAACACGAGACTCAATATTTTCTTTGCTGTGAACACCTTGAGTCAGTACTTGACAGATCCGAGAAGTGTTCACTTGACTGCTGCAAAGCATATTCTGAGGTACCTGAAGGGTATAGTTGATTATGGGCTCAAGTACGATGTGAATCAAAAGATTAACCTAGAGGGTTATGTTGATTCAGATTGGGCAGGCAGTGCCATTGACAAGAAGAGTACTTCAAGATGTTGCTTCAGTATGGGATCAGGTGTGATCTCTTGGTTTAGTAGGAAGCAATCCTATGTGGCACTGAGTACAGCTGAAGCAAAGTATGTCGCAGCTTGTTCAGCTAGTTGTGAGGTAGTATGGCGTTGGAAGCTACTGTCTGATATATTTGATCTCCATTTGGATGCTACTTGTATACATTGCGACAACCAGAGTTGCATAAAGTTGTCAAAGAATCCAGTGTTCCATGACAAGTTGAAGCACATCGAGATCAAGTATCACTATGTCAGGGATATGGTGCAAAGAGGAGTAGTGAAGCTCCAGTATATTGCGACGAAGGAATAGATAGCTGATGTATTGACGAAGCCATTGTCTAGGATAAAGTTTGAGTACTTCAGGGAGAGACTTGGTGTTCTCCAAATCGAGGTTCCTCCCAAGAGGAAGTGATGTGTCCATGCTATGCGATTCTGACATGGTGAGAGGATTGGTTCCTTCCATGATCAGATGTAAGTGCAGTGCCATTCCAACATGGTGAGAGGATTGGTTCCTTCCATGGTCAGATGTAAGGGCTATGACACTATGAGAGGATTGGTTCCTTCCATTGTCAGGTATATGTGGATGCCACATATGGTTTGAAAAAGGACCAGCTCTGTGATGCCTCATCTGGTTTGAAAAAGGACCAGCTATGAGATGCCTCATCTAGTTTGAAAAAGGACTAGCTCTGGGAAGACTCATCTAGTTTGAAAAAGGACTAGCTCTGTGTAGATGCCTCATCTAGTTTGAAAAAGGACTAGCTCTGGGAAGACTCATCTAGTTTGAAAAAGGACTATCTCTGGGAAGACTCATCTAGTTTGAAAAAGGACTAGCTCTGTGTAGATGCCTCATCTAGTTTGAAAAAGGACTAGCTCTAGGAAGACTCATCTAGTTTGAAAAAGGACTAGCTCTGTGTAGATGCCTCATCTAGTTTGAAAAAGGACTAGCTCTGGGAAGACTCATCTAGTTTGAAAAAGGACTAGCTCTGTGTAGCTGTCTCATCTAGTATGAAAAAGGACCAGCTCTGAGATGATACATCTAGTATGAAAAATGACTGGCTCTGTAGAACTTCCTGTGACGAGAAGAATCATGAGATAGCACCAGTGATGATCCAGATCGAGTGATGATCCAGATCCAGTAATTATGATCCAGCAGTAATGATCCAGATCGAGAGATGATCCAAATCCGATGATGAAGATGAATTGAAGACAAAGATGATCCAGCTGATGCAAAGAAGAAGACCAGTGATGAAAATTGTGTCGAAAGAATACCTTCCTAGTTAAGAGGGAGTGTTGATGTATATGTAACTTCATAATGTATTCATCTATGTATCTTAGGTATTGTAACCCGATGTTTATTCCAGGATGTTTCTATTATGTATTTGAGTCATGTTGTCTTGCCCCAATGTTCTGATCGGGAGGATCAATAATGTAAACAAGTCATGTCAATTCATTGTTAAAGTCCCCACAGTTTCGGGGCACTAGGGTTATTATACACTCATAGAGATGTAGGCTCTAGTAAGTAATTGTTAAGTGAGGCTGACATGATTGAGTGCAGTTCAAGTGAACGAAAGAATATAAATAGAGAGTGAGACTCTCTATTTATCACACACATCATTCACTCACTCAAGTGTGGCGCATTAGTGAGGAAGGAAATATACTGGGACTAGACAGAAGAAGAAGATTACTGTTGTTGGGAGATCTCTTACTGTTTTGGTGCTGATTCTATCTCTAAGGAAATTGTGGGGTTTTCTCCTTTATGGTTTCCCCGAGGAAAATATCTTTGTGTCTCTTGTCTCTTGTGATGTGCTTATGTTTTATTGTTGTGCTTGTTATTCTCTCAGTGAAAAGATCCTAAGATCATAATGCTAGCTTATATGATGAAAAACTAACATTAGTTATCTTTTAATTTGAAATTAAACTCATCAATAAAAACATATCTTTTAATTGAAAATTAAATTATTTAATAAAAACATTATTATTGAAGGGTAGTTTTTTAATAAAAATTCATTGTTGAAGGGTTTTTTTTTCACTAAAACGTTGTGTGGAAGGAAAGATAAAATTTCAAAACCATAAAAAATATTAGTTGGAAGGGAAAAGAATGATGAAAATAAAATCCAACATTGATCGAAAGGCCCTAACAATGTCATCCAAAGTTTCAGGGGGGGGGGAGGGGGTTGCATCCAAAGGGTTTGAGTTCGATAGGTAGAAATGGTGGGGCTTATCCACATCATTGGAAGTGATATATCTAACGACGATGAGCACAAAATTTTACATGTCACATGAATCATCAATAAGATCTACCACAATTTTTCAAAACTCCTATTTTCCATCATAATTCTATCCGAGTTAAACATTATTATAATATATTATTTAAATTTTTTTATGTTAATATCCTCAAAACCTACCTACAGTATTACATGACCTTATATTTTCATGACTATTGTATATATACATGCACACAATTGGTGTGTACAAAAACAAGTCATTCTTTGATTTGTTCAAAACATTGGAAAGAAACTCCATCATTTAAGTCACTTGCACTAATAAAAGAAATGCAATATATTTTGCAGGAAAAAAAGTATTTCTTAAAAAATATCGAATTTCATGTGGTCATACAAAATATCCATAGATAAGAATTATAGATTTTGAAACCTTATTTGATTTCATGCATTTCATTTTCTTTCAACATATTCAAATCTATTGCATAAATACCTTGAATCATCCCTCCAAGTACATAGATTGTTGGTTTTCCATGTTTGTATTTACACTAAAATGTCATGATAGACCATCATTAACTTACATTCACCCAAACCCTTCAATTAGGTGTTATGGTAAAAATGAAAGTCTATCACATCCTAGAGAGTAACAAAACCTAAAGAGACCCAAAGAACAAATAGGAATTATGTTTGAGGATCAAGTACCTATTGCAATTGTCAATCGATGTATAAGAATTTCATGTGTATATGTACCAAATATCTATCTGAATTGACTATCGATATGAGAGTGGACAAATACGAGTGAAAAATAAACTAAAGCAATCAAATATATCCCTTACAATGTATACCAAGTAATAAATCATGGAAATAATTAATTAATTGGAACTTATTCAAACAATATTTTAAGAGGAGAGAATAATTTTTTTATTATCTAATGGAAATAAATTAAAACATGAAATGTATAACTTGACGATAAGGTTATAGCTTTGCACTCCATTCTTATAGGTAGGGTTTTTTCATTCCTCTAACATTATATTATCTCTTATGTGATAGTTCCCCTTATGCAATGTCATTTTGTATGGAAAATCATGCAACATGTGTAAGTAAACATACAAAGAATATGTGGGTGGAAGCAATCATTTTCTCATTTTCTAAATACCCTTTAGCAAAATATCAAGAGTGTAACCCTTAAACCCATAAGTTCTATAATATGCATGGTGTAGATTTATATCTATAAGCAACAACTAAATTAGAGGAGAACCATTCCCAATGTGAATGTATGAAATTCAATCATGGTCACCCATGTGACTAATTTGATCATAAGGATTCCCAAGAAGACTGACATTGATTAAAAAGGGATGCCTAGTATGGCTATGTACTGACCCATCTAGCTAAAGGGTCAACCTAAGGAATTAATGCATCACAGAAGTGCTCATGTAGGTGTCAATGAATCCGAATGTGTTTGTTCAATCCATGAAGAAATAATCATGTGACCCATGTTATGGTCAGGAAACTATTAAAGGAAGAATTGTACAACCCTATGAATAGTCAACATAAAGGTCAACTCTTAGTTGAGTTATGCAATTGGTTTATACAGTGGGTGCATAAAGTGTGGTTAATTTTGGTTTAACCAAGGGGACATAATAGGTGTGATAATAGTGCCAATAGTACTTTAAAATGTGTCATTATGATAAGAGTGCATTCTATAAACCAATATGAGGGACAAGTGCGTGATACCCCAAAAACCAAATAATACTCATAATAAACAATTAAAATACTATTGCATGTCCCCCAATTATAGACATGTAGAAATAAAAATATAGATTGATGCCTAATTTTCTTAGAACTTGATAGGGGCCCAAATTTATTCATTTTTAATTTGTTATATTGGCCATCGGGAAATTGATATTTATCTAAATACACCATCACTATATAACCAAATTGATATTGTGCATGTATCATCTTTATGTCATCTCTGGCATTGCAGACTTCATTATGTTGTTTAAATACTTATTTTAACTTGCTTAAAGATTCACTTCATTTGACGTTAAAATATAGCACGCATCTAAAGAGACAATTCTTAGTTTTGTCACTCCACTAGGATAATGTCAATATTTTGTCTCCAATGGAGAGATAGTATTAGTAATATTTGTAGAAGTGTTAAGAGAAAATTCAACTAGAGACAACATCAAACAATAATGTCTTGGTCTATTGTGTACTAGAAATGTGATAAATTCCCATGTTTCAAATTAACTGCAATTCACTTGTTAGTTTGAGGACAATAGGAAAAACTAAAATGAATTTGTGGCTTGAATATATTCTTTAGTGTTTATCAAATATGGCTTAGGAGTTTGGCATCCATATCAATGACAATAGAGATATCCAAGCCCTAAAATAAAGCATCTTCTTTGAAAAAATACTTGAAATGTGTGTGTGGGTGTGGGTGTGTAGGTGTGTGTGTGTGTGTTTTCATGTTTAAAACCAGCTATAAAATGTATTACCATATATTAGTGATATTGAAGTAATTAGAGTATCATTACCACATTAATTGCAGTATGAACTATATTCATTAGCATTCACTAGGTGCTTGAAACTAGCCACATAATTGGTCATAAATACCAATAATTTCCTTTATGGACTTACTATATTTATGACCACATTTGTTTTACTAGTCTTGTGATTGATCCAAAAAGTTTGAGCATGAAATATTTACTTATTTGCGGTTTCCAATTATTTCACAGCTTGATTGTTTGTACTTTGTATGAACTTATCAGGCATTAAATGATGCTTCCATTGTTAAATTTCAGACCATGGTAGATTATTTTACATATAAAACCTACAATATTGAACATAAGACATTAAGTACCATCAAACTAAAAATTTTGAAAACATTAATTTACAAACACATTTTATTCAAAAACATGAAAAAATTTACGAAATTGAACTCCAAGACTTAGAGCGTTTGTTGTTTAGTACATATGGGAAAACAATATACTACTACAAATCAAAATACATTGTTAATCATGACCACACAACTCAATCTCACACTCAAAAAAATTGAAAAATAACCACTTCCACTTCACCTTTTTTATAGATGAAGAAGGCCATAGGAAAAGACCAAAAAACAACTCATCCTTTTAATGCCAAAATTAGAAAGACAAAACCCTATTCTAGTTTTTTCCTATAGAAATGAACCTTGTTGCATGAGCTAACTACCTGCAGAAGTGCACCCATTAGGAGAGGCTAATCATTCATACAAACACGCATTTCTTACCTAGAATAATGTTCCTTATAAAAAACGAGAAGTTTCCCTATATCATGTGCTTAATATAACTTTAGATCAAAACCAAAATAAAGATAAAATAAAACTACTTCTAAATATGGAAATCAAACTCTGAATAACTTATATTTTAAAACTGGAATGCTAAATATAGAACACCAATTGTAAAACTAGAAGTGGGTGAGATTTACACATGCATGTTAAAGGCATGTAGGTTCTCTCTCAATATTTTCCATAGATAATTGTAGCATATTAATTTTCACCAGTGAATGCTTACTTTTCATTGTTGAAATTCTAGATATAGTTTTCCTCAAAAGTATCAAGTATCTGTACCTAATTTATTTTGTTGGCAAATGCAGGAAGAGTTTTGCTAATCCTTGGAAAATTCCATTATGATGTCCTCAAAATCATTGGTCGTTATGTAAGGGTATAATTTCTCATTGTATTTGCTTGTTCCCTCTAATAGTGTAATTCATTTTTTTTCATACAAGTCCACAGTGGCTTATGTTTTAGGCATAGTCTTAATTTACTTTTTTTCACACGGAAAAACCACCTTCCTGCTATTCTGAAATAATCAAGAAAATTTCACACCAGCATGGGAAATATCAACAAACTTCCCCAGTTCCATGGAATATGGCAGATCGAGAAGAGTCAAAATTCCAATCTAGAACATGTGTCAATGAAATTGAACCTCGATGGATGGAATGAAATCAACCTATCCCCACCAACGGACAACCATATCCTTGACATAGTATTACCTAACTTATGAACTCTTTCATTTTGAATTGTTAAATGTTTGAGTTTGTGATGTTGCTGTGATGCTCTCATAAGTTTGATTTTGTTTTTGTTGCTTGAATGGTTGTTCATCTAAATAAATTAGTTTTAGGTTTTAAAGCATGTTCTCATACTAAGCATCTCTTATTTTAACTATATAGTTAGGTCTTTATATTGTTTGGATAGTGTAACTATATTAAGAGCTAATAAAGTGGGTACACAATGAATTTTCTTGAAAATCGTATTTCATTACTACAAACTATAAAGAGCAAGTTTGAATGTTGGAATTGGCACCTAGAATTACAAATAATCCAATTTGAGTGTTAATATTTCCTATCTCCCCAATTCTTAAATGGTGCTATCTCAATAGAATAGAATCTTTACAACAAATAAGATTGTGATTTATTCCTGCATGCCCTACCATAAATTAATGAATGATATTGGAATGTATTTCAAAGAAAATATTTATATGTTTATTTATGTTAAGGGTAGTCCATTTTATTTATACAAGGGGGGTTTCAAATGATATTTTATGTTTCTACAAGGGGTGTTTCATATCTCCTATCTAAGTTTCTATGAGGGGGATTTATAATTACCCTTGTATGCATCTATGACGGGGGTTCTAAAATCCCTTTATATCCTGCTATGAGGGGATTTCTATACTACCGTTGTCTGCTACTACAATTGGGGCTTCTAAACCACCCTTGTAAGTTTATACGAGGGGCGTTCCAAATATCCCTTATAGGTTTCTATGAGAAGGGTTCCAAACTGCACTTATAGGTTTGTAAGAGGCGGGTTCAAAACCACCCACATAGATTTGTAATAGGGGGTTTAAGAGGGGGGTTCGAAACCTCCCCCATAGGATTATTAAAAGGGTGTATAAAATTGTGCCCATAGTTATATATGGGGGGTTATAACCACCCTCCAAAGTCACTTTTAGGGGTAGTTTAGATCTCTTCTAAACCACCACTACAAATATAGAATTTTAACGTCGATGGTTTTGGGGGTGGTTTTGTCAAAACTATTTCTAATTCCAAAAACACACCCAAAATTAACCTTTGAGGGGGAAAGACAACCCTCCAATGGTAAAAAGTGTAATAGTGTTTAGGTCATGCCCAACTAGGATTTTGGTAGTGCTACAAATGCATGTGTCATTATAAGATGTGCCATTTCGTAGAAAACACCCATGGTATTCCCTATAGTCACAAATACCTCCTCATACAAAAAAATAGTCAATAATATAAAAAATTGAACCCATATCAAAACCTAACCCACTTTAGTTCACTTGCCATCAAAAGATGAGGTCCAGTTCCATAGGAATACAAGGAACTAACTAATATTCTAGCATATCCCCATAACATGAGTTATATCATCATGCTTGTGGAATTGAACAACTATCCAACAACTTAATAAGACCAATCGATTCGAGGGATATCTAAATATTGATTGTGTTACTTCTATTTCCCTATGTAGATTGAATGTTGATCTATTAGCCACAAATTTGGCCAATGGTTTTCTCCCCCATCTAAAAAATTTAGTTCAATTTTACTTTGGTACCTTGGAAAATATTCATGGGATACAACCATACTCACACCACCTTTCATTTTTTGCAGACGTTTTCGCAGGACAATCCTTCCACAAATTCCACAAAATGGATTGAAATGGAAGATTCAGAGAGTGAGTGTGGAGAAACTCCTGCAATAAACAATGAGAATGCATGATATAATAGAAATATTGGAGCACACAAGATATTTTATTGATCGCGGGCCACTTTGAGGGGGAAACCTCCTTTGAGCAAGCTCAATACAGAATAACTCTTGGATGCTTTCATTAGCCTCAACACATACTTATATACTAAGTCTAATCTAAACAACTATTACCCCCCATGAATGTGGGATAATGCAACATAATAACTAGACAACTTAACGACTATTACTTACTCCCCATGAATGTGGGATAATACAACATACTGATGGGAGGACTTACAAAGCATATGTGTCCGATAAAATATGCTAACAAAATAAAGAGGAAGGTTGACACGGGTTCTTAACATCCCCTCCCTCTTAAAAAAAAGCTTTGTCCTCAAAGCTTTAGATGTGGAAACTGTTGCTAAATCTGAAGGAGCGGTTCCGATGTAGCATCCTTCGGTTGCATGTTGTGCCACTGATTTAAGACCTCTGTGATGGAACGAGAGTGAAGATGACAAGTGTGCTTATTGAGGATGGCCGCCGGATATGAAATGATGGATCCTTCATTATCCCATTTTGGTAAAACAATTTGTGCTCTGATGTTGGTGCCAATCACTTGCTTATTGCGAGAAGAAGGAGGATGTGCCAATTTACAAGAAATAGACCCAATATTCTGAAGAACTATATATGGACAAGAGATCTTTGTAGCGAGCATTTGATTCCCATTGAGTTTCAAGGAGGATTGCTTGTAAGGATGAAGACAAAGAAAAAACATGTCACCGATTTGAAAAGTACAATCAGAACGGTGCCGACCGGCTTGGTGTTTCATGCGGATTTTGGCCATGTGAAGATTGTCCTATAGAAGGTGAAGAATCTGATGTCGATTTTGAAGAACCATGTCAATGGCCTGAACTAGTGACCTGCTAGGGGTGTATGGAAGGAGTACTAGAGGTGTGTGACCATAAACTACTTCATATGGAGTTATTTGAGATGCAGTATGGTAGGAAGTATTGTACCACCATTCAGCAATAGGGAGCCACTTTGCCCACGGATGTTGTTCTTCGGAGGTGAAACAATGAATATAAGTTTCCCAATAGTTGTTGATGACTTCATTTGGACCATCTATTGATGGATGATAAAATAAACTCATATTCAGTTTGGTGTCAATAAGTAGAAAATGACTTGTGAAAGGTGCGTTGCAGTCTAAGACAATGGAAGAAGGGATTCCATGAAGAAGGAATATCTTGTCTATGAAAATTTGTGCGATTGAGGAGGTGGTATATGGAGTTCTGAGAGCACAAAAATGATGATATTTGGAGAGCCGATCAACCACAACCAAGATTATGGTCTTCCCTCCATATTTAGGGATCCCTTGAATGAAATCCATTGAAATATATGTCCAAATCCTTGTAGGGATGGGAAAAGGTTTGAGCAATCCGGAAAGGAGTGTAGTTTCACCTTGGTGGCATTGACAAGGAGCACATTCAGAAACCATCTGTTTAATTTCTTGTTTCATTCCCTTCCGAAAGAAGTGACATCATTCCCTCTCATATGTTTCCATGAACCTAGAGTGCCCTGCTGATGGAGAGGCATGGAGTTCATAAAATATTGCATGTTTAATATCTGTGCTCTGGGGAAGCACCAGATGACCCTTGTATCTCAAAGAAGAGCCATCCTAAGAGAAATACGGTACCACAGAAGAGTTACTATCCAACGGTTGGATGATTTCAGATAATGAGGGGTCATTGACATAGCCTTGCTGAACAGAGTGTAACCAAGTTGGAATAGGAAGAGAAATAACTGAAAGAGAAACATGGGCATCAAATGTGTGGAAAAGAGCATCCACCACAAGATTGTCCTGAGCCTTCATATAGTCATAATCCCTGAGTTTTCTAACCCATTTCTGTTGTGTTGGGGATGAGACCCGTTGTTCCAGGAAATATTTCAAACTATGGTGATTTGTCTTGATGCCAAAAGGATTCTCTAAGAGGGATTGCCACCACTTTTGCACTATGTGAAAAATAGTCATCATTTCCTTCTCATATGTAGAGGTGGATAAATTCTTTCCAGAAAGGGATGTGTTGGTGAATGCAATGGGATGTTCATATTGAAAGAGGAAAACCCCAAGTCCATTGTTGTAAGCATCACTCTCAAGAGTGAAGAGCTTGGAAAAATCAGGCATCTGAAGGGTGCATCGGAATGAAAGATCCAAGGGAGTAGTTGAGACTGCTGAAGGTTGCATATGAATGAAATGGAGCTGAGCAATGACACCATGTGAATTCGTCTTAAGGAGATTTTCCATGTGATGAGAACTGATGATGCTGAGAGTACCTGGTTGTAAGCCATTGAATGTGTGTTTGTTCCCATTGACTGAAAATAGCAGCCACAGTTTATCAAAATCCCATAAGATGGGTCCAAGTGTGCGTAACCATTGAGTTCGTAAAATCACATCACATCCTCCTAGAGGCATGAGAAACATGTTAGAGTGCAATTTATAATCTCCAATAGAGATACACACATTGCGACACTTTCCTTTGCAAGGTAAGGTGCTCCCATTGGAAACCATGACTTGAAAGATGGAGCAAGGATGGACAAAAATATCAGCTTGTTTGGCAATCTGAGGGTCAATGAAGTTATGGGTGCTACCAAAATCAATGAGTATTGCAAGAGGAATCTTCTTGAAGAAACCCTTGACCTACATGGTTTGTGGGGCGGTGACTCCGGCTAATGAATGGAGAGATATCTCTGGGTGTTCATCATGAGAATGAGGGTCAACAGGAGGCTACAGAATGTCGACCTGATTGTCTATTGGATCCTGAGTAGCTTCACAAATTTCAAGTGCAGGAGAAGAAACCACATCCAAGAGATAGGGATTTTGTTTAGCACATTAATGTCCTCGGTTGAATTTCCCATCACAATTATAATAAAGTCCTTTTTCCTTACGTACCTGCATCTCAGCTTCAGACAAATGCTTGATAGGAGTGGGTCTAAGAGTTGAAGGGATTGGACGTCTTTGGGAAACCATATTGCTGAATGGAACAAAAGTGGATTTGGGGCATTGCTGAGCCTTGATCTTGTCTTCTGTCAACTTAGCCAACCCTAGGATTTCCATCATTGTGTTCGGACAGAACATGTTAACCTCAGATCGAATTGTATCCTTAAGACCATTGATAAAACAACTCCTGTAGAATGCATCAGGAAATCCTTCTATGTGCTTGACTAATTTCTCAAATTCAGTCTGAAGGAAGAAAAGAAAAAAAATATTTTTTTGTTTGTATTTTCGACATATCTCCCCGTATTTTTACTCAAATTTCGATCGGGAGAGCTCGTTGGATGCGGAATGAAATTATGCATCCAACGAGTACCCACTCGACATACTTTTGACGGACCACGCTACCTCAAAAACAAGAAATACCTTTAAAAAGTGTGATGATGATGTCATCATCACGTTTTTTCAAGTATTTCTTGTTTTTTGGGTAGTGGGGTCTGTCAAAAGTATGGTGAGTGGGTACTCGTTGGATGCAGAATTTAATTTCGCATCCAACGAGCTCTCTCGATCAAAATTTGAGTAAAAACACAGGGAGATATGTCGAAAATACAAACAAAAAAAGTAGTTTTTTTTATGATACCTATCCCCAAATTTATATTAAAAAAGAGTTTAAGACCTATACGATATTTCAAATTTAAAGAAATTTCATTGGCTAACACATGATGACATGGAATTTGAGTTAAAGTTAAAAGGTCCATTTTGAGTTGAAATTTCCTCTAATGGGTGGTGCTAGAAGCTGATGATTTGTGACAAGTCTGGAATTTTGCATGTTATCAACTGTAAATAGATATGGACCCCAGGTATATTCGGCTTCCTAATGGTTCAAAGGTAGTCACTAGGCCACCAAGTCTATCTCACGCTTGAGTATTGGGGCAGTACCCCTCACTTCACGATGTAGGTAAAACTGCTAACCGCTTGGAAAAAAACGACAGCTCTTTGGTTTTCCTCACTGATGGGAATCTAGTCAATCTGGTGGGGGTCATTGCCCTTTTCGCTTGGTAGGTCCTCTCAATGGCCAACTACTTCGGGGTTTGTGTGGTACTCCTCACAATGAGTTTTAGGGCTATACCCAAGTACTTCCCATAGTTAAGCAGATAGGGTTTATTCCCTAATCCGAATGAAAAATACCATTGCAAGAAAAATAAATACTACAATAATCACAGTGCCAGAAAAAATGTGGCAGAAATTCCACCCAATGCTCAGAAACCCGTAATTAGAGCTACGGTTTTGAGACGAAAACTTTTAAAATGAGCATAACCTGATCTATATTGCTTAGAATCGCTATTATAGCCTATTTCTGGAACTAGAACAACCACTCTGCTTCTACCCACGACATCAAAATAGAAATCTAGGCACCCAGTCAAAAGATTTTCGCTATGCAATTTTCGCGATCATCACCAAAATTCTGAAAATTGCTGATTTTAAATCCGCGATATCTCCACTTTTGGAACTCCAAATGAGATGATTTTTTTTTTATAAATTTTTTACTTTTTCTGAAACTGTGTATTTTTGAAAGAAGAATTCAGATATGCAACCTGTTTCTTTTGATTCTATGCAGAAAGTTTCAGAAATTGATCTGAAAGTCGCCGCCCAATTTTGCCCTCTTTTTCTTTTGAAAAGAAAAAAAAAATTCCCACTTGTGCCAAGGAAAGTGCTCTAATACTAGATGTGGAGAACCTCCTGCAATAAATAATGAGAATGCATGATATAACAGAAATATTGGAGCACAAAAGATATTTTATTGATCGCGGGCCACTTCGAGGCGTCAACCTCCTTTGAGCAAGCTCAATACAAAATAACTCTTGGATGCTTTCATTAGCCTCAACACATACTTATATACTAAGTCTAATCTAAACAACTATTACCCCCAATGAATTTGGGATAATGCAACATAATAACTAGATAACTTAACAACTATTACTTACTCCCCATGAATGTGGGATAATACAACATACTGATGGGACGACTTACAAAGCATATGCGCTTGATAAAATATACTAACAAAATAAAGAGGAGGGTTGACACAGGTTATTAACAATGAGAAAGCATGGGTAGGATTGGTTCCATATAGCGAATCCAAATCATAAATATTATGTAGGTTTGATGCATCTGAGTAGGTCTGATGCCCTTGAAGATGACCATCCCTAGTGCATCCCAAGGGAGTAGGCATGAGGGAGCTTGATCTAGGGTTTATTTAGGTAGATCATCTATATGTCTACGTATATTAATTATCCGACATGCCACCTCCTCCAAAATATCTTACACATGCGGTTGTATATTTTCCTTATTCAAGCCATTAATCCTAGTCTTTTCCCATTTCACACTCACTTCATTAGAAAAGACCATTATTCTGGGTCTAATAGAGTGGCAGATAAAAATCATTCTAGAGTGTGGGCCGCTCCATTGAAAGAAGGGTTCGAATTTGAGGAGAAGTTTCCCTTCATGAGTCACTTTACTTGTCAAAATACTTTTAAAAATTATGACAAGATGTCTCAAAGAATGGGAAAACAATTTGCTAAGACATACTTTTAACGGTTAATTATTTTTACAAAACATCATTAATTTTCGCTAGTAGGCTTGTTAAGATATGTGTATGCTTACATAAATGGTTGTAATAGGTGGTTGTTTATATATGTAATAAGGGAAACCAAAATTTTCCCACTTGATTGAAACTTTCTCATTTGATTGAAGAGTATGTGGCTGAGTTTTCCTTCAATGGATGGCTTTGATTTTATTCCATTTATTCTTTCCTTCTTATATTGGCCTAACAGTGTCCCAATACAAGGTTGTTTCCTTCCTTTAAACTCCTTTCCTTGTCCTTTGTCCCCTTTCTTTAGAGGATAAATCGGTTTTGAAGTCCGAACTCTGACAGAGAGGTGGGTACTATTTTAGAAGAAGTTAATTTTAAACTATCTCAATGAAATAATTAACCCAACCACCCACCAAACATCAACAATTTATCAGCTACCGAATTTACTAACAATCAACAATTTATCATCTACTAAAATTACCAAACATGACCCATGGAATTTCAGACATGCTTTTGTTTCTGGTTATCGATCGCAAAAGTTAGATGCCCGTGTTGAATTTATATACCCATTTCTCTAGTCAGTTTGAAAGTGCTCTCCTCTGGCTGCCACGTGCTTGGAGCTACCAATTTTGGAAGATGTCATTTTCATTTTTTTGTTATAAAATTGATAATAATCTAAAGACAATTTTAATGAAATTCTTCTGTGTTTTTTCTTAAACATGAAATTGTTTTTTGTTATTTTGACATTGAGATGTATTAACACTTGTGTCCAACAAGGGATGGAAAAAGGGTTTTATCTATTCATAATTTTTTGAAAATTATTTATTTGATATATGTTGAAACTTAGGAACATTTTATTATTCTTATACTCTTATTAATTGGTTGAAACAATTACTTTTACTAATGGGGAAAAAATATAAACTAGTTAGAAGTTGAAAGTGATTTATTCATATCCATTTATAGTCAAGGGAAAGTGAATGGACCAAACAAGAAAGCAAGAACCATGAACTGGTTGGTAAAAATTTTTACCCTCCCACACTAAAACACATTGAGAATTAAATTGAACTCCATGATTTTCAATTAGAATGGAAAATGTATCACAACAAACAATTTTTACATAGTTTTTACTATAACCATTTTTACATATCCAAATTACTATGTCAAATTATATGTGTCTATATTATTATGTTTTTATAAAAATAAAATAAAATGAATTACCTATATTAGAAAACTAAATTCTTTTAGTTATGGAAGAAGAAAAACAAAATAAATTTATTTTATCTAATAGTCATCAAAGTGCATCATGGATAACACATAGAAAATTCCACTTGAGTGTAAGATTTGTTGTAGCTTGGTATGTGAAAGTTCATGTGCAATAATTTCCTAGGAGAATCTAAAATAACCCATACCTTGGAAAAAAAACATTTTTAAACGCTTTTTTGACAAGAGAAGGAGAGAACATCAAAGTACAATATCAATTCCAATGTGTTTTTTTAATCAATTGTCTCTACAAAAGGGAATATTATATTTATCTCTCCTTTTAACTCAATTCATTTGGAATAAAATGTCACAATTTCAATTACACCATTGATGCAACATGTTAACCTTGAAATTTTTGGTTTGTTGCATTACATGTGTCCTAACATTAACCCCTAGAAATGATTTAAGGTTCCGCATTTTGTTTCTTTCCTAATTTTATGACTTAATAAACTTCACATAGATAATGTGGACACATGTTACTATTGAGTTGTTTGTGTTACTCTTAGTAGGTTGTTTTATTTCACGCTCAATTTTCAAAGTACATGATCAACAAAATTATGGGTAAGTGGGTCTATTGTTATCTTTTAATTGAAAATTAATCTCCTTAATATAAACATATCTTTTAATTGAAAAATAAATTGTCACAACACCATTGATGCAACATGTTAACCTCGCAAAACTTTGTGTGTTGCATTAAATGTGGCTTGACATTATCCTTCGTAAAGGATTCTAGGTTCCACATTTTGTTGTTTTTAATTTTATCACTTATCATAATGTTAGCACATGTTACTTTTGAGTTTTGTGTGTCACTGTTATTAGGTTGTTTTGTTCCACCCGCAATTTCAAAGAACATTATCAACTAAAAACAGGGGTAGATGAGTCTATTGTTATCTTTTAATTGGAAATTAAATTCCTCAATAAAACATATCTTATAAATGAAAATTAAATTCTTTAATAAAAACATTATTATTGAAGGCTAATTTTTTAATAAAAATTCATTGTTGAAGGGTTATTTTTTCACTAAAACATTGTGTGGAAAACAACATAAATGTTCAAAATGTCAAAAAAAATTGTTTGAAGGGAAGAGATGAAATGAAATGACAACATTGATCAAAAGGCCCTAACAATGTCATCCAAAGTTTGTAGGTGATTGCAACCAAAGGGTTTGAGTCTTCTAGGTAGAACTTGTGGCCCTTCTCCACATCATCGAGAGTGATATATATGACGGGGATGAGCACCAAACTTTACATGTCACATGAATCATTGGTGAGATCTACCACAGTTTTTCAAAACTCCTCTTTGCCGCTATAACTCGATCCCATTTCAACATTATTATAATATATTATTTAAAAAACGTAATGATGTTAATACCCTCAAACCTAACTTACACTAGTACATGACCTGATATTTCGAGGGATATATATATATATATATATATATATATATATATATATATATCTTGGAAAGAAAATCCATTATTTAAGTCACTTTCACAGTTGAGATAAAAAAATGAAATATATTTTGAAAAAAATCAACATATTACTTTAAAAACTTGAATTTTATGTGGTCTTACAAAATATCCATAGATAAAAATTATATATTTTAAAAGCTTATTCAATTTTCTACATTTCATCTTCTTTAAACATATTCAGATTTGTTATATAAATACCTTGAACCATCCCTCCAAGTCAATAAATCATACTTATGTTGCTGGGTCAATAACTTTTGGTCCTACATAGTATACTAAAAGATATTAAAAAAAAGCTGCACTACCTACATCCAAATGGATCATAACCAAAGCACTATCTACATCCAAATGGATCATACCCAAACTTGTTCCTTTTTCAGGATATTAGCAATTTAGTACCAAAGTGTCTTGGTAATAACATTTTTTTGAGTTGACTAATTAACTAATACTTTCCTACATATATTGCCGGAAAAGCGAGGATGAATTCTCTGATGGCAGAAACTAGTTTTGACGTTACAAAGAAAACGTGAAATAAAGTATCACAATCATACAAAGCAGTAACTTGAACCTATTTACATCCTTTACATATATTTGCAACCAAAAAAATGCTTACAACATATATTTGCAACTAAAAATGCTACCAAAATATGATGTGGACTAATTTTCTCATTCTATTACTTTCACATAAAAATTTATTAGTAAAAATCTACATCATAATATGGCTTTATTGTGCCAACAGAATAACAAAATATGTAATGAGCTAATTTTCTCATTCTATTACTTCCACAAAAATATTTATTAATAAAAATCCACATCTACTATAATACTATCCGTTTAACCTAGCACTACCAACCAACAATCTTTATATTTACATTCTTTGCATAAACTATCGGCACTTGTGGATAAAGAGTGAGTAATATACAGCGAGTGGTGAGTGCAAGGCATTCCCTCACGGCAGTGTGAACAGAGTGAAATTCCGAGAATCGGAGGATTCACATTTATTTATAAATGCAAGTGGTTGTAACATACCAAATGAGTATTGCTTTGATAGACCAAATTTAGGTAAAGGATGATGTGGTTTGATAGATTTGGGATTCAATTTTAAATAACCATAATTAATTATAATGACTCCATTCCATTCTTGATTTGGGGATTAAATATTAAGGTCACACTTTATGTCAAAAGGAAACATTATTAATCAACTTAGGTATTTATAGTTTTTTTTTTAAAATTTATAAAAATTGTAATTGTAAATACAATTTTGTTAGATTTTATAATTATTTAATTTATTAAATAAGTTAAATTTATTTATATTTTTAAAAAATATTTAAATAAAAAAATTATGATTTAACAAAATATTATATAAATCAATTTTGCAATAATAATTTAAAAAATCCAAAATTATTTAACTAAAACCAACAGAAATACTTAAATCATCTCACTACTCTTAATATAACTTGTGTGGAAATGATCAAATATAAAAAAACTCCTTTCATAAATGAATATTATTTTCTTTGAAAATGTTAATGATTCAATTTTCTCATCACTAGTTCATAAGTGAGTTATGATAAGTTTGGTCATCTTTTAAAAAAAAATTCATGCTAAGAAAGACTAACCATCTTATCACCGTCACTCAAGTCAAATATGGTATGTTTGTTGTCATCTTCTTAAAAAATCAATGCTAAAAAACTATTTAATTAATAAACTTGTGTATAATTTATTTATTTTTTTAATATTTTATAGTTATCATTTTACCCATATGAATTCATCATTATCATTTTAGGTAAAGGGATACATATGAGATATAAATTGTCTTTCTAACTAACTTAATTAAAAACAATATTTTTTAAAACATATTTTCCTTAAAAAAATGTTTATGATTATAATTTTTATTGATTGACAAGTTGTCAACATTCTTTTGTTTATTTGTATTATACATAGGCTTAGATTTTCACAATTGATCATAATTGTAATCAAACTTCTACATATAATCCATGTTGAAGTTTTGAGACATCCTATCATTTAAGTGTGCCAATGAAACAAACATTGCCATTTGTTACAATTACAACTAAACACATATTTAAGAATTTTATAATTTTGGGATTATATCAACTTTTTTTTAATTATTTTAGGGTTTTGTTGTTTCTAAAATTCCAAAAAAGCTTAGACCACCACATCTTTTCAAAACCTTCAAAATATTCCAAATACACATTATAAGCTAGTTTTGTTGTTACCTCTCCATTATCTTTGTTCTTTTCCCAACTTATAGAGTCATGCTGTTCATTCAACCAGATGCATGCATTAGATATAGACCAAATATAATTGTTCCATTCAAAAGACACACTACCTGAAAGATTTAGTTTTTCTTCCCTCAACCAATATTCACCATCGTCAACAATGTTCAAAGTTATATGTTTGATTCTTTTGACTTGAGAAAGTATCATTATGTTCTTTTGATGTAGTTGATGAATTAATTCATTTGAAAACTTACAAGTATCACACATACTTACAATAGGATCAATTCCTATAAAGATTTGATTTCCTCTCCCAACTTTCCAACTAAACAAGGAAATGAGAATGGGTAAAACTTTAAGAAAGCTTCTTCAAATAATAGACCTGTTATGAGAACTTTTCCCAAGATCTCTCATCCAATGTATTAGTGGATACTTTATGTATTTTGCTGTAATAACCTTGCTCCAAAGACCCTTGGAAAACAAATCTCTCCAAAATAGTTTTGCACATAACACCTTATTAAACCATAATATTTTTTTCAATCCACATCTGCCTAGGTACTTTGGGAGAGCTTTACGTTCCCAAGCATCAAAATGAAACTTAGATCTCCAGCTTACCTGCCCATAAAATCTGAAAGATTTGTTTTCTAATAATAGAGATCAATCAAACTAGAACCAACATCAAGGAGAACCAATAGACCATAATACATTGAAGAACAACATTTGCCAAAACCATATGACCTCCCAAAGGTAACCATTTGAATGTCCAACATTTTATTTATTTTTCAACCTTTTTGGTAAGTTAATCCCAATCAAATTTTGCATATGAATTTGGATTAAGAAAAAAACCCAAATACTTTAGTTGTTCATCAACTGGAGACATTTTGAAAGGAAAAATAGTAGCAATTTTGTCATGGATTATAGAATCATGACAATTATAGGAGAAATGATATTTTTGAAAGCTTATATCCAAACCCGAATATTTACAGAAAGTAATAAAAATTCCTAGTAGACCTGTAATTCTCCAATAGAATCTTGTCCAAATATAAGGACATCATCGATGAACAACAAATATGAGATAAATAGAGAAGGAAATATTCTTATACCTTCCATTTTGTTTTCCTCCATTTTTGAGATCTATCTACTGATCCCATCCATAACCAACGGAACAAGAGAGGAGAAAGTGGACATCCATTTTTTAGTCATCTACTTCTACTGAAAAATAAAGTGAAGCATTTATCAAAATAACATAATTTGTTGAAGAAATACACGCCATAATCCAACTAGTTAATTCATAAGGAAGACCAATATGAATGAGTATAAATTGAAGAAAGGACCAGTCCACTCTATCATAATCTTTAAGGCGTGTGCAAGCTATTGAGGGTTTCTTTTGGCATGTTAGATGCAATAGAAAACTGAAAAAACAGGCATCCATCATCTTACATGGATATTTTGAGACTCTTACACAATGAATCTTGTGATGAGTAAAAAAATGAAATGTAGGAAATTGAATGAAGTTTCCAAATATATAATGTTTTTCTATTAAAAATGTTCTTATCTATCTAAGGTTAGATATTTTTTAACGTGCACCTTTTATTTTTGGGACAAATTATAAGGTATATGTTTTTGTGGGTGCATCCTTTGAGTGACTAAATGATGGAATAAACTTACGAAAACTGGTAGATGTATAGAGAACAGATAGTAATAGTGCATGACTATTTTTCCAATTATAAAAATAATATATATATTTTTAAATTATCTAAGTTATTAAAACTCGAAAACAGTATGTCAATTGTGGGTCCAGTGTAATGTCTTAATGAAATTATTTGGAAATGGATTTTTGATAGCATGTATTGGTCAGTGTTCTTTAGTGCACCATAAAAAAAAATTCAGAATGGTTGAGAAACAAAATAGTTATGGACGAAACATGAAGGGTGTATTTTTTGAGTTGAGGACTGATGACACAAGATAAATAAGAAAAAAATAGAAAAACATATACATTCTTGTTAAAAACAACATATTTGGAATCTGCAAAAAAAACATATTTGTTTATAAAATTTCATAAAAAATGGAGGTGTGCAGCATACTGTAACCAACGGCTAAACATGAGCATATTGAAAATTTGGATATAATGCTCAATTAGCCATGGTTTCTCGTACTCCAAG
This sequence comes from Pseudotsuga menziesii, assembly GCA_001517045.1. Classification (NCBI taxonomy): domain Eukaryota; kingdom Viridiplantae; phylum Streptophyta; class Pinopsida; order Pinales; family Pinaceae; genus Pseudotsuga; species Pseudotsuga menziesii. The sequence goes on along the minus strand of LPNX011093443.1, from coordinate 203,973 downwards.
GCATAGGAATAATGAATCCAAAGCAAAGTATGAATTAGACACATAGGCATAAGAATTCCATGCCAACATGGGTGGAGGATCGACCATAGTGGCAATAAACACACTCACGTTTTGTTTAAATTCAAATCTATGTTCCCATCAATGATAAATGTGCACACGTTATAATATTGCAAAACGTGCACGCGTTTTGTAAGACTATAACTTTAGATTTGATTGCATTGCCAATTATAACAGTATTTTTATTATTTTATGTCCCCCCCCTCCACCCTCCTCTTCCTCCTAACTATTACTAACCCCCCCCTTCCCCCTCCTCTCCCTACCTCTAACCCCCCTTCTCTCTCTCTCCCTAACACACCATCGCCCCATTTGTTCTTGCTTTCACTCTCTCTCTCTCTCTCTCTCTCTCTCTCTCTCTCTCTCACACACACACACACACACACACTTACTTCTACATCTCCCCTTACCACTAAGACATATATGTCCCCTCCCCACCACCCATAAACCCCTGACCCTTTCTCTCTACCTCTAATTTTTAGACACCCCCCTATTGTTCTATCTCTAATAACTTAGAGCCTCCTTCAAACCCCTAATACCTCCCTTCCTCTTTCTCTCTCTCTTCCTCTCTCTCTCTCTCACACATCCACCTAACACATCTCTCTCACTCCTAACACCTAACACCTCTCTC
>LPNX011093443.1:165234-200557 GCA_001517045.1 Pseudotsuga menziesii | reverse complement strand
CCCTCTCTCTCTCTCTCTCTCTCTCTCTCTCTCTCTCTCTCTCTCTCTCTCTCTCTCTCTCTCTCTCTCTTCTCATCTAGATACACCTAACCTCGAATCCCCCTCCTCTCTCTCTCTCTCTCTCACATCCCTTGAGGTTTAAAAAAAATATAGTTAGGTTGAAGAGAGGGGGGCTGTTAAGGTTCTAAGACTTAGGGGGTTCTTGTTAATTCCCCCTAAAAATTGAATGATCCCTTAGTCGTGGAACTACCTTATTTAATGATCCTAATTGATATTCAAGCATAATGCATATGCATTTTATGTGGTAAAAATGTCAGCACGTTTATGTTAATAATAGGATGAACACATTATTTCTTAAAATAAAAAACATCAATCCCTATCTGAGAAACACTCTATCAATTTTCAGTCACGTTTCACAATCTGCACACAATTTCAGGTTACAGACAATGCGTTCATTCTCTTCTTCACCAGATTATCACACAAAATTTTGTTTTTGACATCAACCATCTCCATAACAAGTGTCTAAGGATTTCTTAGAGAATGGTAAACATTGAGGAGAAAGAAAGAAAGAATTAAATGAGCAAGAAAGAAACCATTTGAGCAAGAAAGAAACGAAGCTTGGGGAATCTCCCATTGAGGAGCACCAAGGAGAATCTTTGCCATTGTTTTTCTTGCAATTGAGGAGATAGAAAATTAAAAATTAACTTGGTCATTGTGGTGGAGTATGTAGACACAATTAAGCAAGAAAGAAACCAAGCTTGGGGAATCTTCCATTGAGGAGCACCATAGAGCATCTCTACCATTGTTTTTCTTGCAATTGAGTAGCTATCAAAGGAAACATTATTCCGAGTCTCCCCCCTAACTTGAGTATCTAGACACAATTGAGAAAGAAAGAAACAAAGCTTGGGGAGTCTCCCATTGAGGAGCACCATAGAGCATATCTACCATTGTTTTTCTTGCAATTGATGAGCTAGAAAAGGCAACATTCCTCCCAATCTTCCCCCTAATTTGAGTATCTAGAAATAATTGAGAAAGAAAGAAACCAAGCTTGGGGAGTCCCCCATTGAAGAGCATCAAAGAAAATATTTCATTGGTCATTGTGGTGGAGTAATTAGACACAATTGTTCAAGAAAGAAACCAAGCTTCGGTAATCTCCCTATAATACCCCAGTTTTGATCCCATGGTATTAAGATTGTACATGATGTAAATATTGTTATTAAATCATCACAAGAGATCAAGGCCAAGGCCCTACAATCGATTTGGTGTTTTGTGTATCGACGATCAAGGTTGATGTCGATGGTTATGGTGCTAGTCAAGCACAGTATAGTTTGAGACATCATGTAAATATGCAATTTAATAAAATACCACAACTAGATATGCACTACAATGAAATACATGGGGGCATGATTTTACAAGGAATAGGGAAGGAAGTTATTGGAACCCTTGAGCCATAGGGTTAATTCAGATGTCGTTGGGAGAACCCTCAATCTCTCAACTACTCTTTTTGTCCTATGCACTCAATCATTCAATTCTTCCAGAATAACGGTTGAGGCAATTAATTCCTTAGGTAGGGCGAGGCATGGAAGTTGGTTTCGTGACTGAGCCAACCTACAATATGAGAAAACTTGCAGCCTGGGGGAATTCGCATTCTTTCTTGTAAAACAAGTAAGCACATGAATTGGTGCCCAAATCATCATTCCTGAGTTGCCCATAACTTTTTTGGTCATTCTTCCATTCCATTATAAGGGGAGGGGATTCATTATTCACTATACTGAGTCGCGAAAGGATTTTCTCTACAATGTATCTCTTAACCTATCCTTTACTGGGAAACCTGGTTGTTGTGTTACAATGTTTTTCTGTATTACATAGTGTTATGGAACCTTGGTTTTCTTTGTTATAGAGTGGAGCCTTGTGTTTTTGTGTCTCCTTGTGGTTTGTTGTTATGTGTGCCCTTGTTTGGGTCTGAACTGTATGGAAGACTTAGGAGTGGAAGAGACACTGAATTCACTTGATAAACCTAGTGAAGAGAGGAACATCACAAAGAGATAAGAGTGGCCGGTGAATCTTCTATGCACATCCTGAAGAGCACTGGAAGGGAAGGTATACCTCGAGGGAATGTGGAGTAGAGAAGGGGATACTTCTTTGTGTTGGGTGTGTAGGTATTATGGATTCCAGGCTAGATAGATCTTGTGGAGGTGTCCCTTTCTCTGTGAGTGAGCGACTGGCTTAGCCATTCTACCTTTTCACTGCCTTAGCAGCTTGATAAAACAAAACATAGATTGTCTTGGTTGAGAGCTTGATAAACCCAATGGTATATTGGCTTGGTTGGGCAGTCTGATAAACCTAATCGTACATTGGATTGGATCAGAAACCTGATAAACCCAATGCTGTGTTGGATTGGCTATTTCTTGATGTGCATTTGTCCATGTATGATCCTTGGCTAGACAACCTGATAAACCCATTTGTTAGTTGGCTTGGTTGAGTATCTTGATAAACCTAGTAGTGTGATGGCTTGGATGAGCATCCTGATAAACCCACATGTTAGATGGCTTGGATGGTCCTCAATGTGAATGTTTTCTTGAGTGTCTAGAGTTTGTTAAGCCCAACTCTTAGCTCTCTTGGCTAAGTAGCTTGATAAACCCAATAGTGTGTTGGCTAGATTGTTGTTGGCCACTTTTCTCCACTCATGCGACCTAGGTTCTGCGTAGCCCACCAATCCAGCAACTACCCAAGATACTGGACCAATAAAGAAAGCCCCAATGGAAACACTATTATAGCTCAAAATGACACTTCTCTGCCTGTGACCACTTTCCCATGATTCCGTCGCATGTCGACATTTCCATGACGACACTTCATGAAAGTCATTGAAAGTCACTGAAAAAACACCTATATTGGAGGACCCATATCTTGAGTTCTGTAACTTTGTTTGACCTCATTTCTACACTGTTGGAAATTTATTTCAGTTAGCTAAAACTTTCCAGAAGACACCAAAGTCTGAAAATGCCTAGAAATATCCTTAAAATATGTTTTTTGTGTATTCGTGACTCTCCTTAAGGAATAATCGCGAATCATACGCGAGTTTCGTGTTTTACAAGTCGCGAATGTCTGTATTCGCGGGTTTCTCTTGTTGAAACTCGCGAGACATTCGCGGGTTGTCCTCCTTCATAGTTACGAATAGGTTTCTTAACATTTAAACATAAAAACACGCCTTTTCGAATTAGTTTCGGTAGTTATACAACTGACTCCTTCAGTTGTAACCACTTTGTCTTCGCCCCTATCTCTTCTTTAAGCATATAAATAGAGGTATGGAGGTCCATGAAAGAGGACTTGAATTTATGCATTGTTATGCTCGAGGAATCCAGACTCTCTTTGCCCACACCTTTGCCCTGGAGGTCTTCCCCTTGTGTTGCAGAGCTTGGAGGATGAGTTCTTTGGAGAAGAGAAGCAGCAGAACTAGATCAAGGTTTCGTGAGGTGCCAAACTTGAAGAGAAGGTATATTTGTACTTTTTTTCAACATTAATAAAGATGTGATGTCCTTCTTCTTCCCAAATAATTGTTCAATGTGTGATTGAATCTCTGTTTATGATCATGTGATGATGTTATTCAGATTTATTTGATTATCATTTCTTTATATGTGGTCATAATGGTTTGAGGAAGGTATAATTCGTTTTGCAGGTCTCTTGGAGCGAGAGGAGAAAGAAGAGGATTGAAGAGAAAGCTTGGACCAGCCTTTAGTTATTCAGGTGTGAACCTTTCTCATCTCTGATCTTGCTTAAATATACTTGCTGAAAATTGTGCATCTCTCTTTCAACCCTAGTACGTTGATGGCCTCTTAAACCCTAGCCATAGGATACTTTCCTTTACAACAGAACTGGTGACTCCGCTCGGAATAGCCTTGTCTATTTGGGGTTTCTCTTGATTCTTTTTGGTTTTTGCATTGTTTCAAGTCCTTTTTGCCACTTAGGAACACCTTTCCAGTCTGATTACACACTTCCCCTGCCTTTTTTTGGGTAGTTTTTGACATTTTTTGGGATTTTTCTACCTATTCGCGAGTTGTTGTTCTAGACAGTCGTGAATATAGTCTTGTATTCGTGGGTTGCTTCAGTGAACAGTTGCGAGTCATTCACGACCTGCCCTTATAGACAGTCGTGAATACTCCTGGAAGTGGGGATTTTTAAAGTTAAAGTTTGCTTGGTCTTTGCTTTGGGTAATCCTTGTTTCTAAGTGGATTTTATTTATAAATGTTGTGTGGCCTGTCTTGGTGCCTCTGTTGATCACAGTTTGTGCTTTTTCAGAAGCCCTTTGAGCCTTTTTTGCTTGGATTGTTTACTGTCTGCATGACGAAGTATTTTGGCCGGTTTGGGTTGTAGGTTAAAGTGTCTTTGTTCAGACCTATGTTCAGGATCTTGGGCTCTGTTTTTTCAGTCTGTCTTCTGACAATGGCTGATTCTCACTTGCCTTTGTAAGCCTGCAGTGATTCTTGTCATTGCTTGCACCCAATCTAGGGTTCCTAGCCTTCCTTAGTTGGTTGTCTTTTGGTTCTGTTAGCCTGTGTGTTTTAGTTCTTTGCTTTTATACAGTTTATTTGATTCAAGTTTCCTCAAGTCTAGTGTATCTTAGGTGCATGCTAGAGTTTTAGCCTTTTATAGCATTTGGTTTGTTCTTTGCTCTTTCCCCTTGCCTCCTTTGCTTGGTATGGTTTTTGGCTTATGTTTTTGGTCAGCCTCTTTTCTTGACTTTGGTTTGATTTTCAGAAGCTTTTTGGTGTTGGTTTCCTTCTTCTTTTGTTGGTTAACTTCACCTTGCCAAAATAGTAGACTTGTATTTTATACAAGCCTTTCTTTCCAAGTAGGGTTTATACTGACTTTAGAGCACTCTAGAGTTTGTTTGGTGGTTGTTTAGCAGAGTTCCTTTTGCTTTGTTCTTGTTATCTACATGCTTTTGCTTTGTAGGTAGTTTTTCTTTTGCCTGTATAAAAGAAAATTAAAAAGAACTTGTTTTTTGCTGCTTGTCCCCCCCCCCGCCTCTTTCTTTGACTTGACCTTGTTGGACAAGGTACTGAGCAGCCTTTGTTTGTAGGTCTAGATTGATTCTTGGGACTTGTTGACCTTTGTTTATGTCAGTCCTTTTGCTCAGTCTCTTCATTCCAAAGTTGTTGGCTTGTTCACTTTTATAAGCCTTCTTTTCAAGAGAGGTTGATATCTAACTTTAGGGAAACCTAGGGTTTGCTTGTGGGGAGTAGAGTAATGGTCTATTTGCTTTGCTTTCAGTATTTGCTTGCATTAGTTGATAGGCTGATTTTTCTTTTGCATTTATAAAAGGAAAATACAAAAACACATGTTTGCTTTATATGCATGTAGATTAGGTTTTTAGTCTAGATTGCATAGCATATCGTTGTTTTTAGCAAAATATAAAAAGATTTGATCTTTTTTGGCTTTCAAGTTTTCTATTTGAAAATATAAAGAGAATAGTTTTTGCTTTTTCATATTATATCTTTTTCCTTAGTCATTTGTTTCAATTTTGAGTCAAAACACCACCAGTTTACCATTCCATTTCCTCTTGAGTAAGAAACAGCCCTTTAAAAGGAACGTATAATTTAAAATTTACTAGTAAGTTTTGTTTTTTAGGGGCCTTTCACCTACTAGCTTAGGCTAGACTTGTGGGCTAGGAAGTGTAAACTTCCCACAAGTTATAAAACTCAAACGAAGTGGACCTTTCACTAGGTAAATCCTTGACTTCATCGATCGTATGTGGGAAGCTCCTCTCAAACGGGAGTTAAGCACTAGGCCGCGTGGAGGCTTGGATAGAGGAGATAACCCTCTGAATCCTTGTCAAAACGTAACTCAGGACTTTTACGCATCTGGGGATTCTGTCCTAGATAGAGTTTCGGGCTCAGCTACCCTGCCCATGCGTACGAGTTCAGCTGACGACTGTCCCCCCAAACTGTTGGTGTAGTTAAGGTAGCCTTTAGTCTCTTGACATCTAGGGTTCATACACAGGTACACCGGAAGGTTATTTCTGGTTGACCTTGGATAGACTTGGAAGGTAAGCCCGGTATAAAGTGTGGGAGGGAGGTGGGTGATTCCTCCGCTTGTGCCTAAGAACATCTACAGGGACACCAAGTAACTGTCTATCAGCTTTCTTCTGGAAAGTGCATCTTATACCTGTTTGTCTGCTTGGGCTTTAGGAATTTTTTAGTGAGTGCCGTGTGGTTTGTCTGTACTTAGTGGGCCTTTAGGTGTCTGCTTGGTAATTTTGGTTGTCCATCAACCTCAGACTTTGTCTCTTGTTTTGAATCTATGGCTAACACCCCTTTGAACACTAACCAAGAGATCCCCATGATGGGAGCTCGTTGTCCTATTCCTCTCACAGGGAATGTTGGTGTTCCCTTGATGGCCACCTTGAATCTTCCGGGATTCACCGTAGGGCTACCGGTGTGGTTGTTTTCCACTCCCACTGTCCTGAATGCTCCTGATGCTTCTCAAGTGAGCTCCTTATATCAAGGGCATCAAAACACTACTTCCCCTTCACCTGTAGTTGATTCTCCTCCTCCTTCTACATCATGCGGTGAAAGTACTGATACTAGTAACCGGTAGTCTAAAAGGAGTAAAAGAAGGAGGAATAGGAAGAAAGCACATAAGCAAGGGGGCACCCATTCAACCTCTGCAAGTCAAGTTGAACTTCACCACCCAGCCTCTGTTGTTCATGCTGGGGGCACCCATCCAACCTCTGCAAGTCATGTTGGATCTATCCATCCAGCCTCTGTTGTTCACACTGGTGGGATCCTTCCAACCTTTTCAGGTCATGTCGGATCCAGTCTCTCATCCTCTGTTGTTTATGCTGAAGACACTCATTCAACATCTGGTTTTCAAGTTGAACCTCCCCATCCAAACTCTGTTGTTCAAGTTGGATCCGTCCACCTAGCCTCTGTTGTTCACACTGGGGGCACACACTCAACTACTGCAAAGCATGTTGATCCTAACCATTCAGCCTCTGTTGTTCATGTTGATGGTGCCCGTCCAACCTCTGCAAGTCATGTTGGACCTAGTCTCTCGGCCTCTGTATGTCATGCTGTGGGTAGTCTCTCAGCCTCTGTACTTCACGCTAGAGACAATTTGTCAACCACTGCGAGTCATGCTGACACTGTTGACAAGTCTACCCGTTCAAAACACAAGCTCAAGTTTCCTTGTAAGCTTTGTGAGGGAGACCACCTTACTTATAAATGCCCTTCTATTGCGGAGGTGCGAAAAGTTTGGATCCATGGTCATCCCGTTTTTGAACATTATGGAGTCTATCAACAACCAGCCTCTCTTAGTGAGGTTGGACCCAGTCACCCAGCCTCTATTGTTCATGCCGGGGGCAAAATATCATCCTCTGCAGGTCATGTTGAGAGCAAATAATCAGCCACTACTAGTCATGCTGATACCGTTGAGAAAACTGGTTGTTCGAAGCATCATCTTAAGTTCCCTTGTGTGCTATGCAAGGGAGGTCATCTTACTCATCTGTGCCCTGCTATCCCAGAGGTGCGAAGAGTGTGGTGCAAGACTCATGGATTTCGTCCTTCTGAACACCCTATAGTTTCTCAACATCCTACTCAACCTTGGTTGATCAAGTGGTTGAAGAAATATCATATTTGGTTGATCCCACTCTTCTTTCAGAGAGTGATCCTCATGTAATTGAACCAATGTCATCTTTGGTCAATCCTACTCTCCCTTCGGAGAGTGACTTTCACCAAGTGGTTGAATCGATCCCAGTATCGATCAATCCCACTCTTCCTTTGGAGAGTGAAGTGTCTACTAGTCACATTCTCTTCACTGCCAGTTCAGATCTTACTGAACAAGGGGGCACTGAACCTGTTTCGGATCGACCCCCACCAAGCTCTCGGATTGCTTCCTTTAATTGGGATAGCCTAGTTGAGCCGCGCCTTCCTTCCCATGCACCTTTCCAGATAAAGGTCAAAGTTGAACCCTATACAATTGCTCGTTGCATTGTTGATGAAGGAGCCTCAGTTAGTATTTTGTCTGCTCGTGCTTGGCGAGGTATGGGATCTCCCATCCTTGTGTCGACTGCTAGTCAGTTACTGGCGTTTGATAGAAGAACTTGTATAGCCTTGGGAATTCTTGCTCAAACACCTGTTACTTTGGGTGGGAAGACCGTCTTAGTTGACTTCATGGTGATAGAAGACCCTTTGGACTTTAATATGCTCTTGGGACGTGATTTTGTCTATGCCATGCAAGCTGTGGTGTCAACATTATTTCGTGTGATGTACTTTAATTGTGGCAAACAAATTGTCACTATAGATCAGTTGGATTTTCTTGATCCGTATCCTGACCCAACTAGAGACCAAGTCTTTCCTTTATTGATTCCCAGTGTTTCTGTAGACAGTACCCCACCACAGGTGAACTATGTGGCTTCTTGTCATTTGTGTTCAATTGCTACTGACAGGCAGCCTCTGTTTTCATGCTTACCTTCTCGGGACTTGGTCCCAGCAGTTGATCGGGTGAGTCATCCTATAGAGATTGTAGAGCCTTCTCTCCACTCTGTCCATCCATTTGAAAGTTCAGATATGTGTCCTATCTCAGATGATTTCCTCCTTTTGGATGAAGTCTTCCTGGAGTCTTTGATACAGTCTGACCTTGTTTTTTAGTTGTGATTAAGTCTAACCCTGATTTGCTTAGTAATGGTTTGAGGAAGGTATAATTCATTTTACAGGTCTCTTGGTGCGAGAGGAGAAAGAAGAGGATTGAAGAGAAATCTTGGACAAGCCTTCAGTTATTCAGGTGTGAACCTTTCTCATCTCTGATCTTGCTTATATATACTTGCTGAACATTGTGCATCTCTCTTTCAACCCCAATACATTGATGGCCTCTTAAACCCTAGCCATAGGATACTTTCCTTTACAACAGAACTGGCGACTCCGCTGGGGATAGCCTTGTCTGTTTGGGGTTTCTCTTGATTCTTTTTAGTTTTTGCATTGTTTCAAGTCCTTTTTGCCACTTAGGAACACCTTTCCAATCTGATTACACACTTCCCCTGCCTTTTTTTGGGTAGTTTTTGACCTTTTTTGGGATTTTTATACCTATTCGCGAGTTGTTGTTCTAGACAGTCGTGAATACAGTCTTGTATTCGCGGGTTGCTTCACTGAACAGTCATGAGTCATTCATGACCTTCCCTTATAGACAGTCGCGAATACTCCTAGAAGTGGGGATTTTTAAAGTTAAAGTTTGATTGGTCTTTGCTTTGGGTAATCCTTGTTTCTGAGTGGATTTTATTTATAAATGTTGTGTGGCCTATCTGGGTGCCTCTGTTGATCACAGTTTGTGCTTTTTCAGAATCCCTTTGAGCCTTTTTTGCTTGGATTGTTTACTGTCTGCATGCCGAAGTATTTTGGCCAGTTTGGGTTGTAGGTTAAAGTGTCTTTTTTCAGACCTATGTTCAGGATCTTGGGCTCTGTTTTTTCAGTCTGTCTTCTGACAGTGGCTGATTCTCACTTGCCTTTGTAAGCCTGCAGTGATTCTTGTCATTTCTTGCACCCAATCTAGGGTTCCTAGCCTTCCTTAGTTGGTTGTCTTTTGGTTCTGTTAGCCTGTGTGTTTCAGTTCTTTGCTTTTATACAGTTTATTTGATTCAAGTTTGCTCAAGTCTAGTGTATCTTAGGTGCATGCTAGAGTTTTATCCTTTTATAGCATTTGGCTTGTTCTTTGCTCTTTCCCCTTGCCTCCTTTGCTTGGTATGATTTTTGGCTTATGTTTTTGGTCATCCTCTATTCTTGACTTTGGTTTGATTTTCAAAAGCTTTTTGGTGTTGGTTTCCTTCTTCTTTTGTTGGTTAACTTCACCTTTCCAAAATAGTAGACTTGTCTTTTATACAAGCCTTCCTTTCCAAGTAGGGTTTATACTGACTTTAGAGCACTCTAGAGTTTGTTGGTGGTTGTTTAGCAGAGTCCCTTTTGCTTTGTTCTTGTTATTTGCATGATTTTGCTTTGTAGGTAGTTTTTCTTTTGCTTTTCTAAAAGAAAATTAAAAAGAACTTGTTTTTTGCTACTTGTCCCCCTCCCACCTCTTTCTTTGGCTTGACCTTGTTGGACAAGGTATTGAGCAGCCTTTGTTTGTAGGTCTAGATTGATGCTTGGGACTTGTTGACCTTTATTTATGTCAGTCTTTTTGCTCAATCTCTTCATTCCAAAGTTGTTGGCTTGTTCACTTTTATAAGCCTTCTTTTCAAGAGAGGTTGATATCTAACTTTAGGGAAACCTAGGGTTTGCTTGTGGGGAGTAGAGTAGTGGTCTATTTGCTTTGGTTTTAGTATTTGCTTGCATTAGTTGATAGGCTGATTTTTCTTTTGCATTTATAAAAGAAAAATACAAAAACACATGTTTGCTTTATATGCATGTAGATTAGGTTTTTAGTCTAGATTGCATAGCATATCGTTGTTTTTAGAAAAATATAAAAAGATTTGATCTTTTTTGGCTTTCAAGTTTTCTATTTGAAAATATAAAGAGAATAGTTTTTTCTTTTGCATATTATATCTCTTTCCTTAGTCATTTTGTTTCAATTTTGAGTCAAAACACCACCAGTTTACCATTCCATTTCCTCTTGAGTAAGAAACAGCCCTTTAAAACGAACGTATAATTTAAAATTTACTAGTAAGTTTTGTTTTTTAGGGGCCTTTCACCTACTAGCTTAGGCTAGACTTGTGGGCTAGGAAGTGTAAACTTCCCACAAGTTATAAAACTCAGACGTAGTGGACCTTTCACTAGGTAAATCCTTGACTTCATCGATTGTATCTGGGATGCTCCTCTCAAACGGGAGTTAAGCACTAGGCCGCGTGGAGGCTTGGACATAGGAGATAACCCTCTGAATTCTTGTCGAAACGTAACTCAGGACTTTTACGCATCTAGGGATTCTGTCCTAGACAGAGTTTCGGACTCAGCTACCTTGCCCATGCGTACGAGTTCGGCTGACGACTGTCCCCCCAGACTATTGGTGTAGTTAAGGTAGCCTTTAGTCTCTTGACATCTAGGGTTCATACACAGGTACACCGGAAGGTTATTTCTGGTTGACCTTGGATAGACTTGGAAGGTAACCCCAGTATAAAGTGTGGGAGGGAGGTGGGTGATTCCTCCGCTTGTGCCTAAGAACATCTACAGGGACACCAAGTAACTGTCTATCAGCTTTCTTCTGGAAAGTGCATCTTATACCTGTTTGTCTGCTTGGGCTTTAGGAATTTTTTAGTGATTGCTGTGTGGTTTGTCTATACTTAGTGGGCATTTAGGTGTCTGCTTGGTAATTTTGGTTGTCCATCAACCTCAGGATTTGTCTCTTGTTTTGAATCTATGGCTAACACCCCTTTGAACACTAACCAAGAGATCCCCATGATGGGAGCTCCTTGTCCTATTCCTCTCACAGGGAATGTTGGTGTTCCCTTGATGGCCACCTTGAATCTTTCGGGATTCACCCTAGGGCTACCGGTGTGGTTGTTTTCCACTCCCACTGTCCTGAATGATCCTGATGCTTCTCAAGTGAGCTCCTTATATCAAGGGCATCAAAACACTGCTTCCCCTTCACTTGTAGTTGATTCTCCTCCTCCTTCTAACTCATGTGATGAAAGTACTGATACTAGTAACCGGTAGTCTAAAAGGAGTAAAAGAAGGAGGAATAGGAAGAAAGCACATAAGCAAGGGGGCACCCGTTCAACCTCTGCAAGTCAAGTTGAAATTCACCACCTAGCCTCTGTTGTTCATGCTGGGGGCACCCATCCAACCTCTGCAAGTCATGTTGGATCTATCCATCCAGCCTCTGTTGTTCACATTGGTGGGATCCTTCCAACCTTTTCAGGTCATGTCGGATCCAGTCTCTCATCCTCTGTTGTTTATGCTGAAAACAATCGTTCAACATCTGGTTTTCAAGTTGAACCTCCCCATCCAAACTCTGTTGTTCAAGTTGGATCCGTCCACCTAGCCTCTGTTGTTCACGCTGGGGGAACACACTCAACTACTGCAAAGCATGTTGATCCTAACCATTCAGCCTCTATTGTTCATGTTGATGGTGCCCGTCCAACCTCTGCAAGTCATGTTGGACCCAGTATCTCGGCCTCTATATGTCATGCTGGGGGCAGTCTCTCAGCCTTTGTACTTCACGCTGTAGACAAATTGTCAACCACTGCGAGTCATGTTGACACTGTTGACAAGTCTACCTGTTCAAAACACAAGCTCAAGTTTCCTTGTAATCTTTGTGAGGGAGACCACCTTACTTATAAATTCCCTTCTATTGCGGAGGTGCGAAAAGTTTGGATCCATGGTCATCCCATTTTTGAACATTATGGAGTCTCTCAACAACCAGCCTCTCTTAGTGAGGTTGGACCTAGTCACCCAGCCTCTATTGTTCACGCTAGGGGAAAACTCTCATCCTCTGCAGGTCATGTTGAGAGCAAACAGTCAACCACTACTAGTCATGCTGATACTGTTGAGAAAACTGGTTGTTCAAAGCATCATCTTAAGTTCCCTTGTGTGCTATGGAAGGGAGGTCATCTTACTCGTCTGTGCCCTGCTATCCCAGAGGTGCGAAGAGTGTGGTCCAAGACTCATGGATTTCGTTCTTCTGAAGACCCTATAGTTTCTCAACATCCTACTCAACCTTTGGTTGATCAAGTGGTCGAACAAATCTCAGATTTGGTTGATCCCACTCTTCTTTCAGAGAGTGCTCCTCATGTGATTGAACCAATGTCATCTTTGGTCAATCCTACTCTCCCTTCGGAGAGTGACTTTCACCAAGTGGTTGAATCGATCCCAGTATCGATCAATCCCTCTCTTCCTTTGGAGAGTGAAGTGTCTACTAGTCACATTTTCTTCACTGCCAGTTCAGATCTTACTGAACAAGGGGGCACTGAACTTGTTTTGGATCAACCCCCACCAAGCTCTCGGATTGCTTCTTTTGATTGGGTTAGTCTAGTTGAGCCGCGCCTTCCTTCCCATGCACCTTTCCAGATAAAGGTCAAAGTTGAACCCTATACAATTGCTCATTGCATTGTTGATGAAGGAGCCTCAGTTAGTATTTTTTCTGCTCGTGCTTGGCGAGGTATGGGATCTCCCAGCCTTGTGTCGACTGCTAGTTAGTTACTGGCGTTTGATAGAAGAACTTGTATAGCCTTGGGAATTCTTGCTCAAACACCTGTTACTTTGGGTGGGAAGACCGTCTTAGTTGACTTCATGGTGATAGAATACCCTTTGGACTTTAATATGCTCCTGGGATGTGATTATGTCTATGCCATGCAAGCCGTGGTGTCAACATTCTTTCGTGTGATGTAATTTAATCATGGCGAACAAATTGTCACTATCGATCAGTTGGATTTTCTTGATCCATCTCCTGACCCAACTAGAGACCAAGTCTTTCCTTTATTGATTCCCAGTGTTTCTGTAGACATTACCCCGCCACAGGTGAACTATGTGGGTTCTTTTCATTTGTGTTCAATTGCTACTGAGAGGCAGCCTCTATTTTCATGCTTACCTTCTCGGGACTTGGTCCCAGCAGTTGATCAGGTGAGTCATCCTATAGAGATTGTAGAGCCTTCTCTCCACTCTGTCCATCCATTTGAAAGTTTAGATATGTGTCCTATCTCAGATGATTTCCTCCTTTCGGATGAAGTCTTCCTGGAGTCTTTGATACAGTCTGACCTTGTTTTTCAGTTGTGATTAAGTCTAACCCTGATTTTCTTAGTAAGCCTTCCATTTTTCTTATGTTGGTTTTTGTTGAGTCTTTTGATTCTTCATTTGAAAAGCAAGTCAGTGATCCTGATGAGTTTGATTTTTTCTTATGAATTTCTCAGGTCCTGTGATATTGAGTTTGTTCCTGCAGACTCTATCTCCCTTGTTTATTTTCGCTTCTCTTCTGAGGTTGATATTATTGATTATAAACCCTTGAGCCTTGGTCCTATAGAATCTTCTTCGGTTGATTCTGCCTTGACTTTTCCCTTTGTAAAAGATAGCAAAGTCACAAGTGTTTCTTCCAAAGTGACCCGCATCGGATCGTTTCTTCTGATGTTGTTGTTTCTTGGAGACAGGATTATTAGTTGGATTAACAACTATTTATGGGCCTCACCTTGTTGTTCAAGCTATAATTGCATTTGCATATGCCTTGCTCATGCTTATGAGCCTGATGCCAGCTTCCACACTTTTAGCTCGTTGTATAAGGCCTCATCTTTGTTCTCATTGCCGCTAAGCCTTGTATCATTTCGCCTTTGCAACTTAACACCCTTTACCCCGAGGAGGCCTTCCCCGAGTGTCCTTATGTTGCTCACTTGCCTTGCATTATGCATAGGTTTGTTCCTTGCGCTTGGAACTAGTTTCTCCTGTCTATGACACTCGTCTCCTCGCATTTAGAGCATTCTTTCTGTTCTCCTTTGAGCTCGTTAAAAATAGTAAGGAGGCCGCGAGTTGACTTTTTCGGACTCGTTAAAACTTCACGGGATATATTTTTAGTTTCTTTAGGCCCAAGTCTGACTCCTTAAAATAGACTTGACTGCCAAGTAAAATTTTCCGTTCAGGCTCGTTAAGAATATTTGAATGGGCATCCACATTGGTGGTAGGTTATCTCTTTCTCGGACCATGTGGAATAATACGAGAAATGATCCATCTCTTTTCTTTTTGAATTGAGAAGAGTATTTTCAGGCATAGGTTTTTCTCTTTTCCGGACCTGAGGGACTAAATTTATGGAAAAGGAATCCCCGGTATGAGCTTAGTTTTCTCTTTTTCGTGCTCTGGACCAAAATATGAAAACGATTCCGAGTGTACTTTATGTCTTTGTCATGCTCGTTAAACCCTAAAGAACAAAGCATCGAGTTTATTGTTGTAAGCCCCATTTCTCATAATCAAATGGATCTTTTCGAGTGATCTTGCCTTCCTTCACACTCGTAAAACTCAGGCTATATGTTGCTTTTGAAGGAGCATTGGGTAGGTGGTAATTTAACCTTTTCCGGACCTTCCTGACTAAGTACGAAAAAGGTGCGCCTTTTTCTTCTTCGGAAGTTAAGAGAGTTCTTCTTTGGTTTGTTTTATACTTTTTTGGCCTTAGGAGACTAAATTGTATGGAAAAGGACCCCCCTGGAGTCTTCTTTGGAGTTTTCAGACTCTCTAAACTATGAAAACACCGTCGAGCATATACTAGTTCGGGCTCGTAAAATCCACGAATTAGTGCCTTATCAAGCATTCTTCTTTCTTTTCTTCGAGCTTGTCAAAAAATGAAGATGGTCCCGAGTTTGTTTTCTTGGACTCGTTAAACCTTTACAAGAAAGAAGGGAAGGGGAAGGTTTATTTCCATGTCTTTTTACATCATGGTAGCAGGTCTTGTTTCCTTGAACAAAGCACCAGTTTTGAGTCTATCAACAGTTGGGTCCTATTCTTTTGACCTTATCCTGATTCAGAGTTTTCTTACTCCTCCAGTTGGTCTCTTTTCCAATTATATGGGGAATTTGTCAATGTCTCCTACATTGCAGATTTGTTTCGTTGGTCCTATTTTGTGTCAAAAGCTGCCTAAGCCACTTTTGTGTTGTGCTCACTGTTCAAGGATTAAACCTTTGTCGGCCATTTTGCAGTTTCCTTGACCTTTTGTGTCGGCCATTCCCTGGTATTAGTTCATTACATCATGTCTTCGGTGTTCCTTGTCGTGAAATTCAGTACCAATTCCAGATCTAATTAGTCTTTGACTTACCTCGCATTGGATGATGAAGGATGCCTTAATGTCTTCCTTCCAACGGATCTCTTCCTATCGACTGCAACACCTCTTGCTTTGGGAATGAGATTTAGAGTTTTATGACAGTACCTTGGGAATTGTTGTCCTCAATGGCAATTTCCCTCGCTATTGGGTAGTGGGGATACCTTAATGTCTCCTACTCGATGGATTCTTCAAGTGTTCGACTTCAAGTCCCTGTAATCACACTTGTTAGAATGTACTAGGTACCTTAGGGACCATTTTCATTAATGGTGGTTTCCCTCATGTTTTTTAACGGTTTTTCATCATTGACCGGTAATCAAATGGTTTCCTCCATGTTTGACTTTAGCTCCTTTATTCACATGGTTAGGAATCGTACCTTTTTTGGGCGGTTTGCATTGAAGACCTTGGGACGACAGTAGCATTATCATCTTTTGCTATTGCCCAAGTTGCGCAAGACCTTGTTATACTTTATATGACATTTTGCTAAGACATAGATCCACCTTGTATTTTTGTGGCTATGATCGATTGTTGAGCATGGATCCACCTTGTTCATTTGTGGCCATGGATCCTTTAGATTTGATATGGCGCCTTTTTGTATATTGAGCGACCATTATAGTTTCATCAGTTATACATATGTTGGATCCTCCTATCTTTATGGCGATTTTTTGTATATGGACGTGTATGTACCAGAGATCAGTTTTTCTGACATTTATCTCTCTTTCAGGTATCTTCACTCGAGCCTTTCGATCTTGGATTGTCTGCTCTCTCCATACTCAGTTGTTTCCTTTATAATGTATTTCGGCTATCGTCTTCCCCTCTAACCTCACACATTAGGGGGCATCTGTTATAGCTCAAAATGACACTTCTCTTCCTGTGACCACTTTCCCATGATTCCGTCGCATGTCGACATTTCCATGACGACACTTCATGAAAATCATTGAAAGTCACTGAAGAAACACCTATCTTGGAGGACCCATATCTTGAGTTCTGTAACTCCGTTTGACCTCATTTCTACACCGTTGGAAAGGTATTTCAGTTATCTAAAACTTTCCATAAGACACCAAAGTCTAAAAATGCACAAAGATATCCTTAAAATGTGTTTTTTGTGTATTCGTGACTCTCCTTAAGGAATAGTCGTGAATCATACGCGAGTTTCGTGTTTTACAAGTCGCGAATGTCTGTATTCGCAGGTTTCTCTTGTTGAAACTCGCGAGTCATTCGCGTGTTGTCCTCATTCATAGTCGCGAATAGGTTTCTTAACATTTAAACATAAAAACATGCCTTTTCGGATTAGTTTGGGTAGTTATACAACTGACTCCTTCAGTTGTAGCCACTTTGTCTTTGCCCCTATCTCTTCTTTAAGGATATAAATAGAGGTAGGGAGGTCCATGAAAGAGGACTTGAATTTATGCATTGTTATGCTGGAGGAATTGAGACTCTCTTTGCCCACACCTTTGCCCTGGAGGTCTTCCCCTTGTGTTGCAGAGCTTGGAGGCTGAGTTCTTTGGAGAAGAGAAGCAGCAGAACCAGATCAAGGTTTTGTGAGGTGCCAAACTTGAAGAGAAGGTATATTTGTACTTGTTTTCAAGATTAATAAAGATGTGATGTCCTTCTTCTTCCCAAATCATTGTTCAATGTGTGATTGAATCTCTGTTTATGATCATGTGATGATGTTATTAGGATTATTATTTCAGATTTATTTGATTATCATTTCTTTATATGTGGTCATAATGGTTTGAGGAAGGTATAATTCGTTTTGGAGGTCTCTTGGAGCGAGTGGAGCAAGAAGAGGATTGAAGAGAAAGCTTGGACCAGCCTTCAGTTATTTAGGTGTGAACCTTTCTCATCTTTGATCTTGCTTATATATACTTGCTAAACATTGTGCATCTCTCTTTCAACCCTAGTACGTTGATGGCCTCTTAAACCCTAGCCATAGGATACTTTCCTTTACAAGAAACACCTACGAAGCAAGCGTAGTCTCACCCGAGATATCTCATTGATGGGTAACCACCGGAACCATGTTTCTACAATTGTCAAGGGAGTGTAGTCCCTTGGCTCACAGCCAAGGAGCTCAACAAAGGAAGCAACATGGCTAGACAGAGGAGTCAGTTCTATGTGACCGAGCACAAACATATGTCATCGTGCGTGACCTAACCTTCATTTCCATCTTGCAGCTAGCATAACTTGTGCAGCACAGCTGATTCACATCAATAGGCTCTATGACTTAAGTCGGGGTTCAAACAATAATCATATAGACTGATATATATATATTCATTTCCATAATGCATTCCAATCTTTCATTTACCAATTGTAGGATGATAATAGAGAGTCAAGCAACATTGAACATTATATGGAAAGAAAATAGTAATCAATCACATAAACATTCACCATATTAACCATTCATTCAAACACAAGAGATAACGTGGAAACCCATCTGGGAAAAACCACCAAGGTGCTCTTCATCTGGAATGAGAAAGGATATAGCACCTTGTAGTATGCGAGATGCAGACTAATCTTGAGATGTGTCTTTAAGTTCAAAATTATAGTTCTCATGCTCTCTGGTTCGCTCTTCTATTCTACTCCTACTCCTAGCAGTTTTCTCACACAACAGCCAGATCCACAGCTCAACAGCCCCTCTATTGCTACTATACTCTTCCTGAGTCTCCTCCTCTCTGATCGCTATGACACTACAACAAAATGGAATTCCTCTCCATGGATTAGCTCTAAATAGAAAACTACTACTGGAAACTGAACAAGGATGAACGAAAACCTCACAGACCAACTCTCTAACTATTGCATCCCTCCTGTTTATACTAATTTACATGGCCATGCAGGGCCAACTGCATACCGACAGTATGTTAGCTGTCACCATCAGACACCCCTTTGGTTACAGCTATGGTGATCATGACTTGACACAAGGCACTATCGACTTGAATTACAAATATATTCTCATACGTTCATAGCTACAGGATTATGCCGCCGTATATGGCCATGATCTGATCTGGATTCTACATCCATCGCTTTCTGGCCATTTTCCCCTACGCGCTTCTGCGCTTTCCTTTCCTTTTTCGTGCACCTCTCAGTTTTTCCTTCATGGGTCATTTATGTCCTTTGTGATCTTCCTTTTCTTCTATCGCACGCGCAGTGCATTTTCCTTGGTTGTACACACGAACTTCCTCCTTGTGCCCCTTTCCCAAGCCAACAATTGAATGCATCCTGATAAACCCAATTGTGTATTGGCTTGGCTGGACAGTCTGATAAATCCAACTATAGGTTGGTTTGACTGTGTTTGATATGTTCTAGCTATGTGTGAGCTTGTTTTTCCCTAGTCCATTATGGAAATCATGGCCATCTCGGGGGTAGAAATTGTGTTGAGAGATTGATGAAGAAAACTGCCCTATGGTTGGGTAGAATGTTGTAGTGACATAGTTAGTTGCGAGACAACTTCATCTTCAAGATAATTTATCTTCATGGTATTATTTATGCAATGTATTTTCTTATGAATTTACTGATTATGTTGAATTCTTATTAAATATTTAAGTAGAGTTTATTGTTGTTAAATGTCCTTACTTTTTGCATCTACATATGCCTCGTATTTTCCACTGCATTTTGCTTAAGTTCATTGAGGCTAGGATCCTAGTTACAGACTTGTAATGCATCCGAATTAAGTGTTTCTGCACCCTGGAATCCGCCCGCAGAAGGAGAAACGTGGAAACAGAAAAAAGGATGAAAAATTGTAATGAAAAATATGTTTTCCACATTCCGAAGTCTACACGAGGAATGCTAATGAACTATTCCGAGACTCTAAAACCTAATCTTGTTGATGCACCCTATAAAAGAAAAGAGTGCAATTCATTTTAGTATGCATTGATTTTAATTGGTTGTAATTACTCAAAGGGAAATGGTTGTGCAACTAATGAAGTTATGAATCAGCAGTGAAGTAAATATGAACACCATTATTAACAAACAATGCTAAGTGCAATCTTTGTCAAATGAAAAATAGGGTATGCCACTACATGAGATGCATAAATATATATTCCTTTCCGAATGCCAATGCAATCCTTCCTATATGAAAGCCTAAACACAACTCTCATCCAATCAATCCAATGCAAGTACCTCCTTAAATCCATATCTAAGATGCAACTAAGAGTGCAACTACATTGTATTTTTCAACATAAAAGAACAAAAAATGCAATAAAAGTCATCTAAAACTCTTAGTCTCTGTAGCAAGTATAAAACACAATCCCAACAAGACACTGAGACAAAAAAGAGTAATGCACTAATGGAAAAACAAAAAACATAAATGACTAAAACTAATTTTAAAGAAAAATCATTGAAAAGGCAGTCTCTGGTCACAAAAGAAGCATCCAACAGACAACATCAGACCCAAAGAAGACCCAACCACACTCACAACCCACCCAACAACTTCCCACAACATCAAACTCACCAAAAGGGAGGATATATGCAACTGTTTAAAGAACAGCTACGTATATACGCAAGTTTTGGCCAAAACGCTGCATGTATACGCAAATTTTGGCCAAAAACCTGCGTATACAGAGAAGACAATGGTAAAAAGCAGGCCAAGGGTCAAACCAATAATGGGGAGTGTCAATGGATGAACATACTATAAAATGAAACACAGAAACAAGGAGAAAAAAAGAGCAAGTCAAGAATATCAAGCACATTGTGCCCCCAAACCCCAAAGAAAAACAAGGAACGTCCCTAGCAGGGTCGCCAATTCTATTATGGAGAAAACTTCCTATGGATTGGGGTGTACCACAATAGATAGAGTAATTGCATAAATCAATCCCTTCCCAATATGCAAGAGAAATAAAACATCTAACACTAAAGGATCTCGAAACATACCTTATTCTGGATGGTTGATGTAGATCCCCGTTGAGCTTTTCCAATCCCGCTTCTGTTAACAATTTTCTCTCTCAACAATCAACAAACAAGACAAACATGCTATACAATGGTGTTAGACCTACTCTATCATATATAATCAATAATGTATAAGCAATTAAAAGCATCCATGGATTCAATATTCATTTAAATGCACATCATTGGATAGGAAAAGATATTTCTATTAATATAAATCAGAAATTACAAAAATGACAACCTCTGTCAGCACGTCTGCGAACCGGAGAAACTGAATCCTCCACCTAGGCCTCCACCACCTCAATCCTCCATCTCTCGATAGCAATCTCACAAGCAAAGGAAAGGTTGGGAAGAACACCAAGTGGTCCAAGGGACAAGGGGATGCAGACTCAAGTATAAGCAAGCTACGGTAACAATGGACTATAGTTTTCTTGCTCTTCAATTCCTCCCCTTTCAATGTATCCAAAGTGTTCCTTATATAGTGCTTCAATGGGGTAGTGTAAGGTCAAATCCAAGTGATCTCAAGGCATATGGAAGGCCAAGAGACAAGTGACTCGGATCCACATCAAGGAAAACTCCAAAAATCTTTGGCCTTTTGCACACATCCCAATGTACATGGGTTTACGGGCTATATCCGCGTATATACACCAGAAAGGTTTTAAAAGTCACGTATAGAAAATAACATGTGTTTTTAGGGATGATCCTGGAAACATCAAAGGTACAAAAATAGTCCATGGGGTCCAAAGAGTCTGCAGAGGGATAGGGAAGGCCATAAATGTGTGATCTACCAAGTGTGGTAAAATCAGCTGTAACCGTTGTCTTTTAATTTGAAATTAAACTCATCAATAAAAAAATATCTTTTAATTGAAAATTAAATTCTTTAATAAAAACACTATTATTAAAGGGTAGTTTTTTTAATAAAACTTCATTGTTGAAGGGTTTTTTTTCACTAAAACATTATGTGGAAGGCAAGATAAAATTTCAAAACCACAAAAAATATTAGTTGGAAGGGCAAAGAATGATGAAAAGAAAATCCAACATTGATCAAAAGGCCCCAACAATGTCATCCAAAGTTTGGGGGGGGGGGTTACATCCAAAGGGTTTGAGTCCGCTAGGTAGAAATGGTGGGGCTTATCCACATCATTGAAAGTGATATATCTAACAATGATGAGCACCATATTTTACATGTCACATGAATCATCAGTAAGATCTACCAAATATTTTCAAAACTCCTATATTCCATCATAATTCTATCTGAGTTCAACATTATTATAATATATTATTTAAGTTTTTTTATGTTAATATCCTCAAACCCTACCTACAGTATTGCATGACCTTATATTTTCAGGACTATTGTATATATACATGCACACAATTGGTCTATACAAAAACAAGTCATTCTTTGATTTGTTCAAAATATTGGAAAGAAACTCCATCATTTAAGTCACTTGCACTAATAAAAAAATGCAATATATTTTGCAAGAAAAAAAATATTTCTTAAAACATATTGAATTTCATGTGGTCATACAAAATATCCATAGATATGAATTATAGATTTTGAAACCTTATTTAATTTCATGCATTTCATCTTCTTTCAACATATTCAAATCTATTGCATAAATACCTTGAATCATCCCTCCAAGTCAATAGATTGTTGGTTTTCCATGTTTGTATTTCCACTAAAATGTCATGACAGACCATCATTCACTTGCATTCACCCAAACCCTTCAATTAGGTTTTATCGTAAAAATGAAAGTCTATCACATCCTAGAGAGTAACAAAACCTAAAGAAACCCAAATAACAAATAGGAATTATGTTTGAGGATCAAGTACCTACTGCAATTGTCAATCGATGTATAAGAATTTCATGTGTATATGTACCAAATATCTATCTGAATTGACTATAGATATGAGAGTGGACAAATACGAGTGAACAATAAACTAAAGCAATCAAATCTATCCCTTACAATGTATACTAAGTAATAAATCATGGAAATAATTAATTAATTGGAACTTATTCAAACAATATTTTAAGAGGAGAGAATAAATTTGTTATTATCTAATGGAAATAAATTAAAACATGAAATGTATAACTTGACTATAAGGTTATAGCTTTGCAATCCATTCTTAGCGGGAGGGTTCTTTCATTCCTCTAACAATATATTATCTCTTATGTGATAGTTCCCCTTATGCAATGGCATTTTGTAGGGAAAATCATGCAACATGTGTAAGTAAACATACGAAGAATATGTGGGTGGAAGCAATCATTTTATCATTTTCTAAATACCTTTTAGCAAAATATCAAGAGTGTAACCCTTAAACCCATAAGTTCTATAATATGCATGGTGTATATTTATATCTATACGCAACAACTAAATTAAAGGAGAACCATTCCCAATGTGAATGTATGAAATTCAATCATGGTCACCCATGTGAGTAATCTGATCATAAGGATTCCCAAGAAGACTAACATTGATTAAAAAAGGATGCCTAGTATGGCTATGTACTGACCCATCTAGTTTAAGGGGCAACCTAAGGAATTAATGCATCACATAAGTGCTCATATAGGTGTCAATGAATCCAAATGTGCTTGTTCAATCCATGAAGAAACAATCATGTGACCCAGGTTATGGTCAGGAAACTATTAAAGGAAGAATTGTACAACCCTATGAATAGTCAACATAAAGGTCAACTCTTAGTTGAGTTATGCAATTGGTTTATACAGTGGGTGCATAAAGTGTGGTTAATTTTGGCTTAACCAAGGGAACATAATAGCTGCGATAATAGTGCCAATAAAACTTTAAAATGTGTCATTATGATAAGAGTGCATTATATAAACCAATATGAGGGACATGTGTGTGATACCACAAAAACCAAATAATACTCATAACAAACAATTATAATACTATTGTATGTCCCCCAATTATAGACATGTAGAAATAAAAATATAGATTGATGCCTAATTTTCTTAGAACTTGATAGGGGCCCAAATTTATTCATTTTTAATTTGTTATATTGGCCATCGGGAAATTGATATTTATCTAAATACACCATCACTATACAACCAAATTGATATTGTGCATGTCTCGTCTTTATGTCATCTTTGGCATTGTAGACTTCATTATGTTGTTTAAATACTTATTTTAACTTGCTTAAAGATTCACTTCATTTGACGTTAAAATATAGCACACATCTAAAGGGACAATTCTTAGTTTTGTCACTCCACTAGGATAATGTCAATATTTTGTCTCCAATGGAGAGATAGTATTAGTAATATTTGTAGAAGTGTTAGGAGAAAATTCAACTAGAGGCAACATCAAACACTAATGTCTTGGTCTATTGTGTACGAGAAATGTGATAAATTCCCATGTTTCGAATTAACTGCTATTCACTTGTTAGTTTGAGGACAATAGGAAAAACTAAAATGAATTTGTGGCTTGAATATATTCTTTAGTGTTTATCAAATATGGATTAGGAGTTTGGCATCCATATCAATGCCAATAGAGATATCCAAGCCCTAAAATAAAACATCTTCTTTGAAAAAATACTTGAAATGTGTGTGTGGGTGTGGGTGTGTAGGTGTGTGTGTGTGTGTTTTCATGTTTAGAACCAGCTATAAAATGTATTACCATATATTAGTGTTATTGTAGTAATTAGAGTATCATTACCACATTAAGTTTGCAAGAAATTCTACAACAAAATCCATACTTGTGTGTTAGCATAATTTATCTAGTATTGGTAAGGGTTGATATTTTCCATATTTTTTTGTTTACTTAATAATTGGCTA
Organism: Pseudotsuga menziesii; assembly: GCA_001517045.1. Taxonomy (NCBI): domain Eukaryota; kingdom Viridiplantae; phylum Streptophyta; class Pinopsida; order Pinales; family Pinaceae; genus Pseudotsuga; species Pseudotsuga menziesii. The sequence continues at coordinate 176,184 of LPNX011093443.1, read as the reverse complement.
TTCATTTGGAAAATCGATAGGTAGATCTAATGTGTGAACTATATTTATAAGCATTCACTAGGTGCTTGAAACCAACCACATAATTGGTCATAAATACCAACAATTTCCTTTATGGACTTACTATATTTATGACCACATTTTTTTTACTAGTCTTGTGATTGATCCAAAAAGTTTGAGCATGAAATAATTACTTATTTGCGGTTTCCAATTATTTCATAGCTTGATTGTTTTTACTTTGTATGAACTTATCAGGAATTAAATTATGCTTCCATTGTTAAATTTCAGACCATGGTAGATCATTTTACATAGAAAACCTAAAATATTGAACATAATACATTAAGTACCATCAAACTATAAATTTTTAATACATTAATTTACAAAGACATTTTATTGAAAAAATATGACAAAATTTACGAAATTGAACTCCGGGACTTAGAGCATTTGTTGTTTAGTATATATGGGAAAACAATATACTACTACAACTCAAAATACATTGTTAATCATGACCACACAACTCAATCTCACACTCAAAAAAATTGAAAAATAACCACTTCCACTTCACCTTTTTTATAGATGAAGAAGGCCATAGGAAAAGACCAAAAAACAACGCATCCTTTCAAGTGCCAAAATTAGAAAGACAAAACCCTATTCTAGTTTTTTCCTATAGAAATGGGCCTTGTTGAATGAGCTAACTACTTGCAGAAATGCACCCATTAGGAGAGGCTAATCATTCATACAAACACACATTTCTTACCTAGAATAGCGTTCCTTATAAAAAATGAGAAGTTTCCCTATATCATGTGCTTAATATAACTTTATATCAAAACCGAAATAAAGATAAAAGAAAAGTACTTCTAAATATGGAAATCAAACTCTGAATAACTTCTATTTTAAAACTGGAATGCTAAATATAGAACACCATTGTAAAACTAGAAGTGGATGAGATTTACACATGCATGTTAGAGGCATGTAGGTTCTCTCTAAATATTTTCCATAGATAATTGTAGCATATTAATTTTCACCAGTTAATGCTTACTTTTCACGCTTGAAATTATAGATATAGTTTTCCTTGAAACTATCAAGTATTTGTAACTAATTTAATTTGTTGGCAAATGCAGGAAGAGTTTTGCTAATCCTTGGAAAATTCCATTATGATGTCCTCAAAATCATTGATCGTTACTTAAGGGTAGAAATTCTCATTGTATTTACTTTTTCCCTCTAATAGTGTAATTCATTTTTTTTAATACAAGTCCATAGTGGCTTATGTTTCAGGCATACTCTTAATTTACGTTTTTTCACACAGAAAAACCACCTTCCTGTTATTCTGAAAGAATCAAGAAAATTTCACACCAGCATGGGAAATATCAACAAACTTCCCCAGTTCCATGGAATATGGAATATCGAGGAAACCATGAGTAAAAATTCCAATCTAGAACATGTGTCATCGAAATTGAACCTCGGTGGATGGAATGAAATCAACCTATCCCCACCAACAGACAACCCTATCCTTGACATAGTCTTACCTAACTTATGAACTCTTTCATTTTGAATTGTTAAATGTTTGAGTTTGTGATGTTGTTGTGATGCTCTCATAAGTTTGATTTTGTTTTTGTTTCTTGAATGGTTGTCCATCTAAATAAATCATTTTTAGGATTTAAAGCATGTTCTCGTACTGAGCAACTCTTCTTTCAACTAGATACTTAGGTATTTATATTGTTTGGATAGTGTAACTATATTAAGAGCTAATAAAGTGGGTACACATTGAATTTTCTTGAAAATCGTATTTCATTACTACAAACTATAAAGAGCAAGTTTGAATGTTGGAATTGGCACCTAGAATTACAAATAATCCAATTTGAGTGTTAATATTTCCTATCTCCCCAATTCGTAAATGGTGCTATCTCAATAGAAGAGAATCTTTACAAGAAATAGGATGGTGATTTATTCCTGCATGCCCTACCATAAATTAATGAATGATATTGGAATGTATTTCAAATAAAATATTTTTATGTTAATTTATGTTAAGTGTAATCCATTTTATTTATACAAGGCGGGTTTCAAATGATATTTTATGTTTCTACGAGGGGTGTTTCATATCTCCTATCTAAGTTTATATGAAGGGGATTTATAATTACCCTTCTATGCATCTATGAGGGGGGTTCTAAAATCCCTTTATATCCTGCTATGAAGGGATTTCTATACTACCCTTGTCTGTTACTACGATGGGGGCTTCTAAACCACCCTTGTAAGTTTCTACGAGGGGCGTTCCAAATATCCCTTATATGTTTCTATGAGAAGGGTTCCAATGAGGGGCGTTCCAAATATCCCTTATATGTTTCACTTATAGGTTTTTAAGAGGGGGGTTAAAAGCACTAACTTATAGGTTTGTAAGAGGGGGGTTCAAAACCACCCACATAGATTTGTAATAGGGGGTTTAAGAGGGGGGTTTGAAACCTCCCCCATAGGATTGTTAAAAGGGTGTATAAAATGCCCCCATAGTTATATATGGGGGGTTATAACCATCCTCCAAAGTCACTTTTGAGGGTAGTTTAGAACTCTTCTAAACCACCACTACAAATATAGAAATAGTTATATATGGGGGTGGTTTTGTCAAAACTGATTCTAATTCCAAAACCACACCCAAAATTAACCTTTGAGGAGGAAATACAACCCTCCAATGGTAAAAAGTGTAATCATGTTTAGGTCATGCCCAACTAGGATTTTGGTAGTGCTACAAATGCATGTGTCCTTATAAGACGTGCCACTTCGTAGAAAACACCCATGGTATTCCCTATAGTTGAAAATACCTCCTCATACAAAAAAAATCAATAATCTAAAAAATTGAACCAATATCAAAACCTAACCCACTCTAGTTGACTTGCCATCAAAAGATGAGGTCCAGTTCCATAGGAATACAAGGAACTGACTAATCTTCTAGCATATCCCCATAACATGAGTTATATCATCATGCTTATGGAATTGAACAACTATCCGAAAACTTAATAAGACCAATCGACTCGAGGGATATCCAAATATTGATTGTGTTACTTCTATTTCCCTATCTAGATTGAATGTTGATCTACTAGCCACAAATTTGGCCAATGGTTTTCTCCCCCATCTAAAACATTTAGTTTAATTTTACTTTGGTACCTTGGAAAATATTAATGGGATACAACCATACTCACACCACCTTTCTGAGTAGGTATGATGCCCTTGAAGATGATCATCCCTAGTGCATCCCGAGGGAGTAGGCATGAGGGAGCCTGATCTAGGGTTTATGTAGGTAGATCATCTATATGTCTACGTATATTAATTATCCGGCATGCCACCTCCTCCAAAATATCTTACACATGTGGTTGTATATTTTCCTTATTCAAATCATTAATCCTAGTCCTTTCCCATTTGACACTCACTTCATTAGAAAAGACCATTGTTTCGGGTCTAATAGAGTGGCAGATAAAAATCATTATAGAGTGTGGGCTGCTCCATTGAAAGAAGGGTTGGAATTTGAGGAGAAGTTTCCCTTCATGAGTCACTTTACTCATCAAAATACTTTTAAAAGTTATGACAAGCTGTCTCAAAGAATGGGAAAACAATTTTCTAGGACATATTTTTAACGGTTAATTACTTTTACAAAACATCATTAATTTTTACTAATAGGCTTGTTAAAATATGTGTATGCTTACATCAATGGTTGTAATAGGTGGTTGTGTATATATGTAATAAGGGAAACGGAAACTTTCCTGCTTGATTGAAACTTTCTCATTTGATTGAAGAGCATATGGCTGAGTTTTCCTTCAATGGATGGCTTTGATTTTATTCCATTTATTATTTATTCCTTATATTGGCCTTATAGTGTTCCAATACAAGGTTGTTCCCTTCCTTTAAATTCCTTTCCTTGTCCTTTGTCCCCTTTCTTTAGAGGATAAATCAGTTTTGATGTCTGAACTCTGATAGAGAGGTGGGTACTATTTTAGAAGAAGTTAATTTTAAACTATCTCAATGAAGGAATTAAAGCAACCACCCACCAAACATCAGCAATTTATCGGCTACTAAATTTACTAACAATCAACAATTTATAATCTACCAAAATTACCAAACATGACCCATGGAATTTTAGACATGCTTTTTTTTCTCATTATCGGTTGCAAAAGTTAGATGCCCATGTTGAATTTAGATACCCATTTCTCTAGACAGTTTGAAAGTGCTCTCCTCTAGCTGCCACGTGCTTGGAGCTACCAATTTTGGAATATGTCATTTTCAATTTTTTGTTATAAAATTGATAATAATCTAAAAACAATTTTAATGAATTTCTTCTGTGTTTTTTCTTAAACATGAAATTGTTTTTTGTTATTTTGATATTGAGATGAATTAACACTTGTGTCCAACAAGGGATGGAAAAAGGGTTTTATCTATTCATAATTTTTTGAAAAATATTTATTTGATATGTTTTGCAACTTAGGAACATTTTATTATTCTTGTATTCTTATTAATTGGTTGAAACAATTACTTTTACTAATGGGAAAAAAATATAAACTAGTTAGAAGTTGAAAGTGATTTATTCATATCCATTTATAGTCAAGGGAAAGTGAATGGCCCAAAGAAGAAAGCAAGAACCATGAACTGGTTGGTACAAATTTTTACCCTCCCACACTCAAACACATTGAGAATTAAATTGAACTCCATGATTTTCAATTAGAATGGAAAATGTATCACAACAAACAATTTTTACATAGTTTTTATTATAACCATTTTGACATATCCAAATTACTATGTCAAATTATGTGTGTTTATATTATCAATTTTTACATAGTTTTTACTATAACCATTTTTACATATCCAAATTACTATGTCAAATCACATGTGTTTATATTATTCGTTTTTTATAAAAATAAAATAAAATGAATTACCTATATTAGAAAACTAAGTGATTTTAGTTATGGATGAAGAAAAACAAAATAAATTTATTTTATCTAATAGTCATCAAAGTGCATCATGGATAACACATAGAAAATTCCACTTGAGTGTAAGATTTGTTGTAGCTTGTTATGTGAAAGTTCATGTGCAATAATTTCTTAGGAGAATCTAAAACAGCCCATAGCTTGGAAAAAAAAACTTTTTTAAACGTTTTTTTGACAAGAGAAGGAGAGAACATCAAAGTCCAATATCGATTCCAATGTGTTTTGTTAATGAGTTGTCTCTACAAAGGGAATATTATATTTATCTCTCCTTTTAACTCAATTCGTTTGGAATAAAATGTCACAATTTCAATTACACCATTGATGCAACATGTTAACCTTGAAAATTTTGGTTTGTTGCATTACATGTGTCCTAACATTAACCCCTAGAAATGATTTAAGGTTCCGCCTTTTGTTTCTTTCTTAATTTTAGACTTAATAAACTTCACATACATAATGTGGACACATATTACTATTGAGTTATGTGTGTTACTCTTAGTAGGTTGTCTTATTTCACGCTTAATTTTCAAAGTACATGATCAACAAAATCATGGGTAAATAAGTCTATTGTTATCTTTTAATTGAAAAATAAATTGTCACACCACCATTGATGCAACATGTTAACCTTGCAAAACTTTGTATGTTGCATTAAATGTGGCTTGACATTATCCTTCGTAAAGGATTCTAGGTTCCACATTTTGTTGTTTTTAAGTTTATCACTTATCATAATGTTAGCACATGCTGCTTTTGAGTTGTGTGTGTCACTATTATTAGGTTGTTTTGTTCCACCCACAATTTCAAAGAACATTATCAACTAAAAAGAGGGGTAAATGAGTCTATTGTTATCTTTTAATTGGAAATTAAACTCCTCAATAAAACATATCTTATAAATGAAAATTAAATTCTTTAATAAAAACATTATTATTGAAGGCTATTTTTTTAATAAAAATTCATTGTTGAAGGGTTATTTTTTCACTAAAACATTGTGTGGAAAACAACATAAATGTTCAAAATGTAAAAAAAAATAGTTTGAAGGGAAGAGATGAAATGAAATGACAACATTGATCAAAAGGCCCTAACATTGTCATCCAAAGTTTGCAGGAGATTGCAACCAAAGGGTTTGAGTCTTCTAGGTAGAACTTGTGGCCCTTCTCCACATCATCGAGAGTGATATATATGACGGGGATGAGCACCAAACTTTACATGTCACATGAATCATTGGTGAGATCTACCACAGTTTTTCAAAACTCCTCTTTGCCACTATAACTCGATCCCTTTTCAACATTATTATAATATATTATTTAAAAAACATAATGATGTTAGTACCCTCAAACCCTACTTACACTAGTACATGACCTTATATTTCGAGGGATATATATATATATATATATATATTGCAAAGAAAATCCATCATTTATGTCACTTTCACCGTTGAGATAAAAAATGAAATATATTTTGCAAAAAACTCAACATATTACTTAAAAAACTTGAGTTTCATGTGGTCTTACAAAATATCCATAGATAAGAATAATTTATTTTAAAAGCTTATTCAATTTTCTACATTTCATTTTATTTAAACATATTCAGATTTGTTATGTAAATACCTTGAATCATTCCTCCAAGTCAATAAATCATACTTATGTTGCTGGGTCAATAACTTTTGGTCCTACATAGTATACTAAAAGATATTAAAAAAAAGCTGCACTACCTACATCCAAATGGATCATAACCAAAGCACTATCTACATCCAAATGGATCATACCCAAATTTGTTCGTTTTTCAGGATATTAGTAATTTAGTACCAAAGTGTCTTGGTAATAACATTTTTTGAGTTGACTAATTAACTAATACTTTCCTACATATATTGCCGGAAAAGCGAGGATGAATTGAATTCTTTGATGGCAGAAACTAGTTTTGATGTTACAAAGAAAACGTGAAATCAAGTATCACAATCATACAAAGCAGTAACTTGAACCTATTTACATCCTTTACATATATTTGCAACCAAAAAAATGCTTACAACATATATTTGCAACTAAAAATGCTACCAAAATATGATGTGGACTAATTTTCTCATTCTATTACTTTCACATAAAAAATTATTAGTAAAAATCTACATCATAATATGGCTTTATTGTGCCAACAGAATACCAAAATATGTAATGAGCTAATTTTCTACATTCTATTACTTCCACAAAAATATTTATTAATAAAAATCCACATCTACTATAATACAATCCGTTTAACCTAGCACTACCAACCAACAATCTTTATATTTACATTCTTTGCATAAACTATCGGCACTTGTGGATAAAGAGTGAGTAATATAGAGCGAGTAGTGAGTGCACGGCATTTCCCTCACGGCAGTGTGAACAGAGTGAAATTCCGAGAATCGGAGGATTCACATTTATTCATAAATGCAAATGGTTGCAACAAACCAAATGAGTATTGCTTTGATAGACCAAATTTAGGTAAAGGATGATGTGGTTTGATAGATTTGGGATTCAATTTTAAGTAACCGTAATTAATTATAATGACTCCATTCCATTCTTGATTTGGGGATGAAATATTAAGGTCACACTTTATGTGAAAAGGAAACATTATTAATCAATTTAGGTATTTACAGTTTTTTTTTTTAAATTAAAAAAAAATTGTAATTGTAAATACAAGTTTGTTAGATTTAATAATTATTTAATTTATTAAATAAGTTAAATTTATTTATATTTTTTAAAAACATTTAAATAAAAAAATTATGATTTAACAAAATAAAGTTCAATTTTGCGATAATAACTTAAAAAATCCAAAATTATTTAACTAAAATCAACATTAATACTTAAATCATCTAACTACTCTTAATATAACTTGTGTGGAAATGATCAAATATAAAAAAACTCCTTTCATAAATGAATATTATTTTCCTTGAAAATGTTAATGATTCAATTTTCTCATCACTAGTTCATGTCAGTTATGATAAGTTTGGTCATCTTTTTTGAAAAAAAAATCATACTAAGAAAGACTAACCATCTTATCACGGTCACTCAAGTCAAATATGGTAAGTTTGTTGTCATCTTCTTAGAAAAAATCAATGCTAAAAAACTATTTAATTTATAAACTTGTGTATAATTTAATTTTTTTAAATATTTTATAGTTATTATTTTACCCATATGAATTCATCATTGTCATTTTAGGTAAAGGAATACATATGAGATATAAATTGTCTTTCTAACTAACTTAATTAAAAACAAAAAATTTTAAAACATATTTTCCTTAAAACAATGTTTATGATTATAATTTTTCTTGATGGACAAGTTGTCAACATTTTTTTGTTTATTTGTATTATACATAGGCTTAGATTTTCACAATTGATCATAATTGTAATCAAATTTCTACATATAATCCATGCTGAAGTTTTGAGACATCTTACCATTTAAGTGTGCCAATAAAACAAACTTTGCCATTTGTTACAATTACAACTAAACACATATTTAAGAATTTTATAATTTTGGGATTATATCAACTTTTTTTAATTATTTTAGGGTTTTGTTGTTTCTAAAATTCCAAAATAGCTTAGACCACCACATCTTTTCAAAACCTTCAAAATATTCCAAATACACATTATAAGCTAGTTTTGTTGTTACCTCTACATTATCTTTGTTATTTTCCCAAATTATAGAGTCATGCTGTTCATTCAACCCGATGCATGCATTAGATATAGACCAAATATCATTGTTCCATTCAAAAGACACACTACCTGAAAGATTTAGTTTTTCTTCCCTTAACCAATATTCACCATCATCAACAATGTTCAAAGTTATATGTTTGATTCTTTTGACTTGAGAAAGTATCATTATGTTCTTTTGATGTAGTTGATGAATTAATTCATTTGACAACTTTCAAGTATCACACATACTTACAATAGGATCAATTCCTATGAAGATTTGATTTCCTCTCCCAACTTTCCAACTAAAGAAGGAAATGAGAATGGGTAAAACTTTCAGAAAGCTTCTCCAAATAATAGACCTGTTATGAGAACTTTTCCCAAAATCTCTCATCCAATGTATTAGTGGATACTTTATGTATTTTGCTGTAATAACCTTGCTCCAAAAACCCTTGGAAAACAAATCTCTCCAAACTATTTTTGCACATAGCACCTTGTTAAACCATAATAATTTTTTCAATCCACATCTGCCTAGGTACCGTTGGGAGAGATTTACATTCCCAAGCATCGAAATGAAACTTAGATCTATCTAGCTTACCTGCCCATAAAATCTGAAAGATTTGTTTTCTAATAATAGAGATCAATCAAACTGGAACCAACATCAAGGAGAACTAGTAGACCATAATACTTTGAAGAACAACATTTGCCAAAACCATACGACCTCCCAAAGGTAGCGATTTGAATGTCCAACAATTTATTTTTTTTTCAACCTTTTTGGTAAGTCAATCCCAATCGAATTTTGCATATGAATTTGGATTAAGAAAAAAACCCAAATACTTTAGTTGTTCATCAACTGGAGACATTTTGAAAGGAAAAATACTAGCAATTTTGTCATGGATTATAGAATCATGACAATTATAGGAGAAATGATATTTTTGAAAGCTTACATCCAAACCCGAATATTTACAGAAGGTAATAAAAATTCCTAGTAGACCTATAATTCTCCAATAAAATCTTCTCCAAATATAAGGACATTATCGATGAACAACAAATGTGAGATAAATAGAGAAGGAAAGATTCTTATACCTTCCATTTTGTTTTCCTCCATTTTTGAGATCTATCTATGGATCCCATCCATAACCATTGGAACAAGAGAGGAGAAAGTGGACATCCATTTTTGAGTCCTCTACTTCTACTGAAAAATAAAGTGAACCATTTATCAAAATAACATAATTTGTTGAAGAAATACATGCCATAATCCGACTAGTTAATTCATAAGGAAGACCAATATGAATGAGTATAAATTGAAGAAAGGACCATTCCACTCTATCATAATCTTTAAGGTGTGTGCAAGCTATTGAGGGTCTCTTTTGACATGTTAGATGCAATAGAAAACTGAAAAAATAGGCATCCATCATCTTACATGGATATTTTGAGACACTTACACAATGAATCTTGCAATGAGTAAAAAAATGAAATGTAGGAAATTGAATGAAGTTTCCAAATATATAATGTTTTTCTATTGAAAATGTTCTTATCTATCTAAGGTTAGATATTTTTTAACGTGCAATTTTTATTTTTGGGACAAATTATAAGGTATATGTTTTTGTGGGTGCATCCTTTGAGTGACTAAATGATGGAATAAACTTACAAAAACCGGTAGATGTATAGAGAACATGTAGTACTAGTGCATGACTATTTTTTGAATTATAAAAATAATAATATTTTTTTTTAAATTATCTAAGTTATTAAACCTCGAAAAAAGTATGTCAATTGTGGGTGCAGCATAATGTCTTAATGCAATTATTTGGAAATGGCTTTTTTATAGCATGTAGTGGTCGGTGTTCTTTAGTGCACCATACAATTTTTTTTCAGAATGGTTGAGAAACAAAATAGTTATGGACGAAACACTAAGGGTGTATTTTTGAGTTGAGGACTTATGACACAAGATAAATAAGAAAAAAATAGAAAAACATATACATTCTTGCTAAAAATAACATATTTGGAATCTACAAAAAAAACATATTTTTTTTATAAAATTTCATAAAAAATCGAGGTGTGCAGCATACTGTAACCAACGGCTAAACATGAGCATATTGAAAATTTGGATATAATGCTCAATTAGCCATGGTTTCTTATACTCCAAGGCATAGGCACGATGAATCCAAAGAAAAGTATGAAGTAGACACATAGGCATAAGAATTCCATGCCAACATGGGTGGAGGATAGACCATAGTGGCAATAAACACACTCACATTTTGTTTAAATTCAAATCTATGTTCCCGTCAATGATAAATGCACACACATTATAATATTGCAAAACGTGCACGTGTT
>LPNX011093443.1:0-163748 GCA_001517045.1 Pseudotsuga menziesii | reverse complement strand
CACACACACACACACACACACACACACACAGATGTACACACATCCCTATGTCTCCCCTTACCACTAACAACCCCCACCCATCTATCACTCCCCAACCAATCCGACTATCTCTAACCCCCACCCCCTTATTAAATCCCCTCTACAACACCTAGAAACGCCAACATTAGTCTAACCACCCGCCACTCTTAAACTCCTAACACACCCCTTCCTCTCTCTCTCTCTCTCTCTCATGCACATAGAGACATACACATGTAACCCCATCCCACTAAGACCTCCCCCCCCTCAACTCTATCTCTCTCTCACACAAACATGTACACACATCCCTATGTATCCCCTTATCACTAACACCCCCCTTCCCTCTATCACTCCTCAACCAATTCAACTAAATCTAGCCCGCACCCCCTCATTGCATCCCCTCTATAACACCTCAACAGCCCCACATCCTCTCTCTCTCTCTCTCTCTCTCTCTCTCTCTCTCTCTCTCTTCTCCTCCAGATACACCTAACCCCAAATCCCCCTCCTCTCTCTCTCTCTCTCTCTCTCTCTCTCTCTCTCTCTCTCTTTCACATCCCTTGAGGTTTTAAAAAAATATAGTTAGGTTGAAGAGAGGGGAGTTGTTAAGGTTCTAAGACTTAGGGGGTGCTTGTTAATTCCCCCTAAAAATTGAATGATCCCTTAGCCATGGAACTACCTTATTAAATGATCCTAATTAATATTCGAGCATAATGCGTATGCGTTGTATGTGGTAAAAACATGAGAACGTTTTTGTTAATAATAGCATGAACACATTATTTATTAGTGTAAACAACATCAATCCCTATCCGAGAAACACTCTATCAATTTTCAATTACGTTTCACAATCAGCACGCAATTTCAGGTTACAAACAATGCATTCATTCTCTTCTTCACCAAATTATCACACAAAATTTGGTTTTTGACATCAACCATCTCCATAACAAGTGTCTAAAGATTGCTTGGAGAATGGTAAACATTAAGGAGCAAGAAAGAAAGAATTAAATGGGGGAATCTCCCATTAATGAGGAGCACCATAGAGAATCTCCGCCATTGTTTTTCTTGCAATTGAGAAGATAGAAAAGAAAAAATTAACTTGGTCATTGTGGTGGAGTATGTAGACACAATTAACAAGGAAGAAACCAAGCTTGGGGAATCTTCCATTGAGGAGCACCATAGAGCATCTCTACCATTGTTTTTCTTGCAATTGAGTAGCTACCAAAGGAAACATTCTTCCCAGTCTCCCCCCTAACTTGAGTATCTAGACACAATTGAGAAAGAAAGAAACAAATATTGGGGAGTCTCCCATTGAGGAGCACCATAGAGCATATCTACCATTGTTTTTCTTGCAATTGATGAGCTAGAAAAGGCAACATTCCTCCCAATCTTCCCCCTAATTTGTGTGTCTAGAAATAATTGAGAAAGAAAGAAACCAAGCTTGGGGAGTCTCCCATTGAAGAGCACCATTGACCATCTCCACCATTTTTTTTCTTGCAATTGAGGAGCATCAAAGAAAATATTTCATTGGTCATTGTGGTGGAGCAATTAGAGACAATTGTTCAAGAAAGAAACCAAGCTTGGGTAATCTCCCTATAATACCTTGGTTTTGACCCCATGGTATTAAGATTGTACATGATGTAAATATTGTTATTAAATCATCACAAGGAGATCAAGGCCAAGGACCTGCCATCGATTAGGTGTTTTGTGTATCGACGATCAAGGTTGATGTCGATGGTTATGGTGCTAGTCAAGCACAGTATAGTTTGAGACATCATGTAAATATACAATTTAATAAAATACCACAACTATATATGCACTGCGATGAAAGACATGGGGGCATGATTTTACAAGGAATAGGGAGGGGAGTTATTGGAACCCTTGAGACATAAGGTTAATCCAGATGTCATTAGGAGAACCCTCAATCTCTCAACTTCTCTTTTTGTCCTATGCACTCAATCATTCAATTCTTCCAGAAGAATGGTTGAGACAATTAATTCCTTGGGTAGGGCGAGGCATGGAAGTTGGTTTCATGACTGAGCCAGCCTACAGTCTGAGCAAACCTGCAGCCTGGGGGAAGTCGCATTCTTTCTTGTAAAACAAGTAAGCATGTGAATTTATGCCTAGACCGTCATTCCTGAGTCGCCCATAAATTTTTTGGTCATTCTTCCATTCCATTGCAAGGGGAGGGGTTTCATTATTCACTATCCTGAGTCATGAAAGGATTTGCTCTGCAGTGTATCTCTTAACCTATCCTTTGCTGGTAAACCTGGTTGTTTTGTTACAATGTTTTTATGTATTACATAGTGTTATGGAACCTTGGTTTTCCGTGTTATAGAGTGGAGCCTTGTGTTTTTGTGTCTCCTTGTGGTTTTTTGTTATGTGTGCCATGGTTTGGGTCTGAACTGTATGGAATACTTAGGAGTGGAAGAGACGCTGAATTCACTTGGTAAACCTAGTGAAGAGAGGAACATCAAAAAGAGATAAGAGTGGCTGGTGAATCTTCTATGCACATCCTAAAGAGCACTAGAAGGGAAGGTATACCTCAAGGGATTGTGTAGTAGAGAAGGGGATAATTCCTTGTGTTGGGTGTGTAGGTATTGTGGATTTCAGGCTAGATAGATCTTGTGGAGGTGTTCCTTGCTCTGTGAGTGAGCCACTAGCTTATCCATTCTACCTTTCCTCCACCTTATCAGCTTGATAAAACAAAACATAGATTGTCTTGGTTGACAGCTCGATAAACCTAATGGTATATTGGCTTGGTTGGGCATCCTGATAAACCTAATCGTACATTGGATTGGCTAAGAAACCTGATAAACCCAATGGTGTGTTGGATTGGCTATGTCTTGATGTGCATTTGTCCATGTATGATCCTTGGCTAGACAACTTGATAAACCCAATTGTTAGTTGGCTTGGTTGAGTATCCTGATAAACCCAGCAGTGTGATGGCTTGGATGAGTATCCTGATAAACCCATATGTTAGATGGCTTGGGTGGTCCTCAATGTGAATGTTTTCTTGAGTGTCTGGAGTTTGTTAAGCGCAACTGTTAGCTCTCTTGGCTAAGTATCCTGATAAACCCAACAGTGTGTTGGCTTGATTGTTGTTGGCCACTTTTCCCCACCCACACAACCTAGGTTTTGCATAGCCCACTGATCCAACAACTACTTGAGATACCGGACCGATAGAGCAAGCCCCATTGGCAACACCTGCGAAGCAGGTGCAGTCTTACCTGAGATATCTCATTGATGGGTAACTGCCAGAACCATGTTTCTGCAATTGTTGAGGGAGTGTAGTCCCTTGGCTTGCAGCCAAGGAGCTCAATGAAGGCATCAATATTTCTAGATAGAGGAGTCAGTTCTGCGCGACTGAGCACAAAAATATGTCATCGTGCATGACCTAATTTTCCTTTCCACCTTGCAACTAGTGCAACTTGTGTGGCGTAGCTGATTCACATCAATCGGCCCTATGAATTAATTCAAGGTTCAAACAATAATCATACAGATTGATATATATATATATATATATATATATATATATTCATTTCCACAATGCATTCCAATCATTCATTTACCAATTGTGGGATGATAACAGAGAGTCAAGCAACATTGAATATTATATGGAAATAAAATAGTAATCAATCACATAAACATTCACCATATTAAGCATTCATTCAAAAAAAAGAGATAACGTGGAAACTGATCTGGGAAAAACCACCAAGGTGCTCTTCATCTGGAATGAGAAATGATATAGCACCTTGCAGTATGCAGGATACAGACTAATCTTGAGATGTGTATTTAATTTTATACTTATAGTTCTCATGCTCTCTGGTTCGCTCTTATATTCTACTCCTACTCCTAGTGGTTTGCTCACACAATAGCTAGATCCGCAGCTCAACAGCCCCTCTATAGCTACTATACTCTTCCTGAGTCTCCTCCTCTCTGATTTCTATAACAATACAACAAAATGGCATCCCTCTCCATGGATTAGTGCTAAATATAAAACTACTACTAGAAACCGAACAGGGATCAACAAAAACCTCATATACCAACCCTCTAACTATTGCATCCCTCCTATTTATACTAATTTACATGGCCACGCAGGGCCAACTACATACCGGCAGTCTGTTAGATGTCACCATCAGACACCCCTCTGGTTACAGTTGTGGTGATCATGACTTGAGACAAGGCACTATCAACCTAACTTATAAATATCTTCTCATACGTGCGTAGCTCTAGGATTACGCCACCGTATATGGCCATGATCTGGATTCTGCATCCATCGCTTTCTGGCCATTTTCCCCTACGCGCTTCTGTGCTTTACTTTCCTTTTCCACGCGCCTCTCAGTTTTTCCTTCATGGGCCATTTACCTCCTTCACAATATTCCTTTGCTTCTATTGCACACGCAGTGCATTTTCCTTGGTTTTACGCATGAAATTCCTCCTTATGTCCCTTTCCCAGGTCAACAATTCCATGCATCCTGATAAACCCGATTGTGTATTGGCTTGGATGGACAGTCTGATAAATCCAACTATAGGTTGGTTTGACTATGTTTGATATGTTCTAGCTATATGTGAGCCTATTGTTCCCTAGTTCCTTATGGAAATCATGGCCATCTCGGGGGTAGATATTGTGTTGAGAGATTGATGAAGAAAACTGACCTATGGTTGGGTGGAATGTTGCAGTGACATAGCTAGTTGTGGGACAACTTCATCTTCAAGGTAATTTATCTTTGTGGTATTATTTATGCAATGTATTTGCTTATGAATATACTGATTATGTTGAATGCTTATTAAATACTTAAGTAGAGTTTACTGTTGTTAAATGTCCTTACTTTTTGCATTGCACATGCCTCGTATTTTCCAATGCATTTCGCTTAAGTTCATTGAGGCTAGGAGCCTGGTTATAGAGTTGTAATGCATCTAAATTAAGCGTTTCTGCACTCTGGAATACGCCCATGGAAGGAGAAATGCGAAAACGGAAAAAAGGTCAAAAAATTATAAGGAAAAATATGTTTTCCACATTCCAGAGTCTACACGAGGAATGCAAAAGGAGAAAAGCGGAAAGTGAAAGAGTTAAGGGATCATTTTGTGGTTTTCCACGATCCAAAATCTATCGCGAAAGGTAGAAAGAGGAAAGCAGAAGGTGAAGAATTGGCGATGACACATATTGATTTTTCACTATCCAAAGCTCACAACTGAATGTAGTATGTGGAAGGATAATGAATGAATCCATTGTAATTTGAGTTTCCACTTCCCGAAGTGCACAGTAGAAAGAGGAAAGTGAAAAATTTGAAATTTGGAAAGAGGGAAACTGAAAGAATAAAGCAGTCATATCATGCATTTCCACATACCAATGTCGGTACACGAAAAGTGGAAGGAGAAAGCCAGAAAAGATAGTTTCAGTGTGAAAACAACTTTTCTGGTTGCATAATGGATTTTTCTGCTATGGAATGACTGTTATAGTGTTTTTTAAGCATAATAATGAATTTTAAAGGAGGAACATGACCCATGACTCTGTTTGAAGAGAAAGAAGTAATAAATTTTAAATTATTATGCACATCAGTCAGATGTATGGGCACGTGAGTACATGTACATAAAGGTATCAAAGCGAGCAGTGAAGTCACGTCCCTCCCTTATGTGCTAATGTGGAGGAAATGGGATGCTTATACACTCCCATTGAGAAGAACAATATATCATTGATAATTGCGGTGATGGGAAATTCATGAAATTGAGCAAGAAAATAACCAAGGAAGTTGATCCCCAATGAAATCCTTGAAGAAATTAGAGAAAAGAAAATAAATGACATGACCAATCAAATACACTCTATGGAAACTTAACCAATGTCGTTTATATAGGATGGAATAGTTATTCCTACCAATCCACACTAAGAAAGACAAAAGCATTTGCTCGAGGGGGATTTGGTCTCCATAGCACTTGAAGAACGAGAACTGCATGGGACCGATCAAAGAGTAAAATGTAGGTCCACATCAAGACCACCTGAAACCTTTTCAAATTTTAGTTGGATGTGGGTATACAAGTGATGAAGTTAGAGTGTCATTGAATTCTGAACGTATGCTAGAAGAAGAAAATGTTTTTTAGACCACCTAGGAGGATTTTCAATTTTCACTATTCGATCGACAACAAGAGACGGAAGGAAATGAAGCTCATGTTCAAATGACAAACCGACCAGGTGATATTATACAAGGTACAGCTCCAACCTCCCTACCTCTGTTAGAAACTCCACACTGAAGAACTCCAAAACTTATATAGATCAATGAAAGTATCATTGGTTCGCTTGAAGGTACATTGTATAAATGCAGTATTGCATATCAATCTCAACAGATATTCATCAACTATTTTGATTCTAAATGTGATGGAGATAAATGTATATTATTTATATCGTTTTTAAAATCTAGGTCTATGACTGTGGCTAGGAGAAAATTAAGGATTAAGAAGATAAATAGTTCCGAACTAAGTTCTCATATTGTCAAAAGTTTAGTAGATGAATTTATTATTATTTGAAATAAATCTCATTCAAAGGATCGTAATGCATCTCATCTTGTGCTGTCAGAGTCTATAGTGAACAAAAGCACCAAGTCCCTTCGACTTCTTAATCCTACATCCAAACTTGTAGGCTTGGATATCAAAACACTTTGTAGGTATTGTTTTATAAAATAACAACTTGGCTCTGGTCAGACAGATGTCTTGGCCTTCATTGGTAAGTTTCCACACTCTAATATGAATCTCATTGATGCAGTAAAGGGACTAGTGCAGGAGTTTTGGCGTGACAAAAGTAGACCTTCATCCATCCAAAAAGATGTACTAAAATTGAGAAGGGGTTCAAGGGATCATGAGACCCACATTAAACACTTTCTTCACATGACACAAACATAATTATATGAGATATTTAGGAATGAACATAATGAATTTAAATTGGGCCAAAGATCCTTTGAGAAATGGAAACCATGGTATGTTAAAATAAACACAACTCGTAACACATGTTGTTGTCTATATCGCATTGACTATGGTTATTATTATGACACATATATACATATATTGTGTGTATTGCATAACAATATTGTGCAGTAATGATCAATTACATTTCTACTAAAATCATCTAGAGAATTTATTCATAGCATTTTGTGTACAAGGACAGAAGGTTGCCCATTTTATCAAAGGCCTTGCATAGATGGGACATGCCCAAGGTGTGGTGGAATGAAATTTTTGGACAAATGCATACATGTGACCGATGAGTGTGAAATTGAGAGACATGAAGTGAACTTGTAGTCATTTAAATATGTCACATATGAGATCAGTTGAGGGAATGAACGAAAAAAAATGCAATTGGTCACTTCTCAGGTTAGTAACGAGTTCCTGAATAGTATTTTTTTCTTCATGTATTGCTACTTGATATATGTAACAACCTATTGATCTGTACATATTTATTTTTGATCTTCCAAGTACTGGTTTTCAACTTCATGGAGGAATTCTTTGAAAATACATAACAGGATGTAAAGCATGTACATGTGGCTCGTTGGAAAGATGAGAAATTTAAAAAGTGCAGGGATACATTTCATATTGGAACTATATTATTAGGGGTTGATTTTCAGAAAACTAAACTCATCAACTGTAGAACGAGATTTAGAGTCAATATTATCACTCAAACCAGGTCAACATAATGTTCCATATCACCTATAGACATGGGGTGGATAATATTGAAGAGAAAATGGTTATATTAAAGGAGTATGACTTTTATATAAGTGATGAAAGGTGTCATGACTTGGATTTTGTACAACACAAATTTCAATTGTTCTACAATTACCTGAAGGATAACGGTATTAAGATGGAACAAAATTGGATTTGTTATGATGGTTGTGCAGAGCAATTCAAAAATGGCAATGTCTTCCAATGGTTGTGTATTGTCCACAAGAGGCACAAGGTTCCAAATATTTGGAACTATTTTGATATCAGAAATGGAAAAAGGGAACATGATGGAGCAGGTGCATCAATAAAGGCTACATTACATAGGTAAGAAATCAAATTAATAATTATTTCACTCATCTGAGTTGCATGGTGTTCTTTAGTAATGGGTCAGGGAGCCATAATGTAAGAACAACAATCATCTCGAAAAGCACATGTACATAGATTTTTTTAGGAGGTGGTTGATAAAGATCAATCCCACCTATATGAGTGCAAGAACATCCAAGTAAATCATGCATTCCATTCAGTTACAAAGTTATACAATGCTATAGTTGAAATGTGGACAAGGAAACTCTTGTTTTTGTTATCCATGTAATAGTGGTGGATAGGACAACTGTGAATCCCCATATTGGGTTGACGGCTGTGATCGTGTATCAGTCCCCATTGGTCGAAAAATAATTGTAGAATTATCCTAGGTGGAGGAGAGCCATATGAGTATTTCACCTGACTATGACCACATATCATTTCTCATACAACTAGGTTTGACTGTTATGTTGATAAATTTGAAATGTTTGACAACTAGTTGTGTTTAGTTAGCAGATTCCTATGTCTGCACTTTATTTTATGCATGGTACATATACAAAGTGGTTGCATCGAGAGGAAATGAATGACACAATAACAACTAGATGGCACGTTGCTTGGATGGGAAGTAGACCCTCATTGTCTCATTAAGTGACTCTGAGGGCAATGATTTTCTAATTGAGTTGATGGTTATCAAAGAAGAATATTCGACACAGGTTTCCCACACACAAAAGAAAAAAGGTATGTATTTGATGATTGTAGACCAAGTCAAATTGTATAGCATTATAGAAACTTAGTTATTGGAAAACACCTCCAGGTGTAAACAATTCCAAGAAAGAACTCATCAAAGTCATGATACTTTTTTCCTTACTATGAGCACAAGAGGTTAAAGGATATCATTTCTATTAGAGGTGATCCCAATGGTATAGTCAAATGACTACTAGTAGGTGACTACAGGTAGGTATTCAGGAATGTGGTAGTCAGGTATTTTGGTTTCATGGTCTCATTGATTATTTATATCTTGATATATTGATAGCTTGATAGATTGATAAATTGCATATACTTCTACAACTTGATAAATTGCGCAAGCTTCTTCTGGGATATGTCTATTACATGTCCCTTGAATCTTGAAGTTGGTCCTATAAGGACATTATTCAAAACCCAAAGTTTTCATGGAACTTACTATTGCAAGTGTTAAAATAAGGTATTAAATTCTTCCCAAGCTTAAAAAACTTGGCCAATCATAGCCTAGAAATTCTATATTACAAACCCTATAGCCAATCTTAGTAAACCTAGTTTGCACCGTAAACCCTAGTTTGAATTCTAAACCGTAGAAACCCTAGTTTGTAGCATAGAAAATAGTTTGTGTCAAATTTGTGATCCATGGAAAGGGAGGTACTATAGCCCCTTGTGTTAGTGAACCATGCTAATTGTATCCTACGATGTAGAGCAATCTTTAACATTGTAAAATGAAGCAAAAGAGAAGTATCCATATGACATACCACATCAATAGCATCCATTACTGAAATAATATATACTACATCAATAGAATACTACATACTACATACTACATTGATAACATCCATTACATGACATACTACATCAAGAGCCAATCCTAGTAACCCTAGTTCGTATCGTAAACCCTAGTTTGAATTCTAAACCCTATAAATACTAGTTTGTGCTCAAAATCCTATAAAACATAGCTTGTAGCCACTAAATATGATATATATATTACTATTATGAATTATTCAATGTCACCATAGAAACCCTAATTTGTATCCTAGAGGTAGGAATTATATGCCCCATGTAGGGATTCAACATGTGTCCCTAAAATCCCATAGGAGGTGGACTTCAATGGGCCATAGAATAATGATCATGGCTCAGATATACAAAATGTCAAGACCGTTGGATTTAGGACATTAGTATAGTGCTATGAGTGGCCCTCTAATCTGGTTCCATGGTCAAGGGATCCTGTTTTAGGTCAATTTTGGAAACTAGGGTTTTCCTAAGTAAGGGAATGTGAAATTTTTGCACATAAGGGTCAACTTTCAAAATTAATCAACCATGAACATGTGGATATATTTCTCACATGGAACCTCCAAAAAAATTCTTGCATGACCCACTGGAGCCATGTTTTAATGCACGGTTGGAATTCTATGCCTCGTGTAGCGATTCAATAGGTGTCCCTAAAAGCCTACATGAGGTGGGATTCAATGTGCCATAGAATGATGATCATGGCTTGGATCAACGAACCATCAACTCTGTTGGATTTAGGACATCAATATAGTGCTAGGGGTGGCCCTCTACTCTGGGTCCATGGACAAGGGATCCTATTTTAGGTCAATTTTGGAAACTAGGGATTTGCTTAGTAAGGGAATGTGAAATTTTTGCACATAGGGGTCAACTTTTCAAATTCCTTGACCATGATTTTGTGGCTAGAATTCCCACATGGAACCTCCCTAAACACTCTTTAATGATGCACCATATTCCTATTTTGATGCACAATTGGAATTATATGCCCCGTGTAGGGATTCAATAGGTGTCCCTGAAAGCTTGTAGGAGGTGGGATTCAACGTGCCATAGAACGATGACAGTGGCTCAGATCGACAAAACACTAACTCCATTGGATTTAGGACATCAATATAGTTCTAGGAGTGTCCCTCTACTTTGGGTCCATGGACAAGGGATGTTTTTTTAGGTTAATTTTGGAAACTAGGGTTTTGCTCACTAAGAGAATGCACAATTTTTGCACATAGGGGTCAACTTTTCAAAGTACTCGCACGTGAATGTGTAGCTATACTTCCCACATGGAACCTCCATAAACATTCTTTCATGACCCACTAGAACCCTATTTTGATTCATGGTTGGAATTCTATCCATGGGTAGGGATTCAACAAGTGTTTGTGAATGCCTGGAAGAGGTGGGCTTCAACATGCCATAGAATGATGACTGTGGCTCAGATCGAAGAATCGCAGAATCCATTGGATTCAATACTTTGGGATAGTGTTAGGGTTGCCACTCTCCTTTGGGTCCATGGACAAGGGATATTGGTTTAGGTCAATTTGGAAACTAGGGTTTTGCTCAGTAAGGGAATGTGAAATTTTTGCATGTAGAGGCCAACTTTGCAAATTCCTCAATTGTGAAGACGTGGCTAGAAGTCCCACATGGAACCCCTCTAAACATGCTTTCATGACCCATTGGAACCCTATTTTGATGCACAGTTGGAAATATATGCTGCAGGTAGGGATTTAACAAGTGCCCCTAAAATCCTTAAGGAGGTGGGATTAAACATATATGCTAATGGTTTTTGTTTGATTGACATCATAGAGAAGAAAGGATACCCACAATAGGGTGTAGCATAGAATTGGAAAGAAGTATTAATTGATATATGTTTGAAGGTGAGTGTAGATATTCCCCTCTTGAAAAAAATACTCATTGTAAACTATTATTGCACGTGTAGATGTTGCGAATTTTGTTACCTGTTATGAGGTGTTGAACTTGACTTATTTCACATCATTATCAAGCAATAAATATTATTTGTTTGTTTTTTCATCAAGGAGAAAGGAGTTTTCAATCTCTGTGTGGAGGGGAATGGATCGTAGAATCTCATATCAATCGTGAGACTGGAAATTGGAAAAAGGTTGTTTCCATATTAATTTAGCCTGGTCATCTAGTGACTGGGTTAAAATAGGTTTGGATTGGTACAGAATGGAGAGCTCCTGTGAGAAGAGAGAGAAACTATCTAGGATATGTGAGCATTTGCACAATTAAATGTAGGAGGAAATGGCTAAAGCAATGAAAAAGATGGAGAACTGGAATAAGAATCGGGAAATACATTATATGCACATGATTTAACTATGACAAGAAGGAGGTACGAGGTAGAAAAATCCCATGTGAATAGATTTAATATTAAACTCAAAAGGAAACCGATAGGCTGGATAAGAAATATGACATACTTGAAGAATATTAAATCCTCTCCAAATGGAAGCTCCTTATGGTACTAGATATGAAACATAGGCAGTGACCTCTCGAAAAACCAATCCCACATTGTGATTAACAATAACCCAACTCCAAAGGGAATCCCTAAACATCATGCAACAACAACACACTTAATATAAGGCCAAGAAATAGTTATGTAGTATAGGGAGGTCATACTAATCAAAATTTGGTTTTGTGAGCATTGAACATGGACTGTAAGGAAGATCAAAATGTGTCTAAAAACTCATGTTTCACATAAACCTATAATTTCCACTTTAAATAAAGGAAGAGCCTCAAGTTGAATGTGGTTTTAAACCATCTCATAACCGTTTCGGATAAGAATACCATGAATTTGACCACAAATACTACAAACCCGATGACAAGAATACCAAATGATGAAAACAAACCTAAGGAAAGTAGACCCTATCAACCTTAAAAGAGATGAAACTTTTGTGAACAGAGTGCTGACCATGGAATCAAACTGATGGACACAACCCAAACAAGTTAACATCCAAGAAATAAAGGACCAATTGTACTTATCATATGATTTGTCAAAGTCAACATTCAAGATCAAAGCTTGTTGCATACGCTTAAGTTTCCCACTCCATGACATCCCATGTAGAAGTCAAAATGTGATAATGAATCTCCCTTGAGCGACTATTGTATGCTCTTGATGATTCATATACCTTCCAGTGATTAGATACACGATGAAAAAGGCTTAGCCATAAATTTATGTGTGACAATGAGCAAAGAGATAGTATTTCTACTGCCAATAGAATCCCTAAATACTTTTATAGGAATAATATTAATCATTCCCTTGTTGAAAAATTCATACAAGAATTTTGTATAATTGAAACTTGAGAGGAAAAATTGAATGAAGCCATCATGAATAATAACCCACATTTATGGCATGTAAAACTCAAAAGGATGTAATCCTTTCACATATACCTAGATATTTAACATTCTTTGTATAAGACAATGTAGTGAAAAAATATTCCACAGATGATTCTCTATCTAAACTATCCCTATCACCATAATAAACCTTTTAGGAGACAATGTCATTACGCCATTAACCATCTAATGGAGCATGTTTATGTTTAGAAAAAAGTGTCCAGACTATTAAACCGTTATTACAAAATATATATCTTCACACTACAAATGTTTTGAATATTATGCCATAAACATAAATTTATAAAACAAGATTTAGAATAGTACTTCTCCAATGAAATTAAACTATAATAAAATCACACATAATATTCATCTCTTCCAAAGTTGGTTCTTGAGGTGATTCATCAAATGCCATGTACATTAACAAAATGATAAAATAATGTGTTGAAGATACAACAATAAATAATCATAACAATTATTTTGAATCAACCTTATACTAGGATACTTTTAGGTTTGATGTGTATCCCATATATTCATTAGTTCATTAGAGGAAATTTGAGGTCTAAAATGGGCCTCCTAAGGAAAATAATAAAATAATAGTAAAAATAATAAAATAATAGTTATTAATTTTGGATGAAGAATGAAAAAAATAATTTTTGTGTTCGTATTTTCGACATATCTCCTTGTGTTTTTACTCAAATTATGAGCAGGAGAGCTCGTTGGATGAGGAATTCAATTCTGCATCCAAAGAGTACCCACACTACATACTTTTGACAAACCCTGCTATCCCAAAAACAAGAAATACCTGAAAAAAAGTGATGATGAATTAAATTCCGCATCCAACGAGCTATCCTGCTTGAAATTTGAGTAAAAACACAAGGAGATATGTTGAAAATACAAACAAAAAAAGTAGTTTTATTTTATGACAAATATGTCAATTCAACCATTATGGTTGACTCATTTTATTGAAATTCTATTGGTTCTTGAATTCCAACTCACAAAATTTATTGTTGGCACGTTTTCTTATAAGGCCCATTTTAGAACTTAAATTTCCTCTAATGTGAAAGACATCATGCCAAACACCAATTTCATTTATGTAGACCACACAGGTGCATCACTTAGGTGTGTCAAATTCGTGCATCCTTTAAATGTTTGTTAGGTTGTTATATGCGTAAGGTTCTTTTGTATTCCACTTAGTTGGGTCAATTGATTAGGTGTGCTCGCTGCTTATGTGTTTTAGGAATGTTTCATTTTTGTGAATACAAATTAACATCATATATGCAATTGAATCATAGTAAAAAAAAATTTAAATGTACATTGTTGTCATTACATAATATTTTAATTGTGCATTGTTCTCAAATTTATAACTGATATCTCCGTGCAATCATAAAATCTACCAAAAACTGGGAACATTACACATAGAAACATTCTTGGACACACATGTATGATCACACTTAAAATACTGAACCATAAAGATCTCAAGAGCCTTGATATGAAATAGTTTTTATCCCGTGAAAGTTATAATACAAAAATAGCAGTCCCTTATATGGCATGTCAATGTACATGTATAAAAAATGTCATTGATGTACATGCAAACAAAAATTACATATGTCCTAGAACACACCCCTAAACTCTAAGTTCCTCTTGTATAGAAAAGTACAGATTTGTTCTGGACTAACACATCAAAAATATTAACTTTCTCTTTTTTTTCCTAACTCTGATGCTTGTTGCCTCTGTCCACCACCACTTTACATCTTTGGTGACTACAAAACAATGATTGTATTTATTGATCAGGTAAATGAACTAATATTGTCCACCAATAACAAAGTTTGAAAATTTAAAATTCGACTCTATTGTACATAAAAAAACTCTCACTACATCCATTTGGGGTTTAGATGCCTCTGGTGTCCTCCTCCTTGTAGAGAGTCTCTCTACAATGCTTTTCTGCTAATAAAAAAAGCTATGTTAATTATCTCTACAATTATCAACATGTACATGAATGACAAAGTACTAACCAATTATGTAAATAATGAACATCTCATCGAAAAAAATTTGTTCTAGGGCATGAGACTAGGTTTATTCGGTAGAAAGAGGAGTCATAGGTTGAACATCAACGTCGATCACGTGCACTAATGGACCAAAGTGTGGCTACATTCACCAAATTATAAAGTAGTTAGACTTCGTGCATGTCCATAGACAATACAAATGAACTGTACAATTATAAATATTCAAGTAGATACGTCTTTGTGAATTATCCCCATTGTATATGTGACATTGAATACAACATCAACAACCCCACTACGTTCTGGCACAGATGACTCTACATCCTGATTTCGTAAACATGTGAAAATAACATTAAGAAGCAATAGTTGTGAAGTGAATTCAAAGCTAACCATCAACTTCCATTGAAAGTGTGTACACTATTGTGGAATCAGTAGGTTCATCATCATGGACACCCTCTCTTTTTAAGGAAGAGGTTTGTCTGTTGTAGACAACACACGTATCTATGTTTGGTCTACGAGGAGATCCAAACCAAAGAGGTGGTGCATGGATTTGTGATGTTTTCTGCAGTCAAAGTGTTACCATAGTTAGACATGGACATGAATGGATGGAATAATATGTTCTAAAAAACTAACATGTTGTAATATACTTACCTCTTCCTAGGACATATCTCCCCCATGGGAGGGACCTGTCATGTACCCCAATTTCAATAACATTTTATGTTTAAGAAGACATTATATTTTATTTTTATTGTAAATTTTTTTACTATTGACCAAGTGGGGTTAAGGATGACTGTAATTAATTATGTTGAATATTTTATTATTTAATAAATAAAAGATGATACAAATAGCCTAAGGAGGTTGTTGAATGAGTGTCCACTGAATCACTAGGAGGAATAAACTAGGGTGAGGGAAAATTGACACATGGAAACATCCTCAACAACTTCTAGCTATTGCAGGGGAGAACTTCCCTAATTTTGTGGTCATGTTCCCCAAGAAAGTGGAACAAAGTAGGTGGCTCATTAATTTAAAAGATGACCAAAAATACCTAGGCATGCATATATCTATCCATCGAATTGAGCAGGAGGTTGTTCAATTATCACCTCGTAAAATTTATGAAGTTGAGAAAAGAGCACAAGAGATTCGATGAGGGGAAAGTTAGAAGTGGTTTGAGTTTTAAGACTGATTTCAGAACTAGTACAACTTGGTAGCTGAGTTCTTTGTTGTTGAGAACACAAGTACTGTTGTTAAGTACTTTTGTTGAGTTGCAAGGGTATTTAGTCCCATTTCTTCACACAGTGATTTCATCCTGGTGGATCAGTGGATAGGTTCGAGGTTCATAAGACAAGCATTTGAGATATCTTCAGGAAAAGGTTGGGTGAAACGGGCTCCTTGGGATGTTTGTCTCTTCTACAAATTATCAGGTTCCATTTTGTTATTTTTTTTTTGTGTAAGCAAATTACTGGAATGAGGCAGCCATGTTTAGATTTCCTATTAATGTTTAGATACTATGAATCTACTAGTGGAATTCTTAAGTCTGCATTTAAATAGGAAATTTTGCTTGTATATGATTATATGAATAAATGAACCTAGAATTCGAAATTATGGAATGATGAGTAAAATTTCCTTTATGTATTTTTCCACTCATCTTACGATGAAGTACTCTAGTAAATAAGGATTGTTTAGTTGTACATAGGAATGATTATACATGGATAAAATGAATCTAAACTATTATCGAATTGTAGAGTTTCCACTGAAATGAATTAACAATCTTTTCTTCTGATAAGTTTACCTACAATATCTTCAAATAATTGTGTTAACATTGGAAACTTTAATTGTTATTTTCCAAGCTATTTAGTATAACAACCCATTTCTATAAATTATCATTGTATACCAAAAACCTCTAAGGTTATTACATAGAGTTCATTATAGTAAGTTTTTGTCACATAGCCACTTAAACTGTGTGTAGTATAATATAATACCAATAATTACTATAATACAATCTAATTATTTACACTTAGTAAAGAAATAAACCAATCATTATTTTAATACTGGAAAACCTAAAATATAACCAATGTTACTCTAGCTATATTATAATAATTAATGCACAAGTTACACCTCAAACTATTTCTTTTAAACATCTAAGACAGTAAATTCAAGATGAACAATCAATAGACTAAAAATGGTTAAGATTATAACATTTATTGTAATATAGTACTTAAATTAAGTACTTAGTAAAACAAAACAATAAATAATCAAGTATAATACTAATATTATTATTAAGATAGTAAACTATGCTTCTAAAACCCTACTCATTAATACAAACCTTTTTATAGAACAAGAAGTTTATCACAACTAGCAATTAGTTTAAAATAGTCAAACTATATATTTTAAGATAAGGTCTAATTCTTATGTCTCAAAATAATTAACCAACATATTAAGTAAATCAAAGGATAGATTTCCAGTTTTTCCATTTAAAAAGAAAACTATTATAATTTAACTATTATTTATATCAAAAATAGAAATTATGAAATTAACCAAAATTCAAAACTGTTATTAAAAGAAAAATCAAAACCCTAGGTTCAACCTTTATAGCACAACTTTTACAAATAGATTTTCAAACAATTAAAATTACCAAGGCTTTAACTAATTCGCAACCCAAGAAATTACAAAAATAAGACTAATGCTAATTGATAATAAACCATAAACAACCGTAAACAAAGTCTTTAAGAATACTAATGCTAATAAGAAGACTAATGCTAATGCTAAGACTAAGGATTTAACTAATGCTTTTCCCTTTAAAGGAACCGTAAACAAAGTCTTTACATTATCAAGAAATTAATACAGACACCATTAATATAAAAAAACTAATAGTTTCATAGCCACAAAACAGTTACAGTGGCTGAGCAAAGGCCGAGAAAACTTCCACACATCTAAATCATAGTATGCAAAACGATAAAAAACCCTGGAATAGTATTATTCTCACCCTAAATAGACATTACAAGAGATGTAGTTCATTTATAAAATCCTAAGGGTCATCTCTAAGGATGGCCATACGGCCTCCATCGCTATTTAAAAACCAAAAAACATTCTAATATAAGTATCCTGAACACCACTGTAACAATATACTGGAACCGGTTGTATCACCGCAGACACATTCAAGAAGAAGGGTACCCGAGGGTTGGAACTGAGGCTTACCAATCCTATCGTGCTCACACCCTTTAGTTTCGTAGGAGTTGCCTTCACATTCGACTGTGCATAGCCTTTTATATTCACCTACCCTTAAACAAAAAACAACTTCAAACTATTAGTAAATAGATTTGTATTGATAAATAAATAAAATAAAATAAAAATGCGTGAAGGTTTTGTTACGACTTACCAGTCTTAGCATGTAATACGAAGAAGCAACAAATGCAAAGAACCAAAGAATTAAACCTTATAGCGTCGTGGGAAAACAAGAAGTGACCATTGTTTAACATTGAGCTCACGGTTATGGAGAAAAAACCAGAGCTTTAAAACTTGCTAATGCCATGACCAAGCTCAAAGAATGATTTTGGTAGGGAACTAGAGAATCTAACTCTCTAATGTCACGACCAAGTCAAGAAATTACAAAAAGAAGACTAATGCTAACTGATAATAAACTGGTCGTAAGCTCTGCCCTTTAAAGGAACCATAAACAAAGTATTTACATTATCAAGAAATTAATACAGACACCATTAATATAAAAAACCTAATAGTTTCATAGCCACAAAACAGTTACAGTGGCCAAGCAAAGGTCGAGAAAAGTTCCACACATCTAAATCATAGTCTGCAAAACGATAAAAAACCCTGGAATAGTATTATTCTCACCCTAAATATACATTACAAGAGCTGTAACTCATTTATAAAATCCTAAGGGTTATCTTTAAGGATGGCCATACGACCTCCATCGCTATTTCAAAACCAAACAACATTCTAATATAAGTATCCTGAATACTACTGTAACAATATACCGGAACCAGTTGTATCACTGTAGACGCATTCAATAAGAAGGGTACCCAAGGGTTGGAACTGAGGCTCACCAAGCCTATCGTGCTCACACCCTTTAGTTTCATAGGAGTTGCCTTCACATTCGACTATGCATTTCCTTGTATTTTCACCTACCCTTAAACAAAAAACAAATTCGAACTATTAGTAAATAGATTCATATTGATAAATAAATAAAATAAAATAAAAATGCGTGAAGGTTTCGTTACGACTTAACAGTCTTAGCATGTAATATGAAGAAGCAACAAAGGAAAAGAACCAAATAATTAAACCTTATAGTGTTGTGGGAAAACAAGAAGTGACCATTGTTTAACATTGAGCTCACGGTTATGGAGAAAAAACCAGAGCTTTAAAACTTGCTAATACCATGACCAAGCTCGAAGAACGATTTTGGTAAGGAATTGGAGAATCTAACTCTCTAATGTCACGACCAAGTCAAGAATGAAAGCTATTGCAGAGACCTTAGAAGGCCAAGGGCCTGTCGGACAAACAAAGAACAAACTATTGAAGCCAAAACGCATTTACGGTCACTTGAATGAAAAGGAATAGGGTTTATTCCCCGGAAACCTTTATTGATTGAGCAACCACCACGTGGTTTCCACTTTTTAGAAATTGTTTTGGGTATTGATATAGTTTTGAACCTGCATGAGTAACCCTGCATTATATACAAAGTAATGCCATTACTTTGGTTTAATTTTAAACAATTCATTTGGTATGTGGAGGTTTTGAGCTAGATTATAGTTTATATATATATATATATATATATATATATATGCATTGTCAAGTTCTAGATAGGTTTAGTTGTTATTGCATGCATTGGTTTTATGCCTAGGATAGTTTCATTAATTTTGTAAGTTAATTTCTAGCTACCATTTTAATGATGTCAATCTTTTATTCTTAGGTAAGATTCAGGGTTAATTTGGATAGAATCCATAGTTATAAAACATTTGGAAGGTATTAGGGCTTCTAGTACCAAAAAAAACTAAAAACATGTTGAATAATCACATACCATTAATCATGTAACTTATTTGTTTAAAAGAAAATAATTACTCTATCAACTCTAAATTATTACCTAGGTAGAATATTTCTTGCTATAGGCCTAGGAATTTATTTTACATTTTGATAATCTTACCATAAATAGAGATTAAGTACTTTTCCTAACTTACTTGTTTAGTCTTTAGAGCCTTATTTTTCTTACATCGTAAACCTGGAAGTAAATTTTTTACCTGTAAGTCATGTACAAGCATTAGATATGCATTAGCTTTGACAAAATATAAGTAAGCCTTGGGATAACCTCAAGCCACCTTTAGTAAGAAAATAAAAACAATCATAAAAAACATACACATTCTTACAAACAAACCAATGATTTGAATTCAACAATTTGAAACCCTTTAAATTTGGTCAACATCTTATTCAAGACTGAAAATCAATACAGATTTAGTACGGTAGTGGCATGTGGATTATTAAGTTAGTAATTAAATACCATTTAGTTACAGTTAACCAAAGAATATTATCTCCTAAGTTTCTCTTTATATCTTGTCTTTATAAACTAGATGTTAACTAGACTAAAGTTAATCATTAAACTAGCAATCTGAATACGATTTCGCATTTAATATCACAGAAATTTTTTAAATTTTTGTGAATTTTTGGGGATGTTACAGGACTGCTGCAAACAATTTATTGCCCCTCTGCAAATCCAGATAGCACCTCCAAGTTTAAAAATTATAAATATTAGAAATATATAAAGGAGTGTACAATAATAAATTTAAATAATTTGAACAAGATTCTTTCATGAAGCATGTACTTACATTCCTGAGGTAATCATAAAATCCACCTAGGTGGAATTCGTTCAGATCAATGTCTCCAGCATCCTATTCAAAATGGGGTTCCTGGAACTTAAAAAATTGTATATATTATACCATTTAACAAATTAATTAATTAACACATGTATCAACAAAATGATATCTATTAACACAATGACATGTGTTGAAATATTACCTCGGTGTTGGTTGTTTGTTCCTCAGATACAACCACATTGGGTGCACTACCACCCCCCTTAGAGGAATCAAACTCTTGCAAGAGTAAAATTGCATATAATAAGAATCTTTTAATATGTGTACAATATGGAAAAATTAAAAATTGAACAAGAATATAGTTTTAACAATGTCCTTACCTAACTATGAGTCATCGTCAAGGCACCATGTGTTGGTCCACGACCATAACAGGATTGACCACACGTTCTGCACACGTGTGGCTCACTCTGGTGAACATGGTATGTTGGTATATTCCAACCAATAGATGGTCCTCCACCACTGAAATCTTGTGGTTGTACCCCACTAGAGGAAGAGGGCCCTTCTTGCTCAATAATTGTGGTGTTCCCGGAAATCATCTCAGCTAGTGTAGGAAATGACTCATGTGTTTGGGTAACAATATGTTTTGGAGGAGGGATGTCTAGCCTCAGTAGCTGGAAACGGGGTGGAGGTATCCGTTTATTGACATCTCTATGCCTAACACTGGGTCGGTTTTGGGGCATCCCCCTACCAGCACCTGGAACCCCAACATATCAAAATAGTTGGAATGTTTTCCCATCACAAACTATGATAAAGTTTCAAGAGGAAGTATAATGGTACTTCCCTATTGTTGTGTGGGGGAATATCAAAAACCATGTACCATATGTTCATCCAATGGTATCTAATGGGTTGAAAGATGCACCACTCAATCAAAATATGTGGTCTATTGCTCTCTGGAATGTCATCCATCCCAAGCACTCTAAATAGTGTATATATCTGGTATTTTGTTATTTTTAGCTCCTTGATCTCATTGTAGCTCAGACCATCAGCATATTCTTGAATTTTTTTCCCCTGTAGGATGTTATTCTATACAAAGAATCATTCGATCTACTGATCGTATCCACTATGGTAAGCAATGATGCTAACAAGGAGAAATAGAGTTCATCTCCACCCCTCCAGGTAGAACCAATCTCTCCCAAATGACCAATAACTCTCAATATATCTACATTGTCGTCCATAGTAGCCACTGCAATCATAAATACAAATAATATATCATTAGAAAAATAAACACATGGTATAATGACATATCTAAGAAATGAAAAGTGTAAAACTAATGTATGAAAAATAACCACATAAACTATTTATAATTTAAATTTTAAATTTGATATTGAATTTTACAGTAAAGAATAAACATTTAATATTTTTTCATTTTAAATTCATGTAGTAAATTCAAGTATTAATTCCAATTTCCATATGCATGTGTACATAAAATATCCTATGTGCATATGTTGATTGGGAAGCTCCTCTAGCTTATTTTAAGGATTGGATTATGAAGTTTCATCGAAATTGTGAGGAACTGACTAATGCCCTTGTAGGACCAACTCCCATATTGTGGGTAGAGGCAAGGGATAGAACCTAGAAGAGGTGGTAGAAGGTGCTAGTGATGAATCATATCCCAATATAGGCAACGATTTTGACAGATATGTAATTGTTTCTTGTAGCGTGATTTTTTTTGGACTCCAAAGTCCATTTAGAATCTTTGTTTATATGTAATTTGGGCCATGTATGTATTCCACTTGATGTTATTTTAGTTGTATACACTCTTTCTACATACACATGATAGAATTTGCATAATTGTGTATAGTGTATTTTATGGTTGCAAGGTTTCCACTGGATTCTATTATGTATGATAGTATGTGATTGCCATGTAATCAAACACATCAACCTCCCTATGTATCTTGATGTTCGTATATTGCTGAAATTTGTTGTCTTGGCCTCAACCAAAAAGTACCATTCAGTCAAGAGGAAATATTTGTTAAGCATGGGAAGTTTCTATACCTTATTTTAACATTTGGATTAGAAAGTTTCATAAAAACTATAAGGTGTTTATTAATGTTCTTGTACGATCAACTTCGATATTTCAGATAGAGGCAAAGGATTTACCATGCTTGTTTATGTATTTTAGGGAAGATATGAATTCCACTTGAATTTTTTTTAGTTGTATGCAACCTTGCAATATACTTGACAAACTTTTCATATATTTTAATTTTGGTTTGGATTCACTAGGATGCTTGTGAATATACATATGAAAATAGTGAAGTTGATTTGGTTTTTATGAGTAAATTGGGGTTTTGGTTTACAATGGGCATGTAAATCACTTATGCAAACTTGCAATATACTTGACAAACTTTTCATATTTGTGAATTTTGGTATGGATTCACAAGGATGATTATGAATATGCATATGCAAATAGTGAAATTGATTTGTTTTTTATGAGTAAATTGGGGTTTTGGTTTCCATTGGGCATGCAAATTTTTGTATGGATTCACAAGGATTCTTGTGAATATACATATGAAAATAGTCAAAATGATTTGGTTTTAATGATTAAATTGGGGTTTTGGTTTCCATTGGGCATGTAAATTCTTTTATGGGCATATACATTAAAAACAAAATGGTTTAAATTCATATTAGGGCATATAAATTATTGAATATAGGGAAATTAGCATGAGAGGAATTGGAGAAAATACCTCACAAGGAAGAGATATATCCCTAAGGTGGAGTTTATTGGCCTTGACTTACCTAAAACACACTCTCCCTTGCTTTTTTGCTTCACCTGAACTCATTCGAGTGTGCGGTTGTGCAGAAAATGACACGCTTGACCTGTTTTAACCATAAAAATAGGTTTCATATAACATGCATGTGATTTTTCTAACTATAACGTGAGCATGTTTTTTGCACTATAATGCGTGCGCATTGTTTTTAAATATCCTAATGAGCAAGCATGTTGGAATCCTTGTGTCTAGGCTTTGTAGGGTCAAGATTACTTGGGACGATTTCTATTTTATGGATCTTGAATGATTGACTTCACTCTACCATTGCATCTAAAAGGTTCCTCGACTTTGTGCACTCACCCTTAACCAAATCAACTTTTAGGATAAAAGATTGCAATTTTTTTGTTTTTATAGAATGTAAGCCTTTTTCCACAATGCCGCCAACATCCAATATTTTTCTACTAGGAAGAAATCGAAATTGTTCCTCTGAGATCGATCTACCCTGGTAACATTATGGTTATGTTTGGAATAATTGTTTAAATTACTTTATAGATGATATTACATAAATAAATAGGCTATAGTCATTGAAGGTATCTGGTTTATCTCTTTTTGGGATGTGAGTAATGTACGTAAAATTAAGACAACAAGGTAACTAACCAAGTCTCCTAGAATCATTGACCACCTCCGTCAATTCTTGTCCAAGAAAATAGAAAAAGTGCATAAAAAATCCACCAACCATCCACCTAGCCCCAATATTTTAGATTCAGCAAACTATGAAATGACCTCCTTTACCTCATCTACCAAAAATTTAGCCCCAATATGTCTTTCTTCATCTTCATTGAAAAAACAAGGAAATTTTTTAATAAGTTTTAGCTAGTCATCTGAAGAAGTAGCCTCATTATTCTTATAAATAACTTAAAAACATCCAACTGTAGCCCCCTTCAATTTATTTTAATCCTTTAAAAACTCTCTAGAATCTAACTTAACATTCGAAATAGAATTTCCAATTCTGCACTGTTAGCATTATTATTGACCCTCCTTTTGACCACATAGTCTATTTGTTCATTTTCCTATATTAGGAGGTCATCATCACTTCACTACTGCAAGAGGGACACACATAGGGGCCACATACCACTCATTTCGCCTATCTGCATGCATGATTTTAGGTGCTCCACAGACCAACCCTATAACTTAGGAACCCACTCTAAGTGCCACCGATAGTCTCTTGCAGTTGACTCCAGTAGGTACTCAATTATGTCCAATTATGTTATGATTTCCCATCATGTAGTTCACTCTCAGCTACTCCAGCGTCAATTTACATGATTAAAGGGAGGCTAGGAACATTTACTCACCTACCCTCTTTAGTGAACTGATTGTAGATTGAATCAGTCATCCAGAGTTGCATTAGTGAGCTCTAGTGGTGATTTTCCTGCACTCAGTTAGCTCCTAAGTGAGTCCAGGTTGGTAGATTCAACTGCCTCTTAAGGAATTCGAAATTTTTCTAGATGTTGTATTATATATTCACACATAATGATGAATAATATGGTATGGAGGTTTTTTCATATTGTTCTTCAACTCATTGTGTCATAGCAGTTGTTCTTCTTCTCTATATTTTTCTTATACAATCAACATGAAGATTATTTATGTCTCAACATCTTCCTGTCAAAATATAATATGCGTTGATTTGCATATCTATGAAAAAACATGGTATTATTGTCCCCATATTCAAGCCATATAGCTCGGCTTTTTAGCTGCCAAGTTTCTTCAATTTATCTCTAAATTTTTTTGTTTCCATTTAGACACCTAAATCAACTTTTCCTTTCTACCAGTCAAGAAATAATTTGCATCCATCTCATCTTGTAGGATATCAATCTCCTTTTCTATCTGTAATAATTCTTTTGAATTTTCATTTTCCAAAGTTAACAACTCATCTTTCAATAATGATTTTTTTTAAAGTATATCATTGAATATATAACAACCGAATGAGAAAATAACTTCCACTTGTCTTCAAATAACTTACAAATTTCAGGATCCTCTAACCAACAATGATTAAATTTAAAGGGATATTGGATTAATATATCTTCACAATCCATTTGGAGGATAATCGCATTATGATCCAACACTCATGTGGCTACAAACCAAGATCTAAATCTACCAACTAAAGAGAATTATATATTTTTCATAAAAAATATATCCAACCTATTTGTTATTCCTACATTGCCTACTCTTCCATTAGTCCAAGTTGGTACCAATACATTTCAACAAATACCCATCAACCCTACTCTATAAAAAAATATTTTGAAATTAATCTATATGTGTACAGGTTTCCACCCACCTATTACACCAGGACAAAAAAAAATTTCATTTTGGCCATTTTTTGTAATTTCCTACGTTTTTTTGGGTTCCAAATATTTGGGGTCATTTTGAGGCCCTATACGACGTTTTTTGGTGATTCAAGGAGACAAATGGTAGGCATGGCATGAATTTATCCCCATTTGAAATTTTCAAATCTCAGATAGAACTTTCCAATGGGATATCAACTGCCCCAAACATAGATCGTATGCAAAAATTATGACCCCGAGAGGTTGGTTGTTCAACCAACCACCTTGGTGTTGCAAACTTTATGACAATTCATCTCCTAGGGTTAGGGTTAAGGTTTAATACCTCTCCAAGGATTTATGATAAAAGGCCCTTCAACCTCCTTTTGTATTCATCTTTTCATGATTAAGCGTAGCCACCACATCTCTTCTTAGAGATACAACTATCACCATTCTAGCTGCTTTTGTTTTATAGTTTGTTCTATTTCATTCATTTAATAGAATATGATTTTATTGTATTAGTGTGTTTATTGCCATATGTCTGTGTATTTTAATATATATTCTCTTTAATTTTTTTCTCACATAGATTCGGATCATTAGTATCTCGGGTTTTTTCTCTTGTAGTTTATCAGTGCATGTCCCTAATGAGGTCCAAATACTAAGACTTGGGTCTCAAACTAGTTGATCTTGGGGAAAATACCTCTTGTCATCCCAAGCATCCTCACATGGGATGAGAAGAAAATAAAAATGATAGAGCAGGAGATCCTATGAAACTGTTTCTCTAGGAATCCCTCGCACAACAAAGGAATGAGATCATGGATAACTTCACCCAGATATTTCAAAGAATGTCGACGACGAAAGGTGCACCTTCAATGAGCATCCGTTCCATGGGTTCAAATCTGTTCAAGGTACAAGTTAAATTTGACATCCCCTTATTTGAAGGAAAGATAGATGAATATTCTTTGGAAAAAAATGTTGAGTCTGTTAGAGGGTTACTTCTTTGTTCAAAATTTTTACTACAGTTAGAAAGATCACCTTTGTGCTCCTTAAGTCCCTTCACCATGTCAAATACTAGTGGGACCCCTTCTTTGAGAGAAATGTGAGGGATGAATATGATATATTCAATACAAAATCCACTTGGGAATATTTTTTTGATGTTCTAAAAGAGGAATTTTACCCTGTCGGAAACTATGATGACCAATACACCTGGTGGATGACATTGTGCCAGGAAAGAGACGAAACAATGCCAGAGTATACCAATATATTCCATACCCTCTACTCAAAGCTGGGTATTAGAGACTTTGAATGCCACTTTTTTCTAAAGTACCACAGTGTCTTGCATGGGTACATTAAATTGGACATGGATTTCCTGGACATATCCTCACTAGGTGCAGCTTATCGATATGCTGTCAAGATCGAGCAAAAGTTAAATCAAAATAATAGGAGAGAATTTAGGTCTGAAAATCAACAGTAGAGGCTGGGAAAAATTATCCCTAATTCACAACCCAAAGGACATATAAAAGATGGCCAAATTGTTGACAACTACTCTAAGTTGTAGGCAAAGTAGGGTAATGAGAAATCAAAGAAGGACACCGGTAACTGGTGTGAGTTCCACAAAATCCCATGGAACAAAACTGATGAATGCTACTCAAGACAATCATTATCATGGGCCAAGAATCCTTATTATTTCTAGAATATTTAGTTTGACTTATCATGTGCCAAAAATCCTGTCTTTTTTCTTATGAATACATTGAAAAATCGCTTCCTTATAAGATAAACTCTCTAGGTGTAGGACTATATAGATTTTTCAAATCTCTAAGTGTATGACTAGATATAAATTTTTCTAGGACACTATGGCCATCATTTATATATCATTTTCATATTATTATTTATCATTGAAATCATTATTATATTTGGTTAATAATCTTAGTGTGTATAATGCAATTTCTGGAGTGCTTCAATTTGAATATTGACTTTTTATGGTAATCCACCACTTGTTTAAATTTTGTTATCATTTTTATATTATGATTTATCATTTATATCATGATTATATTTGGTTCATAATCTTAGTGTATATAATGCAATTCATAGAGAGCTTCAATTTGAATATTGACTTTTTATGGTAATATGCCGCTTGTTTAAATTATGTTAATAAAAGAATATTGTGTATAACAATAAAAAGAATGAAAATCCTTGTAAGACACAATAATAATAATGTAAGTATTTTAAAACCCTTATAATCTAATCTATTATTTTAGAAATTTTAATTGAACAGAAGTAAGAATTATGGCTATTTTATTGATACATGTCATAATGTTAAAATGTTACAACCACTCAATACAATTCATCAATCAATTTGATGTACATATGTTCAACAATCTAAGAAAAATATATCATATAAGTTTCAAAGTGAAACAAATCTCATAATTTGGCAATTCAATAAAACGTACTCAAGTGCATAACATTATAATTTTGAACACTGCATTTTTAAGGAATGTGCATAAGAAATCATCAAAAAAATCTTGCTAACTTATCAATAATCACTCTATTTGAGTGTCACAATTATAAAACCAATCAAGATGTCCTTGATGTAAAAAGTATGTATCATGTTCAACATGTTTCAAATTAGAAATAAGATCAGAAAGGAATGTCGTCTTCAATTATTCTTTCATGATCAACTTTTGACATATTCCATCTTCTAGCTTTAAATTTTTTATTTGATTTAATTTCTATCAATTTTATGCAAGTTGCACATACCAAATGACTATATTGGAAGCATATGACATCAGGTTGATAGTCTTTAAAGTGAATGTCACTTTTAGTTTGATGTGTTTCTTGAAAAAAAAAACCTTTTAATAGAATTGACCCTCTTTCATGTATAAAACCTTTGTCATAATAGTCCTCCAATAATTTCATCTTTCTCTCTATGCATTGCATCAAATAATATTTGAAATTTTCATTGTTGTCTATGGGTGCAACCACAACAAATACATCTCTTGCACATAAATAAGAACATTGAATTTGTCAAATTCATCTTAATTAAATCAAACAACTTATATAGATAGATAGATAGATAGATAGATATTTGACATTCAAGTAAAAAATATTTAAAATAAAAAATGGAATTTATTAAAGTGTACATAAAGTTACCTTCTCTAACAAGATCATAAATTCTATCACGGTCAGTTGATATTGCAATGTCCTCTTATTCCAAGTCCTCAAAGCTTGCGAGTGGAATTTTTCCTTTTTGATTGATTGTGTTGTGTTTCTAAGGTTTAACATAATTGTCATTGATGTTTTCACAAATGTCTATTGACTGTGTGTCCTCCATGCAAATAGGACAAATTCATGTTAGCTTCATACTATCAAATGAAAACAGATTTTGGAAGGTTTTTGTTTTGATTGAGTGGAAATATCGAGTTCTATGAATGGTGCTAGCATCATATGGGATTGATATATATACATCTTGGATTACAATATGCCAAAAAATCATGTCTAAGGTAAACAATTTACATGTACATGTGAGTAAAATGTTACTAGATGTACATGTTAAAGACATTACAAGTTGAATAAATTTGTTTTGAAAACAAAGTTCATACATGCACACATCCTTTGATTGTCGATTGCACTCATGGCTGATATTTAGATGATGTAATTGAACAACTTGATTAGCACACACAAATCAATTGAAAGAATGGTTCATTTGATGCCTTTGAAGTGGTCATTTTACACACACCCCTACACCATCGTGCTCTTCTTTTCCATGACCATTTTCAAAAAAATTACAATGATGTTTAATATTTGTTTTTTTATGAAGGCGACATAGCCAGAAGAATGATCATGAATATTTTAATTTGTCTTCACATCCATATGACCATATCCAATATATGTTCATTAATTACAATTCCACGTTTTTTCAATGAATCATAAATAATATCCAAACAATGTTGTAATTAATGCATATCACGTGTACGTTCATCAGTGATATAGAAATGATATTCCTTGATCACATGTCGATTTTCATTCGCACTTTATATATCATCAACATAGTGTTGAGCATGTCTATATATAGAACATGGAAAAATATAGAAACTTGGTCATAATGATAATATTCACTTTGTAGTTCTTTTTGTCCTTCAAATTTGTAATTCTATGCGAAATCAACCACGGAGAAAATAGTCCCTACTGGAAAAACGTCACATGATTTTTTGAATTGTATGTCTTTCCATATGCCTATATGTGAATGTTTGATGTATTTATAAATTTCTTTTTCAAACTTCTTCAAAAACTCTGTAACACTGATTTTTTTCTTCTTATAAATCTATCCTTTTCGAAAGAGCATTTGTAGAACTTGTAGAATTGTAGGAATAGTGACATATTCATAACTCTTCCAATCAACTATTATATTTGACAATGACTGATCATTAATATCAATATGATATTTATGGTGGAATAAAGCTAGATTTCCACAATGATCACATTTCTTTCCACCGACACATCTTTTGTTGTAAAATATCTCATGACTATCTCTTTCACATATATTTTCAGATATAAAAGCACAAATTGTGGAAGGATGTGAATTCGACCTATTAAGTCATGAGTTTGTTTTCATTAGTCTTATATTTTGTTTGTGTTCGAAGCTTTATTATTCATTTACTTCTAGCAAATTTTGGTTTAGAGTGCATTTTTTTGGGTTTATGCCATTAGGTTTCCAACAATTTTTGTTTTTCTTATGTTCTGAAGGGTTCTATAGGATATATGTTGATTAAAGGTTTCACAAATAAACACTAAGATCAAGGTTTACCATATCAACCTTATTTAAAGTTGAATCAATGGTCAAAAAGAACCGAATTTGATTTTTAAACTTTCTTGTAGCGCAACGGTTAAAATTTTACACTAACGCACTACAAGAAAATCGCGGGTGCAAAATTTGTCAGTTTTTATGCCAAATTCTCCAATGATTTTGTTCTTGGATGACTGATCACATGTGTAGACAGGTTTGATACGTGTTTCATCAAAGATAATCATGAAAACAGGTGTTGGCTATGACATGAGGGAGATCATGGCAGTCAGAAGTTAGGGCTTGGAAAATCATGACAGACAGTGGAATGAGGAGAGATTGACGGGAAAGAGGTTCTCAGGTTAAGCATTACAAATATGGTGGAGAAGCGGAATGAAGACACATTGCTGAATAATCGGGAATTGGTAGTTGAAGAAGGAATTTAGGGCTTTGCAGCGCGACAGTTGGAAGTAAGCTAAAGACTTGAGGACACCTGGAACATTCAATTCGACGTTCAGCTAGCCCAAGAATCAATTTATAACAACTGCAAAAGCTGGGAGTGAGGTATTCCGCGTGACCTGAGTCATGGCCTATTAAATTGGGGATTTTTCTATTAAGCCTTATAATGTTAAATTGTTAAAAGAAAACATAAACTCATGTATTTAACAAACTCCCAATGGTGAGAGATCGGTCTAAAAGTTTTAGATGAGAAACTTTGTTATTAGTAAAGTTTCAGGAGCATCTCTGTTAAAGATTTTTGGTGCTCTGATTGACCTAAATTACCCAAGATTTGTACAAAATATTTCCTACATTGGTAATAGAATTGACTGTTAAAAATCGAGGAAAATCAGCCAGGGAAAATTAAAGGGAGAGTTGACTGTCAAAACTATGAAAACTTGAGGAAAATAGGCTGTTAGGTCCTTAGCAGGTTTTGAAAATCACACAGAAGCATCATCAAGCCTTGGGAAAGTAGATGAAGAAGAGTGGGAAGACCAACAGGGCTGAGCCCACTGAGCTGAAATGGATAGACAAGTTTCTAGGGTGTGCTGAACTCTTTTTGAATGTTGGATGGTTAAACTTCTTTAAAAAGATTGATGGATATAATAACGAAGTTTCTCATAAATTTTCTCAATTTTATAACCAAGATATAGTATCATTTGATACTCTGAAATTCAAATTAACTATAGATTTGGTGGCTGAAGCAATAAGGGTCAAGAATGAAGGAGAACTTTGGTTCAAAAAGGTGCCATTTACCTTCAATTCCTAAAGGTATCTATTGCCTGGCATTGTTCCAGATTGGAGCAAGGGAGTGCTTATCCATAATTTCAGAGCTGAATGGGTAGAGCCTATTAAGGTTCTACAAAGCTACATTACATGTGAAGGGAGGTATGCTTTTGTCTTCAAGTATCATTTCAGGTTCCTTCAGCACCTTGTTGGTGAATCAAGGATGAATCTCCCTTTATTCCTGTTAAAGAGTTTGCAGAAAATGTCAAGCAGGATCAAAGAGCATCAGAATCACACAAGTCAATCCATATTTCACCATGGGTTAATTAAACTTATTATTAACACTGTTCTGCAAAAAGAAGGAAAGACTTGGGACTACTTTCTCTTTTGGTCTGGGTTCCACAATAACTAGGAAGGACAGCCTACCAAAAAGTAGGTGGATAAGGGACAAACCCTAATTAGAAAATTGAGACAAAAAGTCAAGGCTGAAGATGAAAAATGTGTCAAAGTAGAGGGAGTAGCAGAACCTTCAAAAGGAGATTATGAATCTCAGCAACCTCCAGTTGACAGTGAGAACAAAAATTTGCTGTTTATACATAAGGAAACCCAGCCTATACAAAATGAAGCACCAGCAGAAGCACTCATTGATGAAAAAATTGTTTTTACAAAAAAGGTTTTAGGAGATGAATAAAATACTAAAGTCCAACAACGAAG
This sequence comes from Pseudotsuga menziesii, assembly GCA_001517045.1. Taxonomy (NCBI): domain Eukaryota; kingdom Viridiplantae; phylum Streptophyta; class Pinopsida; order Pinales; family Pinaceae; genus Pseudotsuga; species Pseudotsuga menziesii. Next base: position 131,249 of record LPNX011093443.1, on the reverse strand, counting down.
CCCAATTACCATCTTATCTAAAGATGAAGCATATTTGTTGGAAGGAGATGAGTTGACTATCAATGTTGAGACTACAGTTAGCACACAAAGGGAGTTCTACAGTCAGGAGGATAAGATAGTAATACCAAAGAAGAAGAAGATCAAGGTCAAAGAATTTGCCTCTATCATGCATCAAGGAAAAAGTTTAAAGATGGTAGGATAATTTGCTCCAGGCTGGATACCTAAAACTAGATCCAAAAACAAATTGAGGCTAAACATGAAGAAGCTATTAAACCCTAAGTTAAAGATAGAAGGGATAACTATGATTGATACTTATTCTTCAGATGAAGAGCTAGAATCTAGCAAAGGTAACAACAAAGGGAAGAAACCATTGAAGACAGAAGAAGAATCTAGCCTCACTGAGACTAAATTATTTGCTGTGTTTTTAGAGATACGAGGTAAACTGTTGAAGGAGCAACAAAAAGATGAAACAGAGATGTCTTATTCAGAAAATAAGTTGTCAATGGATGAAAATGCTCCTGCTGAAATAAATAATCAAGAAAATCCTAGTGTTCATGACATTTCTACAGAGTTGTTGCCTGAGGATGAGGAAATCTTCAGAAAGCTTAACATCACATGGCTGCCTAGTGAACTACAAAGTACAACAGGAAGCAAGGAATTTGACTCAAAGAATGAAAATTTGCAAAGAGCCATCAAGTAGTATAAACATCAAATAGAGTATATGCAAGAATCAAATGATGGTTTGATTACAGCTAATAAAAGACTCAGGGAAGACCTAGAAGAAGTGAATGATCACTACCAAGAGCTTACTCCAGTCTCCAAAGAGGCCCTAAAAAGGAAAAGAAGTACAAATTTACAGTGTGCAGAATTGAAACAAACTATCAGAAGCCTACAACAACAGAATGAGGAGCTTACTAAAAGAATGACAGAGATGGAAGCTGAGCAGCAAAAAGCTAGGAAAAAGGCCCAAGCCTTAGATGGGATAGCTCTGTTAGCAGAAGCTGCTAAAGACCTATGAGCATTGTTAGCTAAAACAGTTACTTGTTATGTTTTTGAGGAATACTTTATTTTTGTAATTATTATTTTGACATTATCCTATCGATGAGTAGGATAAAAATAGTTAGGGTTTAGACTCTAACTGATTTTTGAAAAACAGTATTTAGGAAGGTCACAAATAGAAGAAGGGGTTGAACTTTGGATGGCTAGAGGAGGTCTCCTGACTTATTGATAAGCTAAGTACTTGACTCTCATGTGTATTTGATGAACTGATTATGATATATATGCTCCATATTACCCTTCAGTCTATTATTTGGCTTCATTTTTAGCTTGTTTAGCTATATAATTGATAATTTCATTACTGGTTGATAGTTTTTATGCTTGTAGTGCTTGTCAGTTGTGAATGAACTTCAATGTTATGTTCTGTTGGATACCTGGTTATTATATTATGCATCTCAATTCTTGTTTACTTGTGATTTAGTTACTATTTGGCTTATAAATGTATTCCCTCTTGTCACCAAACTTCAAAACCAGAAAAAGCTTTCAAAAACCTTAAAAACCTAGTTTTGTTTGATTGAATATTTGAGATTGTGTTGGCTTGTTTCTTTGTAGTCTGGAAACAATTTCTTGCACAAACATCTTTGGCTCCGTTGCCGGTAAACGAAGTTGAAAACATATTTTTCCCTGGGATACTTATCATTTCATTGTTTTTAAGGGGTGAACTTAAACTAGCACATCTTTAAGACTACTTTTGACCAGTTTGTCACAGTGTCTACTAGGGGAGTTGGAACTAGAAACAAACCTATTTCACCATTGCAGTTGGGTGTTACAGATCCTGAAAAGATATTGAAGAAAACAAGGAATATTAGAAGGTCTCAGTCATTACCATCCCTATGTGACATTGACGAGTTGGATGATTCATCACCTTCATCTGTGTTGAGAAAAGGAGAAGAAACTTCACCTTGGTTAAAGCCTATAATCCCTGATAGCAGTTTCCAAGTTTCCACTGATCCTCAATCTTTGAGAAAATCTAAAAAAACCTCTCTTGGTAAGATACCTCTTTTTCAGTTGAAAGTAGGTAAAAACCCCTTTCATTCAAGTTCCAGTCAAACCTCTTCATCACCAAAGTCAGTCAGCCCTAAAATGGCAGCCCAAAATCAGCCTATAGACATGATGGACCGAATGGTTGCAACCAGATATGCACCATTAGTTTTTCCTTCATCCTTTAAATGCACTTCCTGGAGGTGACTATCAGAAATATTTTCCTATGTTTAATGGACAGGGTGAAACTACAGCTGAAGAACACTGGGAAGCTTTCCTTGGTTATGATGATAACCAAAACATTGAAGCCAAGGATGTATGGATGAGAATGTTCGTGCAGATCCTTGATGGAGATGTCAGGAAATGGTTCAGAGAGTTGCCTGCTAACTCAATCACTATCATTGAAGAACTTCGTGGTCTCTTCATGAGACAATGGGGTGACACCAAAGACCATACAAACTACATAACTAAGTTTGGAGCCCTTAGGAGGAAAAAGGATGAAACTATTGCAGACTTTTCAAAGAGGTTTAACAAAATGTACAATAGAATTCCTGCAGAAATAAAGCCTACAGAAACATCTGCAAAACTTACATATACAAATGCTTTTGACCATGAATTTTCCTTACTACTAAGAGAAAGGAGACCTATTTCTTTACTGAATATGTAGGATGCAGCATTGGAGGTAGAATCTAACATATTGGCTTCCAATATATTGAAGAAGGGAACAACTCAACAACTCTATGACAGGAAAGGAAAGAAAGAAGCAGCTTCAGGAGGTTTAGCTTCCCACTCTCCTGAAGGGAAAATTGATGAGATGGCTAAGTTGGTGAAGATTTTGACTGCAAAATTAAACAAATTATAACTAGAGAAAAATTACAGCAAGCCTGTTCCAGAAGGTGAAAGAAACCCTAACAATCAGAACCAATTCATAACAAAAATTTTCCCCGTCTCATGCCTAGAGAACGAAGAAATAATGATATCCAGCGAGAAAGGAGAGAAACTGAGGACCAAAGAGTACCACCACCTCTTCAGAACAATGTTGTTGATGAAGAAGAGGTTGATGATGAAGTGATATTTGAAGATACTGACTAGGATATGAACCATTTTGGAGAAAGATTGTCTGGGGGTTTTGTCACTAAAGAAGAGTTTCTAAATGCATAATGCTATGATGCTGATATGTTTGAAACAGAGGATGATTTAGGTTTGAAAATGAATGTTGTAACCACTGATGTCTATCAAAATGAACTTAAGAAGACTGTGAATCTGAGGTCAGGTCCAAAACAGGTAGTACAAAGCCCGAAGAAGAAGGTAGCTATCCCTGCTAAGCAGTCATTTGATCCTGTGACAGAGAAAAGACAAGTTTCAGAAAAACAAAAGAAGAACATGGAGGTTGAAGAGGTAAATAAAACTGTGCAGAATTTCAGCCTAGAAAAAGAATTAGGAAAGTTAAAGATTCCTGTACCTTTAACTGAATTAATGAAAAAACCTTCATATAAAGAATCAGTTCTTAAGATGATTAATTCAGCAAGCAATTAGCCTATTTCTGATACAGTGAATTTGCAAGAAGAAAATCCTAGGATTTTCATTGGATCGGCCTTGGTTGAAAAGACTGAAAATGAAGCAGGTGCTTCACCTCCATTCTACATTACTCTGACAGTCCATGAATAAATGATACATAATTGTTTGTTAGATTTGGGAGCATCACACAATTTAATGCCAAAGGCTGTTATGGAGGCTTTAGGTCTGAGTATTACCAAACCCTATTGTGATCTGTATGCATTTGACTCCTGAGCAGTGAAGTGTTTAGGGGTAATAAGGGATATGGTTGTCAGTTTGGCTCAATTACCCATGAAAAGTGTGATCATGGATGTAGTGGTAGCTGATATTACACCTAAATTTGGTTTACTTCTCTCTAGGTCTTGGGCAAAGAAAGTTGGGGGGACCTTACAAATGGATTTATCATATGCTGCTATTCCTGTGTTTGGAGGAGAAAACAGAAGGTTGTACAGAGAGCTTCAGTTTTCCTATATTGTGACAGATGACAAGAACCCTACCAACCATCCACTATAGGTTGTTGATAAAGACTTGGGTAATTGAATGTTACATTTTAGTGATGATGACAATACTACTGGTTTGTTACATGTTGGAAGGAACATCCAGTAAAATGCAGCAGGGAACAAGAGGATGAGCTATGGCAATTATACTTTGATGGATCCTCTTGCAAAAAAGGTTCTGGAGCAGGGGTTCTTCTTATATCCCCTGTAGGTGAAACAGTAAAGCTGATGTATAAATTAGAGTTTATTACTACAAACAATACTGCTGAATATGAATCTTTGCTGTTAGGATTAAAAGCTGCCAAATATTTGGGCATTTAGCAGATTTTTGTATTTGACGACTCCGAATTAGTTGTTCAGCAGGTGAAGAACAATTATCAAGTGAAGCAGGGTTTGCTGAAAGTATATCAAAATCAGGTATGGGACATGATTGAAAATTATTTTGTAGCTTTTAACATTACCTATATTCCAAGAGACCATAATCATACTGCAGATTCATTAGCCTTGGTTGCTACACACTTTCGAATTCCCAATACTACACAGTTGAGGTATCCCATTGAAGTTAGGTACAGACCATCTGTACCTACTAATGTAAAGTAGTGGAAAGTGTTTGAATATGACATTGAAATTAAAAGTTTCTTAGAGCTTACACATGAGTTTTCAAATTCCATGATTGATCAAGAGGAAGATGAAGAGGATGGAGAGATGGAAGAGATTCTTGAAAATGAAATAGCTGGACATAAAATTATTGAACTAAAAAGTAATTTCATCCCAAAAGGTTTGGTAACTTTGGAAAGGATATTTGCAAAAGATGATACACTTTTAAAGCCTGTTGTACAGTCCTCAGAAGAGAATGTGGTAGAGTGTAACATTGGCTCTGTAGAACATCCTAGAATGGTTAAAATTTCTAAAGCACTTACAGCTGAACAAAGAAACAGGTACATTAAATTGTTAAAAGAACATGTGGATGTTTTTGCATGGTCTTATGAGGAATTGAGGACTTATGACACTAGAATTATACAACATAAAGTCCCTTTAAAATCGAATGTCAAACCTTTTCGTCAGAAATTAAGGAGGATTAACCCAGCCTTGTTTCCTGTTATTGAAAAAGAAGTGAAGAAGTTGTTGGATGCCAAGATCATAGTGCCCTTCAGGTATTCTTCATCAGTGACTAATCTATTCCCTGTTAGGAAAAAGAATGGAGAAATCAGGTTGTGTGTTGACTTTAGAAATTTAAATAGATCTTCACTAAAGGATAATTATCCTCTGCCTAAAATTGAGTAAATATTGCAGCAAGTAGTTGGGGCACAGAGGATCTCTATGGTTGATGGTTTCTCAGGGTACAATCAGATTTCTATGCATCCTGATGATAAGGAGAAAACAACTTTTACAACTCCTTGGGGAACTTTCATGTATGACAAGATGCCTTTTGGACTAATGAACGCTGGAGCCACTTTTCAGAGGGCTATGGATATTGCTTTTGTCGGAGAAAAGGAAAAGTTTGTGGTAATCTAGTTAGATGACATTACTGTTTTCTCTCAATCAGATGATGAACATCTAAAGCATTTGAAGCAGAATTTCTTGAAATGTAGAAAATTTGGCTTGTCCTTGAATCCAAAGAAGTCACACTTTGTTGTACAAGAAGGTAAATTGCTTGGTCATTTAGTTTCTACTGATGGTATAAGGATTGACCCTAAAAGGGTAAAATCTATATTGAAAATAAGTTTACCTAGGAGTAAAAAGGATGTCCAATCCTTCATTGGTAAAATAAACTTTCTACATTGGTTTATACCAAACTTCGCTGAGACTATCAAGCAGATTACTGTCATGCTGAAAAAGGATCAAGAGGTCAAGTGGACTGGTGAAGCAAATAATGCATTTGAAAAGATCAAAATGGCTCTTACTGAAGCTCCTGTATTAGTAAGTCTAAATTTTACCAAAGAATTCCTGACATTTTCATTTGCATCATAGGATACACTAGCAGTTGTTTTTTTGCAGAAGAATAAGGAGGGTCTGGAACAACCTATTGCATTCTTCAGCAAAACTCTCAGAGATTCTGAATTAAAATACAGTATCTTAGAAAAATAGGCCTATGCTTTGGTAAAAGCTTTAAAGTTCTTCAGGATCTATCTTTAGCATTCAAAAGTTATCTCATATGTCCCTAATGCTGCTGTAAAAGATGTTTTAACATAGCCTGATAGTGAAGGTAAAAGAGGCAGGTGGATTGCTAAAATCATGGAGTATGATGTAGATATCAGACCTACTAAACTAGTCAAGGGTCAAGGTTTAGCCAAGCTGCTGGCTGAATCAAATTGTCAAGCTCTGGGATTGCATGTGATGGCTGAAGAGCTAGCTCAAGAAGAAGATCAAGCAATGTTGGAAAAAGAGAATATTATGGACTATTATTCAGCATCCACATGGTACACAGACATTGTGTATTTTCTGTTATATTTGCAATGTCCTGATCATTTAGATAGAAAAGCTACTAGATCTTTAAAGCTAAAAGCTACTAAGTATTGTTTAGTAGAAGAACAGTTATTCTGGAAGGACCCAGGCGGTATTCTACTCAGATGCTTGGATAAATCTGAAATTGAAGGAGTAATTTCTGAATCTCGTGAGGGTGTTTGTGGAGGTCACAAGTACTGGAAGACAATAGCATATAAGATTTTAAGAGCTGGGTACTATTGGTCATCTTTGTTTGCAATTGTATATCAGCAGGTAAGAGCCTGTATCCCTTGTGAGAAGTTTGCTGGCAAACAAAAATTGTTGTCATTTCCCCTAAAACCTATTGCAATAAGTGCTCCTTTCCAGCAATGGGGTCTGGATTTTATAGGAGAGATAAATCCAGTTTCCTCATGACAACACAGGTGGATTCTAACTGCAACAGACTTCTTTACCAAATGGGTGGAAGCCATCCCTACTAGGAATGCCACAGACAAAGTAATTATGGAATTTATTGAAGAAAATATCCTTAGTAGGTTTGGGTGTCCTCAGAAAATAGTAACAGATAATGCAAAGGATTTCAAGTCTAAGGAAATGGAAGCATTTGTGAAAAGAGTGGTATCTTGCTGAAGCATTCAACTCCTTACTATCCCCAAGGTAATGGTTTAGCTGAATCCTCAAATAAAAACATCATTCAGAGTATCAAAAAGTTACTTAAGCATAATAAGAGATCATGGGATTCTATGCTGAAATACGCCTTATGGGCTGATAGGATAACAGTCAAACAAGCAATTGGAACTTCTCCTTTCCAATTAGTGTATGGCACAGATGTAGTTTTTCCTATTCAATTAGGTATCCCAGTGATGAATTTTCTTTAGAATTGTCAGGAAGAACCAAATGATATGCAGAGAAGGATTTATGAAATGATAGAATTGCAGTAGAGCAGGGAAAAAGTGGAAGAAAGGGCACAGCTATACAGATTGAAGATCAAAAGCAAATTTGACAGGAAAATCAAAGAAAACACTTTCTCAGTTGGTGATATGGTTTTGAGGTGGGATTCTAGGAAAGAACAAAAAGGGAAACATGGTAAATTTGACAACCTCTGGTTTGGCCCTTTCCTAGTGTCTAAGATTTTGGAAAATAACACTTTTGTCGTACAGTCTTTGGAAGGTGAAGAATTGTCAAGTAGAGTAAATGGATGATTCCTCAAGCATTTTTACAGCCTTTGAAGAGATTTTTACTTTTCATTGTATATACCGGTGTGAGTAAAGCGTAATAAGGACTCCATAACCCAATGAAAATTTCGTAGACTAGTAGGTAGCAAAAGAGAAGGCACTGGTCTATAGGTTCTTGAAGCCTCACAGGGAGGACTTCATCCCACAGTTGGAGCCAGACGTTACGTCATGAATTTGTTTTCATTAGTCTTATATTTTGTTTTTGTTTGAAGCTTACTTATTCATTTACTTCTAGCAAATTTTTGTTTAGAGTGCATTTTTTTGGGATTATGCCGTTAGGTTTCCAACATTTTCTGTTTTCTTATGTTCTGAAGGGTTCTATAGGATATATGTTGATTAAAGGTTTCACAAATAAACACTAAGATCAAGTTTTACTATATAAACCTTATTTAAAGTTGAATCAATGGTCAAAAAGCACCGAATTTGATTTTTAAACTTTCTTGTAGCGCAACAGTTAAAATTTTACATTGGCGCGCTACAAGAAAATTGTGGGTGCAAAATTTGTCAGTTTTTACACCAAATTCTGCAATAATTTCGCTCCTGGATGACTAATCACATGTGTAGACAGGTTTGATACGTGTTTCATCAAAGATAATCATGAAAACAGGTGTTGGCTATGACGTGAGGGAGATCGTGGCAGTCAGAAGTTAGGGCTTGGAAAATCATGAAAGACAGTGGAATGAGGCGAGATTGACGGGAAAGAGGTTCTCAGGTTAAGCATTATGAAGCTGGTGGAGAAGCGGAATGAAGACACAATGCTGAAGAATCAGGAATTGGCAGTTGAAGAAGGAATTTAGGGCTTCGCAGCGCGACAGTTGGAAGTAAGCTGAAGACTTGAGGACACCTGGAACATTCGATTCGATGTTCAGCTAGCCCAAGAATCAATTTTTAACACCTGCAGTAGCTGGGAGTGAGGTTTCCGCATGAATTGGGTCGTGGCCTGTTAAATTGGGGATTTTACTATTAAGCCTTATAATGTTAAATTATTAAAAGAAAACATAAACTCATCTATTTAAAAAACTCCCAATGGTGAGAGATCGGTCTAAAAGGTCTAGATGAGCAACTTTGTTATTAGTAAATTTTCAATAGCAGCTCTGTTAAATATTTTTGGTGCTCTGATTGACCTAAATTACCCAAGATCTGTACAAAATATTTCCTGCATTGGTAATAGAATTGACTGTTAAAAATCGAGGAAAATCAGCCAGGGAAAATTAAAGGGAGAGTTGACTGTCAAAACTATGAAAACCTGAGGAAAATAGGATGTTAGGTCATTAGCAGGTTTTGAAAATCACACAGAAGCATCATCAAGCCTTGGGAAATCAGATGAAGAAGAGTGGGAAGACCAACATGGCTGAGCCCACTGAGCTGAATTCGATAGACAAGTTTCCAGGGTGTGCTGAACTCTTTGATAATTTTGGATGGTTGAAATTCTTTAAAAAGATTGATGGATATAATGCCGAAATTTCTCATAAATTTGCTCAATGTTATAACCAAGATATAGTATCATTTGATACTCTGAAATTCAAATTAACTATAGAGTTAGTGGCTGAAGCAATAGGGGTCAAGAATAAGGAGAACTTTGGTTCAAAAGGTGCCATTTACCTTCAATGCCCAAAGGTATCTATTTCCTGGAATTGTTCCAGATTGGAGCAAGGGAGTGCCTATCCATAATTTTAGAGCTGAATGGGTAGAGCCTATTAAGGTTCTACAAATCTACATTACATGTGAATGGAGGTATGCTTTTGTCTTCAAGTATCATTTCAGGTTCCTTCAGCACCTTGCTGGTGAATCAAGGATGAATCTCCCTTTCTTCCTGTTAAAGAGTTTGCAGAAAATGTTAAGCAAGATCAAAGAGCATCAGAATCACACAAGTCAATCCATCTTTCACCATGGGTTAATTAAACTTATTATTAACACTGTTTTGTAAAAACAAGGAAAGACTTGGGACTACTTTCTCTTTTGGTCTGGGTTCCACAATAACCAGGAAGGAAAGCCTACCAGAAAGCAGGTGGATAAGGGACAAACCCTAATTAGAAAATTGAGACAAAAAGTCAAGGATGAAAATGAAAAATGTGTCAAAGTAGAGGGAGTAGCAGAACCTTCAAAAGGAGATTATGAATCTCATCAACCTCCAGTTGATAGTGAGAACAAAAATTTGTTGTTTATTCATAAGGAAACCTAGCCTGTATAAAATGAAGCACCAGCAGAAGCACTCATTGATGAAAAAATTGTTTTTACAGAAAAGGTTTTAGGAGATGAAGAAAATACTAAGGTCCAACAACGAATCCCAATTACCATCTTATCTGAAGATTAAGCATATTTGTTGGAAGGAGATGAGTTGACTGTCAATGCTGAGAATAGGGTTAGCACACAATCGGAGTTCTACAGTCATGAGGATAAGACAATAATACCAAAGAAGAAGAAGATCAAGGTCAAAGAATTTGCCTCTATCATGCATCAAGGAAAAAGTTTAAAGATGGCAGGAGAATTTGCTCTAGGCTGGAGACCTAAAACTAGATACAAAAAAAAATTAAGGCTAAACATGAAGAAGCTATTAAACCCTAAGTTAAAGGATAACTATGATTGATACTTGTTCAGATGAAAAGCTAGAATCTAGCAAAGGTAACAGCAAAGGGAAGAAACCATTGAATACAGAAGAAGAATCTAGCCTCACTGAGACTAAATTATCTGCTATGTTTTTAGAGATATGAGGTAAACTATTGAAGGAGCAACAAAAAGATGAAACATAGATGTCTTATTCAGAAAATAAGCTGTTGATGGATGAAAATTATCCTTCTGAAATAAATAATCAAGAAAATCCTAGTGTTCATGACATTTCTACAGAGCTGTTTCCTGAGGATGAGGAAATCTTCAGAAAGCTGAACATCACATGGCTTCCTAGTGAACTACAAAGTACAACAGGAAGCAAGGCATTTGACTCAGAGAAGGAAAATTTGCAAAGAGCCATAAAGAAGTATAAACATCAAATAGAGTATATGCAAGAAACAAATGATGTTTTGATTACTGCTAATAAAATACTCAAGGAAGACCTATAAGAAGTGAATGATCACTACCAAGAGCTTATTGCAGTCTCCAAAGAGGCCCTAAAAAGGAAAAGAAGTACAGATTTACAGTGTGCAGAATTGAAACAGATTGTCAGAATCCTACATCAACAGAATGAGGAGCTTACTAAAAGAATGACAGAGATGGAAGCTGAGCAGCAGAAAGCTAGGAAAAAGGCCCAAGCATTAGATGGGATAGCTATGTTAGCAGAAGCTGCTAAAGACCTATGCGCATTGTTAGCTAAAACAGTTACTTGTTATGTTTTTGAGGAATACTTTATTTTTGTAATTATTATTTTTACATTATCGTATCGATGAGTAGGCTAAAAACAGTTAGGGTTTAGACTCTAACTGATTTTTGAAAAACAGTATTTTGGAAGGTCACAAATAGAAGAAGGGGTTGGACTTTGGATGGCTAGAGGAGGTCTCCTGACTTCTTGATAAGCTAAGTACTTGACTCCCATGTGTATTCGATGAACTGATTATGATATATATGCTCCATATTACCCTTCAGCCTGTTATTTGGCTTCATTTTTAGCTTGTTTAGCTATACAATTGATAATTTCATTACTGGTTGATAGTTTTTATGCTTGTAGTGCTTGTCAATTGTGAATGAACTTCAATGTTATGTGTTGTTGGATACCTGGTTATTATATTATGCATCGTAGTTCTTCTTTACTTGTGATTTAGTTACTATTTGGCTTATAAATGTATTCCCTCTTGTCACCAAACTTCACAACCAGAAAAACCTTTCAAAAACCCTAAAAACCTAGTTTTGTTTGATTGAATATTTGAGATTGTGTTGGCTTGTTTCTTTGTAGTCAGGAAACAATTTCTAGCACAAACATGACCAAATTTTTTAACCAAAGAAAAGGAATATCATAATATAATTCAAATTCAACACGATAGGGACAGCAACATGTGTCGCGAACAGTGATAGGTCTAACATACCATGGCTTTTGTTGTACAAATGTATTGATTAACAAATCCACTTCTATGTGTTCATCTTTGAATTTATTGAAGAATTGTATTTGAGTCATCTCCATTTTATGTTTTGGATGGATTTCGTACTGATTACAAGATATTCTTTGTCATATCACATCCCTTGCATTTGGTGAAACACAATAATTTTCCACCCAATATTCATGCAGCGTAGCTTTAACACTTTCATCGAGCCTATCTTTATAGGGTTGTCTACAAATAATTTCCCAAAAATTAAGCTCATCATTTGCATATATTTGTAATTGAAATTTTTTATATTTTTACAATGTTTTTCGTGAAGTTTCAATCACTTTTGCACTCTGCGTTGTCAAACGTTTTTGTCTAGTACTAGATGAAATAATCGTTTATTGTATTATTCTACATGCAGCACTAGTATATTTCTTTCTGTATTTTCTAATAGTTTTTTATTGCATTGACTATATTTTCAAACACATTTTGCTTCACCTTTGAATATTTTGTCTTATTTTGAATACCCAATAATGACCAAGCTTCCCTCAACTTCTTGGAAACTAACAAACACCTCAAAATTTGAGCTTGTGTTGCCACTGATTCTTTTTCCATAAATTTTTCACATATCTTTTCAGCACGATATTGTATAGTATTGTAAGGTTTTGTGTTTCTCAAATTTTCTCTATCAACATTCTATAACACATCATCTTCAATGATGAAGCCACCTATATATATATTTCAATTTCAATTTTAATTTAGCATATTTCAAATATACTTAACTTGACACATAAAATTATGACTCATAATTATAAAAAAAATTACATGGTTTAAAAACTTTTAATAACCAGTGTGTGTGTGTGTGTGTGTGCCCATACCTGTACTAGATTCAAAATTTGCATCATTTTCGGATTCATTAATTTATTCAGAGTCTTGATCAACATTAGGACATAAATCTATATTTGCATTTGGAAATTATTTTCAAAAATACAATCATTTACAAAAACCAGTTACTGCATTTTGAACAAATTTACAATATTTGTACATACCTGGTTCAATTTCTTCTTAAGTTTAATTTTGAACATTCATATCATCAACATTTTGATCCAAATCTCTAATTATATCATCATTAGTGATGTCCACAATATTTGTACTCTTTTGTTTCTTTTTTTCATGGTATTTGAGTCTTTTCTTTTCATTATGTAAGGCATCATCTCGAGTGTGATCAAATTTCCTCTTTTTCTCTCTTTTGTTTCCCATGATTATTCAATGTAGGCCTTCACCTTAGAATAAATTTCCCTAGAGAGAATCTTAAGCATCAAAGAAAAAAAACTGACCTTAAAACACTTGCCCATAAAATATTGCTCAAAATAATTTAAAAAAAAAAACAAAAATCACCATAGAATAAATTGGTGAAAAATCTTTAAGAAAATTTGTACCATAAAATATTTCCCAAAAACATCTTCACTAAAGGAAAAAAGTCTCCACCTTAGAAGATAATTTCTAAGAACCCTTTACTATAAACAATTTCCCAAAAAAATCTTCATTATCAAAGAAAAATAGCCTCCATCTAGAAGATAATTTCTAAAAGAAATTTACCATAAAAAAATTCCCAAAAAAAATATTTACTATCAAAGGAAAAGAGCCTCCATCTAAGAAGATAGTTTCTAAGAACATTTTACCAGATCAAATTTTCCAAGAGAATATTTAAAATCAAAGAAAAATAACCTCCATCTCAGAAGATAGTTTCTAAGAACATTTTACTATAACAATTTTTCCAAAAGAATATTTAAAATCAAAGAAAAAGATCCTCTATCTTAGGACAAGTTTTAAGAACACTTGTACAAAAATTAACCCTTGTCTGTAAATGTGTAAAATGATGATCTTTTTAAAAATGCGAAAATATGTGTAAAAATTATTCTTATAAATATGAATGTAAATATTTTTTCAAAAAGGCGTGTCAAGTTTTTTCCAGTAGACAAAAAAAAATATAAATAAAAGTTTTCGGCCGAACTCTTTTCCGTCTGTTAAAACTAACTTTCAGTCTAACTATTATACTTTCCGGCTGAAAGGTTTGTTCGGTCAAAAAACTGTAAATATTTAGAAATGGTATTCCATTATATTTCCGAGTCTTCTTCCAATTTCAGAGAGAGCAGATCATATGAAATACTTAGAATTTCTCATGACAAATAATACCATTAGTTTCATAATTCAATATACTTTATGTAGATGCGAACTTTGTTGAATTTGGTGTGATCCAGTCATTTCATTTGTTATTTTTCTTAGAAGGTGTTTGGATTGCTTCAAAATTTAATAGAAATTAGTGAAATGAAAATTCAATAACTTCATAAAGACGCGATGATATTTTTTGGAAAAATCATGGTACAAAACCTTGATGTGTTATCTTCAAAATGGTACTTTCAATTTGTTTGTTTTGAATTGGAAATTAGGGAATATGTTGTGTCGAAATAAGCATGTCAGTTTTGTGCTACTTTTTCATATTGGCCCACTTCAAAAAATTCTAATAATTATTGTATGTGGTTGTTGGATACAAACTTATAGTCAGATATTAGTAAAATCTATCTAGATCATCGTAACATATTTTTCTTTTAATGAACAATAGTTGAATACTGAATAAATTGTAGTCTAAAAACATAACTATTTATCATAATTTCATTCATTAATAACATACTATCAAACACTTGCAAAAATGACATATCAAATTCTAATAAATTTTTTTTTTAAATAATTGATAAAAAGCTAACACAATTCTCTACAATTTTTGTTTTTGCTACAAAATGAAATTCTAAATATAAATCTAATTTTTCTTTGCTCAAAGTTGAGAAACTTGAAAAAACAACACTGCTTTTCTCATAACCCCACCGCCCCCGCCCAAAAAAAAAAAAATAAAAAAAATAGACACCTAGATTCATGATTTCAGCCTCGAGTTGTCTGTTAATGTGGCCAAGAAGAAATCCCCTTATATAACTACAGAATCTTGGATCTTGCAATCCCCATAGGCATCTCAAGTGAGACCTCACTTGCATCGCAAGTGTTTCCAACAGCATTACACTATATTAGGATGGTTCCTTGGGATTTGTTGGACAGGAAGGGAAAATTGAACATGGGTTAGTGGAGTTGACGACAACATGAACGAAGGAGGGAGGGTTGATGGAAGCACATATATGGATAAATGGGTGTGGGATGGATTAAAGGGGGGGTGTTGATGAATGAGGGAGGGTGAATGGGATGTTGGGGGTGTATGGAAGGGGGTAGATCAAATAAAATGGGAGTCCATATGAAATTGATGGAAGGCAGAAGGGAATATGACAAAGGAGGCTACATAAATTAGATGGAAATAGAGGTGGAATGGTGACACCTACAATGAATGATGTCTCCTGCACACACATCTATAATATTATAGTTAGTACAAAAAAAATTCATCATAAGTAAAACAAATTCAAATTAAACATGCAATTAATTACACGTGATACTTGAGCATAGGGTGATCTATTGATCCCTGACATAGATGGTTGATCGTCAAAATATACATACACTCGTGGAAACAAAACAATAATATGATTCAGTTTATAAAAAACAATAACAATATTAAACACAATGACACAATATAATTAGTTTTAGTCACGCTCGATATAGAGTTTACTTTTTTGTATAGGAGTGATGTGGTACATGATGAATGTGGAATGTGGAATGTGGCATGGACCAACTTATGCACAAATTCTTAAGAATCCAAGTTTTTCGAATACAATGTTGCAATATATGTCCATGAACTATAATAGGTTTCTATGGCTATATAATTTGTTTTCCATCTCGAGGACTAAATAAGGAATTCAAGAATAACATTGGCGTCACTTTACTACATTTAATTTTTTCCAACTGCTTGGACATAATTTGTTGTATTAGACATGTCAATATTTGAAACATAGTCACTTAGTTTCACCATTATATCATATTTATTAATAATGACCAAATATTTGGGTAACCAAATTTCCATATCTTCACATTACTCCATAGTGAGGTATTCCTATTAAACACAAATAATATAGTATTATGAAGATAGTTGTTCATGTTAAGGATGCCATATATTTGAAGGAAAACCATTATTACAAATAATATATATCTACATCCTTTCATAGTAAGTCAAATGGAATAATATTTGTGGGATGGAATGCATATAATAATAATAAAATATCAAGGTGAATCCACGGAGGTGGGTTACATTTTATGGCAACACGAATTCGGCAAAAACAGAAAAACGTACCTCGATCGAGATTTTAATAAACCCTCGATCGAGGTCTTAACAGCTCAATAGAGGGTTTATAAAGCGCTCGATCGAGGTTCTGTTAAATGCTCGATCAAGATTTTTGTAAACCCTCGGTCGATGGTTCATAACCTCTATCGAGGGTTAAAAAGAGATCGATCGAGGGTTAAAGTAGACCTCGATCAAGTATCTTTAATTGCCTATAAATATGCAACATGCCCATCATTTAATTGGATATGGATATGAACTTCCTTTGATGGATATTAGTCATAGATTAATTGGTTTATAGATGTGATTAATCACATCTATGACTCCAATCAATCACATCTATAACTCTAATTACTCTACAACTAATATCTATACACAAAATCTACGGGAAGTGATAGTAGTAATGTGTTTACTTGTTTTTTCTTCAAGGTATGTACTATTACCCTCAAGTATCATTATTATAGTCGAAATTATGTTTTATTAAATTGTCATTAGAGGAATTTTGGGGTCTAAAATGGGCCTCCTAAGGAAAATAATAAAATAATAGTTAAAATAATAAAATAATGGTTAAAATAATAAAATAATATTAATTAATTTTGGAGGAAGAAAGAAAAAAACTACTTTTTGTGTTTGTATTTTTGACATATCTCCCTGTGTTTTTACTCAAATTTCGATCAGGAGAGCTCGTTGGATGTGGAATTTGATTCCGCATCCAACGAGTACCCACACTGCATACTTTTGACGGACCCCGCTACCCCAAAAACAAGAAATACCTAAAAAACATGATGATGACATCATCATCACATTTTTTAAGGTATTTCTTGTTTTTGGGGTAGAGGGGTCCGTCAAAAGTATGCAGTGTGGGTACTTGTTGGATGCGGAATCAAATTCCGCATCCAACAAGCTCTCCTGATCGAAATTTGAGTAAAAACACAATGAGATATGTCGAAAATACGAACAAAAAAAGTAGTTTTTTTTAATGACAAATATGCCAATTCAACCATTATGGTTGACTTATTTTATTGAAATTCTATTGGTTCTTGAATTCCAACTCACAAAAACTTATTTTTGCACGTTTTCTTATAAGGCCCATTTTAGACCCCAAATTTCCTCTAATGATTATCATATAATTCTATTCTTGATTTTAATTATATTTGGGTTTCCATATTCGTGTGCACACTCGAATATGTTTTTAGTTAAAGTTTTGAAAAACTCGATTAAGATGCTAGCTCGATCGAGCTTTTCTCTAACTTGTTCGATCAATGGTTTTAGAGACCTTGATAGATTTCATAGCTTGATCTTGACATTGTATTTTCATATGCATCATGTAAAGTTTCATTTAATGAAGTCTTCCAAAATATGCTTGGACGCCTTGTATTTTGAATCCCCATTTGAATTCATGTCATTGAACATTTTCAATTCTTGTTGAAATAAGAATTAGTATCATGTTTAGTTTGCATACTTTTTGTTTTTTGGATCCCACAGTCTCCATAACACATTTTCATTTATTTATTTTCCTCCACTCTTAGCATTATGGAACACCAAAAAAATTAATCACGTGTTATTAATGTAAATTCTAATGTCATTCAATAATTTATTAGCAAGATTAATTGCAAATGTGTGACACAATAACAATTTTGAAAAGTAAACAATGGACATTGATATAACCCAAGGAAATGATGTCATATTTTTTTTTCATGCTCACATTTTCATCTCTCTAAAGGTACTAAAAATACTTTGCTTCCTTGTATATAATTTTTAATTTAAAAAAACTACAATTATGTGACATGACTCTCAATTTAACACTAATTTTTATCTTAATTGTCATGTTCTATTCTTCCCTGGGATCTGAGATTTAAATATCTGACCCGAGGATATATGTCGTAGGTATCGTAACGTAGTCATGATAATCCAGGTTAAATGGATAATGGATACAACTCGCCTAAGTTCAGCTCATTAATTGAATGGCATGCATCATTCCTCTGCTTGGTTCAATGCAAAAAGAATACCATGGCAATGATGCATGCAATTCAGTTAATGAGCTGAACTTAGTAGAGTTGTGTCCACTTTACCTATATTCTCAGGACTAAGATCTGATACCTACGATATAGATCCTCGGGCCAGATATTTAAAGCTCAGAGCCTAGGGTGGAATAGATCTGGACGATTAAGATAAAACTTAGTGTTTTCAAAGTCATATCACTTAATTGTAGTTTTTTAAAATTAAAAATTATATACGAAGGAACAAAGTATTTTTAGTATTTAAAACATTTCACTACATTTTTGTAACTCTAATTCTCATCTTCAATCCCCCCCCCCACCCACTGCTGCTCCATTCCAGACCTGTTTTGTGTTTTGAAGTAGTTTAATGAATATTAAAAAGATTTTAAAAATCCATTTCTCAAACCCTTGTCCCCATGGCGGTTTTTACCAGGGACTTCTGGTTTCCAAGTAAAATGATGAAAGGTCCATTATTAGAATAAGCTGGCAATGTCATGATTTTGTTTTTGTTTAAATTTCTAAGATATTTATTATTTGCAGAGTTGGTCGAATCAAATGATGTTGAAATTCCTTATGTCCATTTTCTTAGTTGGATCCTTCAATCCCATTTCTAAAATTTCGTACATGGGCATAATCTCATAGATAGGGTAGTCATGGTGGTGAGTGTGCATATGAAACCTTGGTAGTCATGTCCAAAGTTTTTTTTTCCGAGTATTTAATAGAACCTTGATCGAGGTTTGGAGAAACCATTGATGGAGGTTCTTTTAATACCTCAATCAAGGTATTTGAATACCTCGAGCCATCTACAAAGCTCGATCGAGGGCCAGAAAAATAGAGAATTATCCCTCTTACAGAAAAATCAATGTTTCTTTGTGTCTTCTAGGGGTGTAAACACTTCCATTCATGGCACACAATGGAGTGGAGTTCGTACCGATAGATTCATCACCGAATCCTCTATTCATTGAGGTATCATGCATGCATTTTGGCATTCATATGGATTTTTTTTTAATTACTTCTAAAACTTACACTTAGAAAAATTGACAACAACTTCGAAGCAGCTCAAACAAAAATCCGCTGGGTGAAAAATACACAGCCCACACATCGACACGTCATATTAAAAAAGGTATCTTTGGTTTTTCAATTTTTGAAAACAGTGAAAAAAAGCTGGGATGGACACACATGTATAGAATGATGCTGAAATCAGATGTGGTCACTTTCGAAAAATAATAAATAATTGTACATTGTGAAATAAATTAACAAAAAAATATGCAAACCACAGTGCATTTTGTGTAGATCATGCTCATTTTTTTTTTTTTCATTATTAATGTAGGATTGAATTATTGCATATGGACACAAGCCGCTTATTAACTTCTTCAATTTTTAAAGTTCACGCAGTTCATTAAATGCAAAATTTCACACATTAAATGACATCAGAATAATTTAAAAAAAATATTATTGGGAAGGAAACATAATATTCTACAATTCTTTTTTTTACTACAAGTCGAAATTCAGATGGCATATATGCATTTTGAGGGCTTCTATCTAGCACATGAGTAAAAAAATCAGGTTTTCGTCACCAAATTTGGCCAAAAAGTGTTACCCACCTTCATGGAATCGCCCATCAACAATGATATAAGGGAGGACCAAAAATCCTAGACAAAGTTGTACTCTAGAGAGACCCTTCCATTTTGAGAAGAACTACACTAGTTAGAACACCAAGATCTGAGGGAAATAACAAGTGTGACAAAATCCTTGCATCCAGACTCAGACTCAAACACTGATGCAGAGAAATAAAGAGGTAAGGAGATCATTTATGTAGACCCTAGTGCCACCATATCAACTACAAATATTTAACCAGAAGAGTCACATGAGCCAGAGGAAGGGGAGTGCCTCTTCCATTCCAAAATATGGGTGCAAGGGACTCCACTTTATTTCATTGTTGAAAATTGTTGTCAGAAGAACCTCATCTTGGTCGAGGTCATCAAAATATATAAGATTTAGATGATTCCACATACAACCCTACAACATTGGTTTCCTGAGCCATGGAAGAGACATTTGCATCAGTAAACAATGTCACCTCTCCTACGAAATCAATCCCTTCAAAGACAGGGATGATTTTAGGGGTGAATTATAGCCCATTGGCAAATTTTAAGGGGTGCCCAAAAAAAGATGTGTGAATTTTTAATATTAAAATGGTTTGTTTTAATTTAATAAATTAGCCCATATTTTATTTTATATATAATTTCCCTTGACTAAATAGCCAGCGTGATTAACCTCTGAAAATTCATAAAACCTAATTTCGCCAACCTGTCGATGGGAAAATCATGACATTCGCCCTGATTTCTTCCGTAATGGAGGTGAAATCGCCAAAAATTTACAGTTTTGGAGGATAAATGAAGATGATTCGCCCAAATTTATGGTAGATAGGTTAAAAATTTGGTATTTCGCCCCTATTTATGGATTTTTGGGTAAATTTGTTTTAGTTTGTCCCTGATTTGCAGGCCCTGGATGTTCATGCATTGGGTATGGAGCAGCACAAGATTTGGGTCTACTTCAGGTGAAAACAGATGGCACAGGTCTGCTACATCGATTTCCTTCGAGAGTTTTCCTTACAAGGTCAGCCAGGAGACTGGGTTCATTGATTATGACAAGATGGAGGAGAAAGCCTTGGATTTTAGGCCTAAGCTTATTATCTGTGGAGGCAGTGCTTATCCCAGGGACTGGGATTATGCTAGGTTCCACGTTGTTCATCCATTCTTTAGCTCTCTTTTTTATACAGACCTGTCACATGTTCTGTCTTTTCTTGATATTAAAAACACATACTTATTAGCTTAAAGGGCACTAGTTCTAAGAGTGGATGATATTGGTCACACCAAGAAAAAAGATGGTCTCTTAATAGTTAATACAAATGCATACAGTTATGAACTATTTGAAATTGTTTACTTCATTTTAACTCCATCCATGTTCTAAATATCTTGAGTCCTCTCTTCTGTCTATAGCTATTGAGTTCATGATACTTTCTATTTCAGGGTGATATTCACAGGCATGGTTGTTGTCATACCAGACATATCAGCCTTATCCTCACCTGGTGACAGAGCAGAATCTCGTAGAGAAGGTCCTTAAAATCGAAGTGCAGCTAGTGGTTATGAATGAGTGTGTGCGATTAAATCTATTGGTGTATGAGATCTCTTGTATTGTCTGGCATTTATTGCCAATTCTATGCAGGTATTATAGGTCTTGTTATCCCTTACTGTACTAGATTAGTGATTCTGCATGTAAATCATAACTTTCTCCAGTGGTTTGTTTCAAAGATTTCTCAATGTTTTTTTATCATCATGTGTAGCTTCATGACAAGAAAAGAGATGTTGATTTTAGAGGAGTAAAGAAGGATGGTGAGGAGGATGATGCACCCCATTTTACGATAATATTTGTCCTCAATTTCTAATCTGATTTGTCACCATCTGGGGGGAATATTTGGTGAGCTAAAGCATTCGGTTACCCCTTTATTCCTGTAATTTATGAAGCTGTATTTAGCATGAAACAGTTGTAATCTAATCCTCAGATCCTATGGCCTTGACTTTGTTGCATTTGTTTGGATAGAAATTTTCAATAGCAGAAACCCCAATGGAATATCTAGTTGGCTGCAAATGTAGGGCCTATGGCAGTTTTCATTTTCCCATGTTTACTTATTGCATCCCTACTACCGCTTGTTATTAATGCTTCTGATTGTCAGTGTTCTATGTATATAATTTCTATTTCTCCTTTCAACACATGTGGACCTCCTATGCTCAGTTTGTATATCTATTGGCTATTTCCTTCAATTTCTAATAGTAGTTGATGTCCCTGGGATCTGTTTCTTCTTTAGGCAATGCTGGTTTATGTGGCTTCTATCGAAGATCATGGATGTTTTCATTTTAAAGAGCTTAGTCCTGCTTCAAAGCGTAATTTTGAGTATGATCAATCTGTAGAAAATTGTGCCATGAAAATGTTGAATTAATTAGTCTCATTTTTCTTTCAGACAATGAAATTTGAGAATTTATTCACAATAATGAAATCCAAGGAATCAAGTTGCCATTTCACCTTGTTGGGAGTTTTTTCCCCTCTTGAATGGAGCAGATTTCAACCCTACTTCTTTTCTGTGCAGATTCTATACCTACATACCTTAAACAAAGCCAATGCTTTCCTCATTTTCTTTCATATCTATCTATCTATCTATATCACACAAAATAATTCCAATCTCTTAAGCTGCGAGCACTATTGTCTGAGACCTTATAAGTTATTCCAGTAGCATCCCTTTCACATTTTAGAAGGAGCATTTCTATTTCTACGTTGTCGCTTTCCATTGGTTATTATAAGTTTGTCTATGAGAGTAGCAATAGTGTTTCAGTGAAGCAACAGGCCTTTGTAAAATAACAAATTTGAGAGGAGATAAATATTTGCTTTTAAAGAAGCTAGCACTTAACATATATGTCAGGGAATTTTTTTAGTGCATCATGGTTAGGAGCAAAATTTTATTTGATAGGAAGCTTTTAAAATTATCCATCAGTTGTACATTGACTTCAGGAAAGGTGACACATTTGTTGTCTTAAACAGTGCATCTATATCCTGCTAATTGCCCTTATTTTTGTTTAAAGTAGTGATGGACCAATAGAAACAGTAGAAATCAGTATTTATTGCTTGAGTAAAAGAAAGGCAACTGTGAAGAAGAATTGTGAGTAAAAAACCATGGAGGAAAGAGGAGGAATATAGGAATCTTCTAGGTCATGACCATAGATGGCACAAGTGAAAAATTTAATAGTATATTAAATGTTGCTAGCATAGGAAAAGGACAATAATGACTATGTCCATTTAAAAACATGGAAGAAATAGGAGGAATAAATGAATCTATTAGGTTATGATTCATTTCTCCACATTGAAAATCTGGCATAAATCATTGTGTAGAAATGATTCATAATGAGGAATATGGTCATTGCTAGCATAAGAGAAATGACCATAATGACTATGCTCCCTACCAGGATTTATTGTAGACATGACACTTATTGAAGTTTCTTACAGATCGAGGGGCCAAATGATTTGGATCATAGATGGGAAACATTGATTATTAAAATAGGAATGTTTACTCCACAATCATTCATTAAATGCTAATGTTATAATTTTTTTTATCAGTAAAAGACATTGTATTATTGTGCCTAGAATTACATCAGCTTTCCCATTTAGCAAGAAATTATATAATATACCACTATATACTTATCCACTAGTAGGATGACAAATCGAAGCTTTATGCCATAGCTGTAGGCTGGGTGTGGCCAAAAATTTCCAGGAAAACAAGATACATGAGTTATAAGGATAGGTTAAAAAGTGATGACCACCATTTGATCACAAATTGAAATATGTTTCTATTTATTGGGGTCATGTAGCACATTGAAAAACTACTGTATACCTTTTGCATCAGATTTTTTGTACCATCATAAGGGGAATAATTGTCATGAATAATTTTAGCTAGATCATTCTTGTCTGAAGGCTGCCATGCAGCCCAGTCATTTGGACTTCTCATAAATACAATGGAGTTAGCTCAAGTGCCATAAATAAATAAATGAAAAACAAATATCATGAAACATACAAACTACCATCTGTGATTTTGGAAATATAACTGAAACTATTGAATTTCCATTGGTATCAAGACCAAAAAGGTAAACAAAATATACAACACAAAATAACTAGGATTTACCTGCTTGTCAAAACTCAAGAGTTGCATCAAGATTCAAAATATGATGAAAGACATGATGTCCATGCTCCAACAAATGTTGAATTAAGCCCAAAATGCTTCCACTCCTGTGTCACTACCATCCTTTAAATTTGGCAAAAAACATAACACACTTTTATGGTACCATAAATGCTTAAATTTGGCACAAAACATAACACACTTTTATAGGAAAACAAAGACCAAGATACATATGGTTGACAGACATGGGGGAAATGGAGATGCATCATTTTATGATGAGGACTCCTTAGAAAGGATTCGTTCCTATAAATAGGATGAAAATGACCCATGTTTTTCCCTCTACATTAACTACGCTCACTCACATTTCCCTTCAGCTATGAAAGAAGCAGTTATCCCTAAGGTACGCATAAAGAGCATAGGATGTGTCCTTAGTTTTCCTGTTTTGTCTCGTTTGATGCATCTTGTGCTTGATGAGGAAGCTTAAGCAAAGTTGGTACATTTTATTATATCATCATTATCTCTTTTTATTGCAAATGCTCAGGTGCTTTATTGTTTGTTCTCTTCCTCAAAATCCAGGATCATATATTACAATTGATAATATGAGTGTATTCAACACACCAAGGAAATTTGTTAGGTCTCTGGAACAACAATCCTCCTCCAAAAACACATGTAGAAAATTGCAATCTAGAGGAGAACTTGCAGATTCTGTAGAAGCTAACCATGATAATTTGAATGCAATTGACTGGAATATGAACTTAAGTCCAGCTACCAATGGCACTGCCAATGATTCCATGGGTCAAGACAATCGACATACGATCACAGCATAAAAAGGAATCACAATGCTTGACAGTCTCTATAGTGTAGCTGACGGGAATTCAGTTAGAAGCAATTCAGAAGAGGGAGATCTGCAGAACAGTTTTGAATGGTCAGAAAGTGTGCATAGAACTGATTCTTTGTCACCTGCTTCAAGCGTTGTTTTTGAGGAGATGTTAGATAATGAGGAATATTACCAGAGAACTGGCCTGACTGAGTTAGAAAAATAAGCTTATAATATAGATGATAAGAAAGAAAATTGCTTACCAGCTAATTTCAATTCATTTGAAGGTTCAACTGATTCTTGCAAATGGAAAGAGACAAAAACATTTTGTAAATGTTGGAGAAGAGCATTGTGCTTTATGGAATCCATTCTGGGAGTCTCCTTGTGTGTTGTGTTGGTTGTTCCTGTAATTATGGTGGTTGTCAATTTATTTAGCAAGCAAGAGGAATACCATGTCATGGTTCCCACCTACGACATTCTATTTTGTGGTCATTTAAAATTAGTAATTTACAAATATTATCGACTTAGTATGCAGCCATTGTTTAAATGGGAGTATAAAATTTGAATCATCTTCTTGAAGCATCTTGATTTTTTCTTTCCCTTATTCATCAGGCTTTCCTCCATATATTTCATTGCAGAGGGGATTATGAGAAAGCATAATTCCATTTATGCACAGTAGGAGGATGAAACATGGAAATATTTCTGCTGCTAGAATGATGTGCGAGTTATGAGGATTTTTATCCCTTGAATCTAAAAAAAATCTATTGTGAGGTCTCATTTTATATAAATTACTCAAATCAGGAGTGGTGCCCAAGTCATTGGTCCATCTTACAAATTTAACAACTCTAGATTTATCATACAATAATTTGGTCGGTGAAATTCATAGGGAGATTGCAACAAGTTAAAAGATTCAAGGTCTAGCATTGGCATATAATAAACTGAATGGCACTATTCCACCAGAGCTTGGAGACCTAAGTAGTTTGGTGAAGATGAATCTTATGGGTAACAAATTACATGGGAATATTCCTGATACAATTGGAAAGTTAAATGGGATTTCTCACCTTGATGTGAGCAATAATGAGCTCTCAGGTGAACTGCCTAGATCTCTTGCAAACTTGGTCAACATCGTTGGTCTATATGTACAACAAAATAGGCTATCTGGTGGCATTGCTGGCTTGCTTTCAAAGAGCACAGTCTGGCATCAGATCGAGAAACTGAATTTGATTTTAAATTCATTTAGTGGAGAAATTCCAAGATCCCTTTCCAATCTCTCTTGTCTAACCTACTTGGATCTTCATAACAATGAATTTACAGGTGCCATTGCTCTAGAGCTTGGTAGTCTTTCACACCTTATATACTTGGAAATTTCTGATAATTATCTGATAGGAGTAGTCCCTAATGAATTGTGTGACCTTATGGATCTTAACTTCTTCAATCTGTCGGATAATCTGCTGGAAGGAGCTATTCCTGAGGGTGGTGGATGTAGTAATTTTACGGCTTCTTCATTTGTTAGAAACAAGGGTGTGTGTGGAAATTTGATAGGTCATAAATGCAATCTTAGTCCAAAACAACAACCTCATCTATTAAGGATTAGGGTGATTATTGGGATGACAATAGGAAGCACCTTTTTTGTGCTCAACCTAATTTTTGCTTTGGTAAAATGGAAAATGTTAAAGCAAGAGGATTTCCCTAAGGTGGATGAGAAGAGAAAATTGAACCTAGCCATTGAACCTAAGGTGGATTAGCTCAACTGATTGCCACCAATGTTGCTGGGCATTTGTCTTGTTCTATGCTAAAGGGTGCTCTGTTTGAATCTAGTGAGGCACACACTAGTCTATACCGATAGGTTTACCAGGAATGACATCCATGAATGTGGGGAAGCGTCGCTTGGGTTTCTAGGTGAGGTTTACCTTGGAAAATAAAATAGATTGTAACAGTTTTATTGAATACTTTTCGAAGAATTTATCCATTTTTTAATCTTGTTATGTATTTGTTCCAGAATTGAAGAAGTAATACTGTAATTCACAAAATTCTGGAGGTAATTCTTAAATCAACAAGGACGAATGTACATTCTCCTTATTTTCTTACATGCTTCATTTCTATCATTGCCTTAAGCACATTATCTCTAATATCTAACATCATCACATTTTTACAAGACTTCTCCAAAGGTTTCCCCTAAGCAAAAATCTATCTCATCCTACCTGAAACTTTCTTATGTTTCCAGGATTATACTTTCCATTCTTCTTTCTATTTGAGACATAAAAATCCTAAAAGATTTGAGTGAGTTCATTCTATTGTATGGTTATGTTATCTATTCTTTTGTGCTTTGCTAAAATTTCGATGGTTATTTGGTGAGTAGGTTGAAGTTGATTGAAACCTGAATTTTTATTTTAAATTCATTGCCTAATATTAGTTTATAATTTGTGGTTGATTTAGTGTAAGGGCTATAGCAGTAGTATTGCAAGTTGTTTAGTGCATTTCAGGCATAATTTTACAGGTTTAGTAGTGTCTGTGGTCTTCTAACCTGCATACATTTTGTCTCATTTAGGTTGTGAGTGGAGCTTGAAATTGTCTCATATTACATAGTTCAGCATATGTCAACTAGTCTGTGTTGTATAAAAGTAATTTAGGTTGTCCGTTAAAATTGGTAACATGTCTGTATTTGTGTTTGCTCATAGTTAACTCATTTATAATAATATAATTTCTAAGTATGAACATGAGATGTGCAGTCTTTATCATAACTTTTTCATATATACTTCCATTGCTAACATTTTTATATTTGCATTCTTTATCAAGACATTGATACTGATGTTCTAGATTGTTGATATTCTAATGGGACTAATGTGAGACTATTTATACTCTTATAAAACAGGTTAAACTAGTACAAATGGAGTATCAGCTACCGCGGTTGACACGAATGTGGACTCATCTTGAAAGGAAGGCAGGAGGCATGGTGAAAGGGATGGGTGAAAAACAAATTGAAGTAGATAAGTGTATCTTATGTGATAGGGTATGTGATGATCATAAAAAAAACATCATCTGTATTAAGTTTGGAGCTTTGGTTCTAAATGGAAGTTGTATTGGGTTCTCAGCATCCTTTCCATTGTTTATATAGTGAAGCGTTTAGATGGACTCGTTATCTCTATATCTGGGCTATAACCATTATAGATGATGTATGTGTCATAGCTTGTGTTGAGATTCCTTCATCCATCCATGTCTATATGTGTGTATGCATATATTCCTTTTAATTTATGTGGCTTTAGTACTTTTTTGCAAAAGTCAAGGATATGGAAGAAGCGCAATAAAAATAAAACAAGTTACAGAAAAGTGAACAGAATGATTAGGCCTGTTTAGAAACAAGAAAAATGTCCAAATCAGTATATATTTGTACACTATATGTATCATGTACACACTTTCTTTCTGTACATTATGATTAAACATGGATCAGGCAATGACTCTGCATAGTTTCCACGTAT
Organism: Pseudotsuga menziesii; assembly: GCA_001517045.1. Taxonomy (NCBI): domain Eukaryota; kingdom Viridiplantae; phylum Streptophyta; class Pinopsida; order Pinales; family Pinaceae; genus Pseudotsuga; species Pseudotsuga menziesii. Next base: position 103,186 of record LPNX011093443.1, on the reverse strand, counting down.
TTACAACTTTTTTTCACACGAAGCATTGTAATTACTCTGAAACATAACTGATTTCATGTCTGGAACATTGCAACTGATAGCATGCATAATGCAGATAAAACAATAAGTTGAAATTGAAGCTTGGTTGACTTGTTGAGGTTCTTGATTTCATCTTCACTAGATTTTCTAAAATTTACTTAACAAAAGTGGGGCTTTTACCAAAGGGTGTTGGTTCACTAGTGAGGTTGGAAAATTTTTAATTATCCACCATGGTTCCATTCTTGCTATAGTGTACCCCAATCACATAGCATGAGTTTGAAAGATGGGAGGTGTTACCCCCCATATTGTATGGGTGTCCATGTGTGATTCTGCTCACACTCTTCTGGGGTTGACAATGTCATGATGGTGGTGATTGAAGGAAAATCTAGGCATGCTAGTGCAAGAGAAGGTATGAGGTGATATGAAGCAAATTTTGAGTCCAATCCAACATCCTAACTGTGAAAAAATAGGTCATTTTTCAAATCTGGGTGCATTGTGTGCCCTAGATCAGCAGTAGCAGCCTCAAAACTCAGTTCTGGGCACTTTTCAGACCTCCAACCAGCAATAAAGGGCTATGGACAACCTTGTTCATAATTTTGGGCAGTTATGTGGGAAACCAGTAGTCAAAAGGGATAGAATAGTCCTAAAACAGCTTGAGGATCAGCCCTAGATCAATTCTAGGTATACTCCTAGCCAGTTTAGGCAATGCTCTAGGCATGAACAGCAGGCTAGGAGCCCTAAACTTCAAATCTGGGCACATCCTAGGATTTAAAATCAATTCTCATCTCTATTTGACCTCCTAATCAGCAGTAATCTAATTCTAGGTAGATTTATTGGTGAGAACATCCCTAAACCTTAATTCTAGGAAAAATTTATGGGTAGAAATGATAGTAAAATAGCAGTAAGATGAAAAATCCCAAGTCTGGGCACAATTTGTGTGAAGAAAAACAACATAAAAGTGTCCCTAGGCATGTTGTAGCAGCAAAGACACATCTCTTGGTGTCAATTCAGTGGTAGTAATTCATCATTATCAGTTCTGGGTGGCTCACATGGCATATTATGTTGTTTTTCGAGCACTGTAGGGTGGCGTTTTAGAGGTTTTGGTCCAGCAAGGTTGTTTGTACTTTCTTTGGGGACCGATCCACCTTATATTCCTATTTCAAGAGGTTTGTGCACCATTTTTGGCATAATTAGGGTCCAATCTGGGCAATAAAACTAATAAGTGAAGAATTATGGCAGCATTGATGTGTTATAGAAGCTCCTCTATCTATCACTTGTGACTTGAGGCTTAGAAGTGCTGATCCTATCCACGTAAGTCTGTTGAATTTTAGAATTAGCATAAATACTTAATTTTTTTTGCAGATTAGCTTAAACAAATGACAAGTGCAGTAAAAACACATTCATCACATCAACACAATGGACATGAGAGTTTTTCACTGGGGAAACCTTCAAAGGACAAAAACCCCAAAAACATTAGTAGCTCATCTCGTGAATGAGATGACTTAGGAAATTCTTCAAAATGTTCCTTAAATCTAGATTTACAAAAATTACCCAATTAGGGCTTCATCAGGAAAAACAGAGATTTATCAGGAATTTTTATCTGCATCTAACCTTATACTGGTGAGCCCACTTTCTACACTTGCAAATGTGTAACCTTTATGTATAGTACAATTTACTCTTTGAATAGGAAATTGCTAGTGTCAAGTCATGAAAACGTTTTAGGGATATTTTGGGAAAATTTGCAGGTTATGCAAGATGGAGACATAGTTCAAGTTGGGACGAGTGAAGATATTCTGGGTGGTGCAGATTTATTAAAGCTAGTTGGTGCACACCAACATACTTTGAATGCAATTGATGCAGCACAGATTTCATCTAGGAGGATAGCACCACAAATAAGCAATAACAAAAGTAGATTCTACAATACCATGGACTATGAATCCGATAAACCATTTCAAAATGAGGATGCAAAGGACCGAGCAACGAGAATCAATGAAAATAGATCTGGACAGATTGTAAAGGAAGAAGAAAGAGAAACTGGGAAGGTCAAAATGCAAGTCTACTCTTCCTTTATAACTGTAGAATATAAGGGTGCCTTGGTTCCTATCATATTGGGAGCACACATACTGTTCCAGGTGCAGAAAATCAGTAGCAATTACTGGATGGCTTGGGCTTCGCGAGGATTGGACTCCATGATCTAAGGTCTAAATTAAGAATTATTTCGCAGGACCCAATACTGTTTGAAGGAACTATACAAATCAATCTAGACCCACTTGAAGAACATTCTGACAATGAAATTTGGGAGGTAAGTCCTCTTAAAAGGAATAAATTTTAATTTCCATGCCATGTTGGAGGCTCTTTGGATTATAACTCATTATTTTGCAAGACTAAGAAACACTCCCTCTTATATGATTTTAGTTCTAAATAAGTCAGTCACTAGGGTTGACTGGGGCCGTTAAGAGTGGGGCTCTGTTACAGCTACCACCAGGTTTGATTCTTCTTATATGATGTGGTATTTTGCTGAAGGTCAGGTTGGTGAGAGTGGGGTTCTTTTATATCTTCTACCAGGTTTGATTCCTCTTACATGATTTTTCTCCAAGGATGTTGGCATACTAATCTCCGTAAGAGAGACATTGTTTGTTCTGTGGTTGGACCATGAAGACAGTTGTTTCGGGTCATTGTTTGATCCTTGGTTGGGCATTAAGGCCTTTAAATCACAGTGTAAACAACATTTTCTTTTATTAGGTGGTTCATCTTGTTATTTTTTTGTTTTATGTACTTAACAGTAGAATAATTAATGTTGTATAGGATGGAACCTACATCATTAGATTTAAGATCCAATGGATGTATATCTCAGTCTATATAACATTTATTACACTGCTGAGTAATGCATATGTTTTGTCAAAATGTATGAAGGGTTGACACACCCTGTAAGGGGGCATTCTGTGTTCTATGGCTGGCACATTATGGATATTAAATCGGGTCACTGCTTGTTTCATAGTTTAGCCATCAAAATCATTAAGTTGGGTTAGTTGATATATCCACACAGAGTAAATGGTATCCAGTCACAACATGTGATTCATTTCTTAAAGAGGGAATAATTATTTTTTCCAAGGTTGGCCTCTCTAGGTGGTTAAATTGGGTCATTGTTTGTTCAATAGTTGAGTCATCAAGGTTGTTAAGTTGAGCCAAATGGTATATACACAGGGTAAACAACATTCCACCTCTTAATAGGAGGTGGATGCTCATCACTTCAATAAAATTTTGAATAATCTTCAATACTTCTTAACTAAGTGAGCTATTGCTTGTATATTGGTTGTTTACCTTGCTTTCTCCTTCTCAGCCCCCATAAGCCTTCATCTTCATAGGTCTATAGAACAGATGAAATCTAGGATTATGTAGACTGGTTTTGCACTTTTAGTCTTTTGTAGGTGGCCTTTTTTCTAGTTCAAGGTTTTCATCTCTGCTTTGAGCCCAGTAGTGTCTTTGAAGTGCTTATGTGCATGGATTACTGTTGGTGGTAAATATGAGCTTTAATGTCAATTATTTAAGAAGTTGTAGAATATGATTTATTTTGAAGTGTGTGACTATATATCCTACTTCTGTCAGATGTTTACCTAATTGCTTTTGTGCTCTACACCTTTGAGTTATATCCTTTGTTCCTAACATAGGCTATTTGGCAGTTTATTATTTAGTACAAATCAGTATTTTTGTTTTTGTTTATATTTCCCATCGATTCTGCAGTGATATGTTCTTCAATTGTTAATTATTTTCCCTTCTTTTCCCATACACCATCCCTTCCTACCCAACCTAGCCATCACAACTAGTACAGAAAAATGGACGAAAGAAAGAAACAGGAAAAAGAAAAAGAAAAAACAAGGATACATGCATTGTATGGCCATTCTATCTCACACAGAACAAGATATACTAGATTGATTGTTTACATTGTTTGATTCAGGTCATCCAAGAAACATGGCAATGGAATCATTGGAAACCATGCAAGAGCAATCGGACATGATTGAAATGGCCACAAATACTAGCCTTCCTCAGAAAAGGGGCTGAGAAGATGAAATTGGTGCTGATTAACAGATAAGAAATGGCCAGGATGGGACTGCACAAATTTGTGAACACAGAAATGGCCAGGGTGGGACTGGAAAAATTTGACATACTCGGGATTATGGTGAGTATTGACTGTTGACACTCTGTTAAGAGAATTCATAAGAGCATTAAGACTGGCGAGTATTGATCTGTCAATAATTTGTCAAGGAAAATCGTAACAGCATTAAGGTAAGTATTCATCTCTGAGCTAGACTTTCTGTACTAGGGAGTGTTGGGAGTCATACACAAGAGTGTGGAAACTATGGTTTGGAGGTCTTATGCATATAGGGAGGATTTGTGATGGGCATACTTTTCTGGGTCAAAATTTAGAAACGAAGGTCTCCCACCAAAATCTTCCCCTTGGCCTCTAATTTCTCAAAGAGTGAATAAAAAAACTCTTGCTCAATGGCTTAGTGAAAATCTTCTAATTATGCAATGAGAGAAAGCCAATAGAGCATTGACCATTGTCCTAAAGCCATCAATCCTGCATATAGGGTCATCATTCAAAGTGATTTGGAGTGAGTAATATTTCCAGAATGAAACAATATTTGACCTTTCAATGGCATAATTGCCTTTAAAGAGTGGTCAATGAAGAACACTAGTAAAGCAGGGCATGTAGGATCCTTTTTCCCATCTTGCACAATATTGAAAAGGAGATCTTAGGGTTGCTTGATCCATAATAAGAGTCATATTTTGGTGTTTGATCAATAATAAGAGTCAGAATCAATCAAGTCCTAAATTGAAAGAAGAGAGTTCAGTCTAAAAGGTGTTTCAGGAGGACCATGTGTTGCAGTCCAATAACTGTGCACATCAGAGTGACAATCGACAGTGTTATGGACACATGTCGCACTTATATTTTAGTTGTATGCATGTAAGCACTGACCCAGGGGCACAAATTTGGGTGCGCTCTCACAATTTAGTTTGACACAGGTTTGCTAAAGTGGATAGAGATCTCAACAAGTGGTTATGAGCAGAAGCTCACAGTCATAAAAAATTGTCACATCTTTCTCTGTCTTTTCATCTTCTTGACTATTGTACACTAATGTATTGTTGAGATATGAACAAATGAGATCTACAATGCTTCATATTCATCATGTTGTATTTATATTCCTTTCTCATTTTGTAATGGGGTTGAGTGAAGGTAGTAGTATAGCTGATTCAATTCCATTGGATCTCTGGAGTTTGTAAAAAATGATGGATTGTAGTTGCTGATAAAAGCCTCAATTCTGTTCATATCTTTGTTGTACATAATGTTTTTTTTAATGAAAATTTGGATTTGATATTTTCTTCAATTTTTTTTGCCTATTGTGTGGATTCATTTTCCAAGATTGTTTGATTACTTTAATATTTGCTTGCCATTTTATATTGGTTGTGTATGCAGGATATTATATTGCAGTTGTTGCACTTATTTCCACTAGGTATACTTTGGGATCATATTGGTATTAGAATTTTAGAGAATTTGTTTCACATGTATTTGCTGATTCGCTACACAATTTATGGGCAATATTTGCTCTCAGGCAAAGAAGGAAATGGAGGATGAATTGCAGAGTTGTGTTGGAATGGTTGAAGCCAAAGTTGCTACTCTAAACTCAAAATTTGGGCCTGTGGATGGTCAATTAATGAATATAGCCCATCTGTGGTAGAATTTAACAACATGATTGGTTACTATTCAATAACAATTGTTTGATAGCAATCTAGGCAAGAAATGAATTACTTCTCAAGGAGGCTCGATGCTAAATCTAGGTTCCTCTTTCAAGGTGAAACCCAAAGTGAAAATTTCACTCTATGACCAGTTAGGTGGAGGCCTTGGACTTGATAATTGCCCAAGGAAGTTAGATCCTCCTTTTTCAAGGTGCAACAATATATAGATGATGGCAAAGTTGTATTTGAAAAACTATGCATGCCTAGGAAAGCTTTGCTATGATGGGAGGATTTATGTGAGTGCAAGATAAATATTGGTTCCATTCAGGCTGTGACTTGGGACATTTTTAAATCCTCAATGAATAAAAAATTCTACCCCCTTAATTATTGGAAGATATTAAAAACAAGAGCGGCAATACCTGATTTAAAAATCCAATCAATTGGTAGATGCCTATATGTTATATAGCATTTAACTCAGATTGATGCATGAAGAAGTCGAATTGGTGGTCAAGTTAAATTAGTAGAAGCTAATAAAAGTTGGAAGAAGATTAATAGTGTTGTTTTTGCTAATGCAAATCATGGTGCACAAATGAAGCCATATAGTGGGATTGTGAGTTCTGTGCATTGTCTTTTAACTTGTGTGAGTAGTGAGGCTATGTGGGCATGGCAGTGTGAGGGAGACCATGTGAGGGAGAGTTGAGACCTTCGGCCTATGACTCCTGGATGCTGTGAAACATAATTCTTGCTGCTGGATGCTGTGTACTGTTGGAATTGTAGAAACCTTGCTGCTGGATATTTATTATTGTGTCCATAGTTAAAAGTTAAAACTTAATACCTCAAGTATTTTCCATAGTCCCTTGTTGGATATTGTGGGTACAGTGAATAGTAAATACTTAATTATTTTCTACTGCTAGACAATAAATACCTCAAACATTTACTATTACGTGGCTGTTGGTTGTGACGTTGCAACTGGGAGAAAATACTCATAACAGGGTCTAGCACTACTGGAAGAAAATGCTCAGAACAGGGTACTTCTAGACTTGTTCTCTTGCTATTGTGTGTTGGATATTAGCAGTTGGGTGTGCTTTTTCCAATTGGATAAGCTTAAATTGTTTTTGTGTAATAGTTTTAATGGTTAACGTTTCAATTCTCATATTTTAAATCTTTTTAGTATTTGGGATGGCCTCCTATGTTGGAGACTTCAATGTTCCATAGATTTTGTGGGGTGATTCCACATGTCCCCTTGGATGTGTTCCATTGCTCCCAAATTTGCACATCCCAGAAACTTGGTGGAACATTGGTGTTTTTTTCCTTGGAAATAAATCCGTGGGAAATGTTTGGGCACTTGCCCCCATTTTGATGATGGTACCCAATCTAAAACTGGTGGTGTAGACTTTGTGTGCTTAACTTACCTTGTGGTAATCTAACAGCTGACTGACACACAATGTGTACATTAATCATATAATGAAAGTAACACATTAAGCATATGATGAAGGTAACAAAAAGAATTATGATAAGATAAGATTATTTTATTAATGTCCAACAAATGATCCCAAAAGTAGGTCAAGACGACTATGCAGTACCATGATAACAATACAAAGTGGGATCCCAAAAGTAACTCCTATAAAAAGCTAAAATCTAACAATACAAAGTGGGATCCCAAAAGTAGATCCTATAAAAAGCTAAAAGCAAAACTCAAACCTAACCCCAACTCTGTATATGAATTTGAGGTTATGTTTTAGGTAAAAATAGATTCTACATTACACTTTTTTGTTGTAACATTGATGATTTGAGCTACATTACCTTCATGCAGCTTATTTTAAGATTGATGGTTTGATATTTATATCTTACATTGTCTCTTTCTTGTATTTGATAGGAAATGACGCTGGAATTTGAGAAAGCTAGGCCAAGGAGCTATCTCTTCACATAGATAGTTTCCTAACATTAAATGATAAATAACTAATTTGACAACACTTTCGCTAAGAAAGAATGGGCTCATTCAAGTACATGAAACCATGTTGGTGTTTAGCACAAATATCTTGACAAATTTTTATGGTTTGTTTATCGCTTTTGTTTGAAGCATTTTGTCGATTTTTGAAGTTTGTGTGAATTTTGGTTAAATATTGTGTTAATTCCTTTGAATTATTCTAGTTCTCATTCGATGCTTGATTTAACCCTTTGTTGTAGCTTGAATCAAGGTTGGTTTTAGGATTTGAGAAAAGATTCTTTTATTAAATTTTAGTTGCATGAATTAATTTTCTTCAGTTTTTCAATTCTTTTACGCTGACTGCATATTTTCTTTGTAAATACTTATCATTATTCAAAAAAATAAACGAGCTCTACATATCTAAGCGAAGAGAAAAATGGTCTATGGACTAGGTTCCTATGCATTGATCATAGGATACCTATTGGCACAAGACCAACATTCATCTAATGCAATAACCAATTGGCATAATTACAATGCATAATTGTATTAGCCTCCATGACCATAGTTGGCTAGTGGAGGCCAAGATCGAGCATAATGTATGATTCTATGAGTTTATTAGTTTGTCAAGATTCAGGTCCCCACAAGTCCGTTGGACCATTAATTGATGAGATAACAAGTGGAGTCCCCACTTGCCCTGAATCTAGTCAGTGCAGTTGCGTTTCACTGACACCTTCCTATTGTGACTTGTGAGTCTACGTGTTATGTTGTTGATGATGTGATTCATGTTATTTGACTAATGTTGTTATTATTTTATTTTGACAATATTCTATAAATCAGTGAAAGATTCACCAGTTTTTACAATTTTTTATAATGAAGTTAAACATTCTCCAAGTTTTTACAACATTGTATAATAAAATGAAAGATTCACGAAGATTTTACAACATTATATAATAAAATGAAAGATTCACCAATATTTTACAAGATTATATAATAAAATGAAAGATTCGCCAAAATTTTACAACATTATATAATAAAATGAAAGATTCGCCAAATTTTTTATATATACATATTATACTATTGATAAAATTGCCTTCAAATTTTCCTATATATCGGAGATATTCGCCCAATTTTTATACATATAAATTTAGGGGGGGTTCTTAAAATCATCCCTATTCAAAGATGAGGTAAAGTATGATGTTTACCCACTTGAAGTTTGTGATGTTCTTTTAGGATAACCATTTATGTGGAAACATCATGATGTGTATGATTCTAGACCTTGTAGTGTTGTTATTACTTTGGGAAAGAAAATATGTAGAATACCAGAGACACTTTCTGCTACTATGGTGTCTCTCATCATAATGAAATAGTGCGTGAAGGTAATCATCGAGACAGGGAAATTTGTACTCTTCATTTTTATTCTGAGGGTGAATGAAATATCACAACAACATCCTACACCTCCACATAGAACCCCTCTGCACAACATAAACCGGTGGAAAATATCATGAAAACATGCAAAGACATATTTAGCACCCCTGTTAGGGTTCTAGTACATTCTTAGGTAAATCAATCCATTGATTTAATCCTTGGTTCACCTTAACCTAATGGGTCAGTATACAGGATTTCCCTCATGGAGAATAAATAAATAAAATGCCATATTGAATAGTTAATTCAAAAGGGGCACATTCGACCCAACTCCTCACCTTGTGGGATCTGAATTGTGTTGCTACAGAAGAAAGATGCGACATGGTGACTCTGTATTGACTACCAAGATCTAAAAAATATCATAGTATGGAATTGGTATCCCACTCCCCAAATTGATGACCTCCTCTACTAGCTCAAGGAGGCCAAGTATTTCATCAAGGTTGACCTAAAGTCTGGATATCATCAAGTGTCATCTGAGCAGGATGATTTTTGCAGGACTACCTTCAAATATCGCGAAGGGATTTTTGAGTGGTTGGTCATGCTTTTTGGCTTGACTAATTCTCCAACAACATTCATGAGGATTATGTATGAAATTATATGACCATTCACCAATTCCTTTATGATCGAATATCTAGATTATATGCTCATCTACTGTAGAACATGGTAAGAACATTTGCATCATATCCACTAGGTCCTCGGCACCCTACGACAACACAATTTATATGCCAAAATAGATAAGTACTCATTTGTCATGGAAAGGGTTCAGTATCTGGGATACATTATGGATGAACATGGTGCTCATTTATATTTGGATAAGATCCAAGCCATTTGCTATTTCTCAACCCCAATGACTACCACATTGCTTGGTATCTTCCTAGCCCTTGCAAACTTCTATCGCATATTTGTATTGGGCTTCTCTAAAATTGCTTGGTCCATTAGGTAGGTGAGAAAATGTGGATCCAAGGCCATGCTCATCTAGTCCAATCCACAAAAACACGCATTTGAAGAGATGAAGTAGTGCTTATGTTCAACACTCGCCCTTACCTTACCATATCTGAAACAACCCTTTGATATCGAGACTGATGCTTCAGACAACACCGTTGGTGCGGTCCTCACTCAACATGGCCATCCATTGGCATATCATAGTGAGACAATTTTAGCTACAGTCCGCAACTACCCCACCTATGACAAGGAAATGTACTCCATTTTTTAATCTTGTCGCTAATGGAAGTATTACATCCTTGGAATAAAAACAATCATCCATAGTGATCACAATCCCTTGCAGTTCATGCAAACCCAAGGAAAGTTACTTAATGACTGCCACCATAAGTGGTCCACTTACTTGTAACAGTTCCACCTAAACATTAAATAAAAGAATGGAAGCACCAATCGAGTCATTCATTTCCTCATTCAACCTCAAGTAGAAGCATTAACCATAGCGCTCAACTCTTGCAGCCAAAAGACCTATAGGTGGCCTCAACTATATGACAATGATTCTGAGTTTGAAGTCATCTATCAAATTTCGTTTGTCGGTACACCAGTGGAAATTTTTTATCTTCAATAACAATTGCTATGCCACATGGGCCATCATTTTGTTCCTTCAAGCAAGTTTGCAAAGATGTTTTGGGAAACACATTACAGTCAGCTGATAAGGCACTTTGGCATTGAAAATACAGTGGAAGTATTGCAAAATAATTTTTGTTGGCCCAAAATCTGACAAGACATCGGATGATATATCAGATCTTGCACTTCCTGTTCCATCACAAAGCTAACTATCAACAAGCAAGGGTTGTACACCCCCCTAACCACTCTGAATGGGCCATGGGAATCCATCTCCATGGATTACATGTCAAAACTACCTTCAACTAAGCATCACCTATGAAATTTTTGACATGCTTTCTTTTGAGTTATTAGCCTCGGACGTTCAAAGAACATGTTGAATTTATATACCCATTCCTATATATAGTTTGAAAGTCCTCTCATCTGGATGCCATAGAATTGGTGCTACTAATTTTGTAAGATGTTATTTTCAATTTTTTTTTAAGTTTGATAATAATTTAAAAACAAGCTTAATGAAATTCTTCTGTGTTTTCTCTTAAACATTAAATTGTTTTTTATATTTTGATATTGATCTAGATTAACACTTGTGGCCGACAAAGGAATGGAAACAATGTTTTATCTATTGACAATTTTTTAAAAATTATTTATTTGATAGATGTTAGAAATTAGTAACATTTTATTATTCTTGTAGTTTAGTAATTGGTTGAAGCAATTACTTTTAATAATGGCAAACAAATCTCTAAAAAAGTTAGAAGTTGAAAGTGATTTATTCATATCCATTTATTGTCAAGGGAAAGTGAATGGCCCAATGAGGAAAGAAGGAACCATGAATTGGTTGGTACAAATTTTCACCCTCCCCCACAAAAACACAATGAGAATTAAAGTGAACCCCATGATTTCCAATTTGAATGGAAAAATGTATCACAACATTGCCTCTATATTAGAAAACCTTGTGTCCTAAAAATAGTTTTTACCAAAACAATTTTTATATATTCAAATTGATATTTCAAAATATATATGTTTATATTATTCTATTTTTATAAAATTAAAATAAAATGAATTACCTATATTAGAAAACTAAATGATTTCAATTACGAATGAAGCAAAACAAAATAAATCAATTTTATCAAATTGTCGTCAAAGTGCATCATGGATAACACATACGAAACTCACTCTCTTGTGATATTTGTTGTAGCTTTGCATGTGCAAGTTCATGTGCACTAATAGTTTAGGAGAATCCAAAACAATCCATACCTTGGAAAAACAACCTTATTAAACTTCTTTTGACAAAGGAAGGAGAGAAAATCATAGCACAATATCGATTGCAATGTGTTTTTTTAATGAATCGTCTCTACAAAGGGCATAATATATTTGTCTGGCCTTTTAACTCATGTCCTTTGGAATAAAATGTCAAAATTAAATTATACCATTGATGCAACATGTTAACCTTGAAAATTTTGGTATGTTGCATTACATGTGGCCGAACATTAACCGGTGAAAATGATTTTAGGTTCGACCTTATGTTTATTCCCTAAGTTTATCACTTAATAAATTTCAAATACATAATTTTGACACATGTGACTATTGGTTTGTGTGTGTCACTGGTAATAGTTTTTTTTGTTTCACGCTTTATTTTCAAAGTACACAATCAACAAAATCATGGGTAAATGAGTCTATTGTTATCTTTTAATTGGAAATTAATCTCCTTAATAAAAACATATCTTTTAATTGAAAAATAAAATGTCACAATTTCAATTACACCAATGATGCAACATGTTAACCTTGCAAAACATTGTATGTTGCATTACATGTTCCTTGACACTAAAGTTCATAAAGTATTATAGGTTCCACATTTTTTTTGTATTTAAGTTTATCACTTGATGTACTTCAAACGCATAATGCTGAAATATATTACTTTTGAGTTGTTGGTGTCACTGCTGTTAAGTTTTTTTGTTCCACCCTCAATTTTAAAAGAACATTATCAACTAAAAAAAAGAGTAGATGAATCTATTGTTATATTTTAATTTGAAATTAAACTCCTCAATAAAAACATATATTTTAATTGAAAATTAAATTATTTAATAAATGCATTATTATTAAAGGGTAGTTTTTTTTTAATAAAACTCCATTGTTGAAGGGTTATTTTTTCAGTAAAACTTTTGTGTGGAAGGAAATATAAAAGCTCAAAACCTAAAAAAACTTTAGTTAGAAGGGTATAGATGAAAATAAATTCTGACACTGATCAAAAGGCCCTAACAATGTCATTTAAAGTTTGGGGGGTTGTGTTGGGCCCAGAAATCACCCCTTTTTTACCACACTTGATATACTCTTTTTTCCTTATCTTACCCTATTTTCATGCACCTAATAGATGTTTTTACTTCAACAAATCCCTGATTCCTCATAGGTATTATTACTTATTGTTGTATCCTATTCATACTTATGATTGTAATAAACAGGGCTTTACCTCTTGAATTATGCTAATAAGTTGGTTTTATGAAGATTTTTCAAAGCATGAAGGATACACATGCATCAGATCAAGCGAATTCTAGAAGAAATGAATATCTATTGCCAGTTGTGCCCACCGAATATATCTTTGCAGGTGAAACGCAGTCAAAGATCCTCATCCTACGCAAGTTGCAATAGCCAAGGCTACAACAGATTCGATTCAGCAGCGCGCCATTATTCAAGGGTAGCTCCAACTGATGGAGTAATTATTTATTTGGTTCTATTATTTCATTATCGGCTCATGCAACAAACTTCCTATATTCTTTGCTTTTGTTTCGCCACAGCTATAACAACGCATTGTAATAGGGCATCCTGAAGATCGTATATCTTCATGGCTTCCCAATATTAGTGGATAGAAGTTATGAAGATTAATGTATAAATATTAGGGAATATCCAGAGCTAAGGGTGGGGAAATAATTGATCATATTGTACAAGTTGTGACAAAGACTGTACTTTCATTCCATCATCTAATACAAGGAGCAGGATTCTTCTGATTTCTGTGTTTTAACTTGTGGTAGTTTTCGGCATCTCTGTTTGAAGGATGGGCCCACCTTCCTATAGAGATCGTCAAGTTAATTAGGTATTTATCTTCTCTGTCTTGTGGTGTGGATGTTACAGTAGATGTATTCTTTTATAACAGCTGCAACACTAATGATTTACTATGTGTTTCCTCAATTGATCAGTAATCACATCTCCTGTAAGCTGCAGCAGAGTGGTGTGACAATCGACTATGTAGACTAATTTTCATTATGCACTTGTGTGGTAGCTGTAATAGCTGATCTCATCCCTAGTTTCTTTTAATTGTTGTCTTTCTTCAGTTTCCCTAATTCGGTCCATTCATAGTTATAATTGTTGAGTTCATTTTCTGCATTTCTGATTTCTAAATCAAGTCGGACTGAGATAGTTATAATGGATCTCTAGATGGCCTGGTAATTTAGGATTTAACGTTTTGCAAAAGTAAATCTAGATGTTTATTTTATGAATCTTTTATTTCTTGATCAAGTTTGCAAGAAGGTATTTGTGATTCTTCATTCTTAAAGAGGTAAATTAGATCACGTTAATCATGGGAAGCGTTGGGCTAAATAGGAAGGTAGGATAGTTTATTCAATAGTATCAGCTACTTAGTGTTTAAGCACAAACAGTGTAAAATTATCTTTGTAACAAAAAGACTTTCCTAGGTTGATAATTTATATTGAACATTATGTATGTTGGCTTTAATTAACTTGCATATAGAGTGCCCAACATTTTGGTGCCGTTGTCAAGGAAGGTAATTATTAGACACCATAGTAGTTGCATCCAGTAGTTGCGTCTGTTCATTTTTCTTCATTTTTTTTAAGTTCGCATGTTTTGAGTTGCATGAATACGAGAAGGGTACAACGTGACATTCTTACAACCCCCAAAACCCCACATAATACTAACATTGTAGGTGGTCGAGGTCGTGGACGAAATACAGCCTTGGGAAGAATAACAATCATTGATGATGCAGTTGTGAGAACCAATTCCTCTACCAGAGCTTACCATCAAGGGTCCTCCATCAGAAGAATCCCAATTATTCCCAGGTTAGAAGCATCAATTTACACAGTGGAGAACACAGGAGAGGCTGTGACACCCTCAGGCGTCCCTACGGAGGAAGACATAGTTAGTACTACAGGATCAGATGACCAAGACTTGGTATATCACATTAATGGGAAGGTGGTGAAAAAATAAGAGTGGACACAGTTCCATAAAAAATTAAATGATCCATGGAAGCACAGAGAGGAGATAGCATAAGAATACATGAATAACAGACACAATTGAGAAGATCACGAAGAGGTGATGGGGGAAAATCATCATAATGATGGTGATCCTGTTATAGCAGATTTCACCACCCTAGGTGAATCACACTTTGTATGGCCTTCCCCTGTCCCGCTAGAGACTCTTTAGACCCCATGGACCATTTTTTATCCTTTGATGTTTCCTTGATCATCCCTAAAACTATATGAAAAATGATATACGCGGCTTTTAACCCAATAACCGCATACATATGTGGGTTTGACCCCGATAACCGTATACATCGGGATGTGTGCATAATCCAAATCCTTTTGGAGTTTTACTTGACATGGATCCGACTCATTCAACTCCTGGCCTTCCATATGCCTTGATATCGCTCGGATTCAACCCTTCATTATCCCTTGTGAAGCTATATAAGGAACCCCTTGTTACATTGAAGGCATATAGAGAGATTGAAGCAAAGAAACTATAGTCCATTGTTGCCAAAATTTATACTTGAGTCTGCATCACTTTGTCCCTTGGAGCACTGTTGTGTTCTTCCCAAGCTTGCCTTTTGCTAGTAAGCTTGCTATCGA
This sequence comes from Pseudotsuga menziesii, assembly GCA_001517045.1. NCBI lineage: Eukaryota > Viridiplantae > Streptophyta > Pinopsida > Pinales > Pinaceae > Pseudotsuga > Pseudotsuga menziesii. The sequence continues at coordinate 87,673 of LPNX011093443.1, read as the reverse complement.
GAGATGGAGGATTGAGGTGGTGGAGGCCCAAGTGGGGGATTCAGTTTCTCTGGTTCGTAGACGTGCCGTCAGAGGTTGTATCTATCTTGTAATCTCTTATTTATATTAATAAGAACTATCTTTTCCTGTCCAATGATGTGTATTTGATTGAATGTTGTATCCATTTGAATATGTCAAATGCTTCTACATTATTGATTATATATGCTAGAATAGATCTAACACCATGATATAGTATGCTTGTATTGTTTACTTGTTGTTGAGGAAGTATTATACCAATTCAAGATGAAGATTGGAAAGCTCAATGGGGATCTACTTCAACCGTCCGGAATAAGGTACGAGGTCTGATACTTTAGTGTTAGACATTTTATTTCTATTGCATATTGGGAAAGATTGATTTCTGGAGTCAAGTTTGTCTATTGTGGTACCCCAATCCATAGGAATTTCTCTCCATAACAGAATTGGCGACTCAGCTGGGGAATTCCTAGTAGTTGTCCTTTGGGGGTGATTTTCTCGGCATTCAATGTATTCGAATTTCTCTTTCTCTCTTGTTTTTGTGTCAGGTATAGGGGAATGTATGCCTGGTAGAGTCTAATTGGAGTGAAGTTTGTCTCAGCCTTCCTGTTTTCCTTGTTTTATGCACCTTTTTCTTCCTGTACGTGGGTTTTTTATTTACAGTTGCGTATGCACACGGTTTCCTCTGTGATTTCCGTGTATGCACGCGGGTTTACTGCGAACAGTCGCGTATACCTTGGATTTTTCCTTTTTGTGGAAGATTATTGGTTGCTGGGTGAATGTTGTTAGTTGCTGAGTCTCCTTTGGTACTACCTGAGTCTGTTTTGACCTCTGTTTCTGATCAGGAACATTTTTTTTTAGCCTAAATCTTTTTTTTAGGAAAGTTCTTCTCATGGCATTTTCGATTTTTTGTTTGAGATTAGTGCATTAGAGTTCTTTTACCTTAGTGCTGTACTTGGATGTTGTTTATGTGTGCTTGCAGAGTCTGAGGGTGGTATAATAATTCTTGTGCTTTTTGCATCTCTTATATTTTCAAAAAATCCAAAAACATTTGCTTACCATCATGCATTGCATTTTTCACTTTGCATTGTACTTGCACTAGATCTAGATTTGCTTTGGAGTACTAGTTAGGACTTCATATAGGAAAATTTGCATTCATCATTTGAAGAAACCTGTTTACACGGACACAATGCATTTGCATTGATTGTTACGGTGTGAATTTTACTTCATGTTGCATCATAACACCACTAGTTGCATGACCATATCCTATTTTTGAGTAATGAAGCCAACTAAAATCAATGCTAATTAAAATGAATTACACTCTTTTCTTTTCTAGGGTGCACCAACAAGCTTAGGTTTTAGGATCTTGGAATAGTTCATTGTAAGTTAATTCTCCAAGATCACTAAACAACAACAACTAGGTGTATGTCCAGGGAGTGTGTGAAATCCTTGGTATAACCATCGTTCTCAGGATCCTCCTCTCAAACGGGAGTTAAGCACAAGGCAGTGTGAGCGGTTATTGATTGGGATGACCCCTAGTCATAACTGAGTAGCACCGGAGATATTTCCAGGATTGTATTCGTATCTGGGGGCTCTTTCAAGAGTTTCAAGCTTTGCTACCCTGCCCATATGGTCAATCCCACCTGCGACTGTCCGTCTGAGCTTTGATTATATTGAGGTGCCCTTAATGAACTTACCTAGGATATCGAGGGGGTACTTGTAGATGTTATTTTGCATGTGTCCCGGCTAGGTTGGGGTCGGACAGCACAGTCGCTTTACGCGTTGAAGCTGAGGGCCACAATAATTGGTTACGTACCTCCGCTTGTTATGTATGGGAGTCTCAGGCCTCTACTAGGTGAGACATACCTGCTTCATTCGGGAGCTCACTTATCCAGCCCTTGTTTGCTTGCATTTGGCTTTATATTTTATTAGTGATTGATCTGTGCATGCTAGTTGGCCTAGGGTTTACGTAAATAGAGAGTCTTTGCTATTTTTTGAGTCATTGTGGATTCAAGTGCAGTTCTGCGCTGTTCTTGTCAGTTAGCAGGACTTCTGCCTTCTACTTCTCCTCCTCCTTTGGGAGAGAGACCTAGGCGGACTATGTCACACACTGATTCACACACCATGGAGGACCATTCAGAGACTATTCCTGAGCCACCTCCTCCCGTTCGTATTGACGATAGGGAACTTAATCCTATGTATGATCCTTCACCTGACCTAGTTGAGTTCGGTCCTATGATTTCCCAGATAGGATCCTTGCACGATTGACCTACTCACCCTAGGGTTGATCCCCCGTTGACACATTACCAGTATGGAATGCTGGAAGATGTCGAGACTCACTTTGAACCTGCCAGTACTAGCTACGGTAGTTATGCTATGACTAGTTTTCCTATGCACGATTTGACATTTCATGTCGAATCCGACTTCGAGCATAGCACTATGCCTGGGGGAAATCCCATTCCTTACCTTGCGGAGAGGTTTGGGAGTACTAGTCACATTGCACCTTCCGTCCCAGTGGTGGAAGCCACATCTTATATCCCTCCTAGGCCTAGGGTTAGCGATCTGATTAGGATACCAGGTCCTAGATGAGTGATGATAGCCACTAGTACATATCTTATTACTGATATTCCTTCATCCTTGCTTCTGATTTCTTCAAATGTACATCCTACACCTTATCCATGTGGTCCTTCGAGCCAATATATGGCTACAAGCTAGGTCCGTACTGCGGTTACTAGGCTGATTGTGTCTCAAGTTCATATACCACCCACTGCTTCGGGAGGCTATATTCACCCTTCTAGTGGCCAGCTTGTTACATCCGGGGCATATATACCTACTTTTGGTATGTATGTTCCTCCTTCTGGAGCTTATCTTCCTACCTACTGAGTGTCCCATGGGACATCGCATCCGATGACCTATGGACCTTATTATGGGACGCAGTATGGATAGGTTTCTTCACCTTACGGAGGCGGGTATCAACAACCTACTTACTCTCCTAATTATGGCTTCGTAGCTCCCACTAGTAAAGGTCCACCTTGCTATGGTACTTCCACGCCACCCTATATGGGTCAGATAAGAGGAGGACATTATGGCCAAGGCCATAGTGGTGCTCAAACCTATGTGAACCAGGGAGCGGTCCATCGACCTCATCATCCTAGGCTCCCTTTCCTCACGACGCTTAACCTTCCTGAATTATCGATACTTACGAACAATCCCGTGGCTCATGACCCAGCTTGGCCGGTTGTCCCTACCAAGCTTCCTTCGAACATACCTAAGTTCGAAGGAAAACCAGGAGAGGATCCGAGCGAACACGTTACCACGTTTCACCTTTGGTGCTTATCGAATTCATTACATCAGGACTCAGTATGCTTGCGACTATTTCAATGCACCCTCATAGGGCCTGCTGCAAAATGGTATATAGAGTTACCAAAGGGAGCCTTTACCTTGTTCGACGATCTTCTGATGACTTTTCTTAATCACTTCCAGCTACCAGTACGATATGATGTTGGTACTAAAATCTTGTCGACATTTCGGCAAGATAAAGCCACCCATATTTCTAATCATATTCAGGAGTGGCATAGACGGAAGAGATTAATTAAAGCTTTTATACCGCTGGAGTTCCTTCTCGAGTGGTTCCTCAAGTCTTTATTGCCATATATCACGAAGGATGTTTCCACATGCAGAGTGCAGAATGAGGAACAAGCGATATTTAGGGTGCAGGAACTGGACTTGATTTATGCTCAGTCCGGTTTGTTGTATGAGATTATTCCCAACGCTCCTCATTCCAGTTTCGATCCCAAGGTCAAACCTGGACCACATGCCGATGGCATTGTGGGTTGTGCAAGTACTAAACCTGCGGATTCAGTTGCAAAACAAGTTAGTCAATTATCGCTCAACCAATCTGCTTCGGGACAAGCTACGGCTTCGTCTCAACCCGCCCAAACGATGAATGTACTTTCTGTACAATCGTCAGACCAGAAGGGTAACCAGCAGCCCGGACAGAATAGAAGAAAGGGTAAGAATAATAATTGAAAGGGTGGGAATAAGAATGAGAATGCTTCAAATCATGACAAGAATGTTCAGAATGCTGGGGGGGACAAGCAAGCGAAATGTAAGGTTAAATTCCCTTGAAATATATGTAAGGATGCTCACCTCACTTACTTGTGCCCTCGAATTGATGAAGCTTTGAGGCTTTTAGCACAAGGCCCAACTATGCTAACGAACCCTTTACCGCATAACCAGAACATGAACTCGAATTCCCAGGAGCAATCTAGTGAGAATGATCCATCGAAGACTAGTGCTTGTGGGTGCATTAACATGGTCCGTGCTGCCAAGGTTGTGACTCATGTGAAATATTATGGATCGTCACAACCCAGCCTAGGCAAAGAACTTGATCCACCAGGAACCCCTTTGCGCATTAAGAAACCTGCGGATAAACCTGAGGCTGCACCTCACATTCCTAAGGGGGTACTCAAGCATTTGGGTCATAACCCAAATGTTCAAGCAACCCAGAATTATTTAGTTGTCGAGGATTTGGGCCATACTCCTTGTGTGATGTCTGCATTGGAAGTGCTTTAGAGTTGTCCTTCGCAAATGAAGGCTTTGCTTTCTTCTCTTGGTGTGAACGGCGATGATTCTTCCTCAATGATCAAATTTGAAACCACGGGACATCATCCTCGCTTTCCCTACTATGTGTCGCTTTTGGTACATGTAGAATGTCTTAATATGATCATCAAGCGCACTATGATTGACGAGGGTGCTGCTGCCTCTGTGATGTCTTTGTCCTGTTGGAAGGGTCTGGGTTCTCCTGAGCTATCGAAATCAGCGACTATGTTAACTGCATTTGATGGGATATATTTTAGGCCACACGGCATCCTTCCTTCCCTTAAAGTCCATTTGGGGGGGAAGACTGTTGCGATAGAGGTTGAGGTGGTTGATGCGCCCCTCGACTACAATCTCTTGCTAGGTCGAAACTAGATGTATAGTATGCAAGCCGTTGATTCTTCCTTGTTCCGTGTTGTATGCTTTCCACATAACGGGAAGATTGTAACCATTGATCAAATGACATTCAAGAATTCCCCTGTTACTGCATCTTCAGGAGCTTTGGTCCCGATCGTTGAGTGCTCTCAGCCAGCAACTGGGAGTGTGGGTGTAGGCATGTATCCATCCCTTATGGGAAGCTTTAGTTGTCCTGCACAGGTCCTCATGATAGGATCTCATTCCGATAAGGCTTCATCTTCTACGACCTCAGTGTCTTTTCGCACGACTCATATGGAAGATCCTTAGATTCTTCCTACGCTGAGTATTTTGAGTGAGCCTATCGAGACCAACGTGCCGCTTCCTACAGCGATGATAGCTTATCAAGCCAATCTTAAGAGTGTTGCAAAGCCTTGTTCTTCCTCTTCGCAGACAGAGGAGGAAGACCCCTATGTGCTGCCGACATGGGCAGTACAGTCTTCTCATGCCCATGACTACCTGGATATGGTTTTCCCTTCAGATGAAGCGATCATCGAGGCTATGTCAGGCGTTGAGCCGCCATGGGAGGAACTTCATCATAGATCATAATTCCTTCCACCGCTTGACCGTTTGGAGCATGAAGATTATAGGGATATTCTTATTCAGAGAGTTGGTAGGCCCATGGTTCCATTAAGCTCTCCTGGTCAGATGGCTGATGGGAACATGGCGAACATATCTTCCACGATTACTGTCAACATCTCTCGAAATCCTGGCACCATTGAGAATGTCTATATTGGGGTGGAATGTTCCCAAGCTGAGATTCTCAAATATACTGAGCTATTCAAGGAATTTCGTGATGTTTTTGCTTGGTCTTATGATGAGATTCCAGGTATTGACCCTCGGATTGTCGAACATGAGATTAAGACTTACCCCAATGTTAAGCTTGTTTGACAACATTTACGCGGTGTGACTCCTAGGAAAGCACCCGCCATTAAGGTAGAGATAGAGAAACTGTTGAAATCCGGTTTCATCTATCCCGTTCCCTTAACAAAGTGGGTTTCAAACCCCGTTCCGGTGGATAAGAAGCAGGAAGCGATCCGAATATGGACTGATTTCCATGATTTGAATCATGCCTGTCCTAAGGATAACTTCCCCAAACCATTTATAGATCAGATTTTGGATGAGTGTGCAGGTAGCGAGGTGTTCTCCTTCATGGACGGCTTTTCCAGGTATAATCAGATCCAGATTAAACCTGAGGACCAACACAAGACTGCATTTATTTGTCCTTGGGGAACGTTTGCATATCAGAAAATGCCTTTCGGCCTTAAAAACGCCGGAGCTACATTTCAGCGGGCGATGACCTTGATTTTCCATGATCTCAAGTCTATTATTGAAATATTCTTGGATGACCTCGCTGCTCATTCTCGTATGAGGATGCGTCATCCCTATCACTTGAGATTTGTATTCGAAAGATGCCGACACTATTTGATTCGATTAAACCCTCATAAGTGCATCTTTTGCGTGAAGTCAGATCATTTATTAGGATTCATCATGTCAAAGGAGGGCATAAGAGTCGATCCCTTAAATGTTGAGGCAATACTTCAGTTGTCTCCCCCGAAGAACATTCGTCATCTTCAGTGTTTGCAAGGTATGGAAAAATTCTTACGAAGATTTGTGGTCAACTTTGCCAATTTGACTAGAGGCTTCATGTGTCTCTTGAAGAAGGATACTCCCTTTGAATGGGATGAGCGAGCCCAGGAGTCCTTCGATGCACTTAAGCAAGCCCTAGCATCAGCCCCGATGATTAGTCCTCCAGATTATAGCCGTGATTTCCTATTATATGTGGTCACGTCATTAGAGACAATTGGTATGGTTTTGGTTCAGGAGGATGAGGAGCTCCAAGAGAATGTCATATATTATCTAAGCCAAAACCTTATTGACGCAGAGATTCATTATTCTCATGTCGAGAATATTTCCCTAGCGACCGTACATGCGGTTCAGCGTTTGAGACATTATATTCTCCTTCGCCAGACCTTGGTTGTGGCCCATGTCAATCCGTTTCAATTCGTCCTCACATGAAGGATGATTGGGGGAAATTATAATAAATGGATTGTCATTCTGCAAGAGTTTAATCTCGAATTTGTTTTGGCAAAATCGAAGAAGTCGTTAATTTTTGCAGAGCCTATATCTGATTTCCTTAGCGAGGCCGAGGAGTTGGTTTGTGAAGATACGTTTGTCGATGAACATATCTTCTTAATGTCAACATCTGACCCATGGTATGGAGATATCATAGTATATCTGCAAACACAAAGGACCCCTACTCACCTCTCGCGAGATGAACGACGACGATTACGTCACGTCTCGAAGAACTACCTTATAGTGGACAATACTTTGTACTGCCATGGGGTAGATTCCATTTTATGATGTTGTTTAACTCATGAAGAGGCTAAGGTTGTGTTGAATGATTGCCATGGAGGGGCGTGTGGTGGTCATTTATCTGGGCTTTCTACAGCTCAAAATATTTTGAGAGCGGGTTATTTATGGCCGTAGATCTCGAAAGATTGTATTGATGCGGTCAAGAGGTGCCACCCTTTCCAGGTGTTCACACAAAATATGTGCTCGAAGCCTGCCCCGTTGCATCCTATTATCATTGCCAGTCCCTTCACCAAGTGGGGGATCGATTTTATGGATTGCAACCCAGCTTCAGCTGGGGGGCACCATCATATTATAATGGCTGTGGATTATTTCATGAAATGGGCTGAGGCAATTCCTACAGTAAAATTCGATGGTGAGACAGCTGCTCACTTCGTATTCAACTAAATCATTACCCGATTCGCGATTCCGAAAGAGCTTGTCACTGAGCATGGCTCACACTTTCAGAACCGTATGATGGAAGAGTTGGCATCTAAGTTAGGGTATAAGCAAGTGCACTCCTCTTCTTATTACCCCCAAGTAAATGGACAGGTTGAAGCAGTGAATAAATCACTTAAGTCCATTCTCCAACGAACCATCGCACAAAGCAAGACGAATTGGCATATTATGTTATACCCTGCTTTGTGGGCATATCGAACCGCGGTTAAGCCTGCCACTAGTTTTTCTCCATATCAGTTCATACATGGAGTGGAGTTGATATTGCCAGTCGAATGAGAGATTCCTTCGTTGAAGCTAGATGTGGAACTCTTACCAGACACTTCACCTTTGGAGGAGCGTTTGGTCCACCTCGAGCAACTTGATGAGCAGTGTCGAGATGCCTTGGTGGCTCTAGAGGTTAATAAACATCACGTTAAGGTCCAATAGGATAAGTCTGTCTATCTAAGAGTGTTTAGTGAAGGAGACTTGGTCCTTTTGTGGGATCAATCGAAAGAACCCTTGGGGGCAGGGAAATTTAATCCTATGTGGTGTGGTCCTTACATGGTTAAGAGTGTCTTAGAGAAGGGTGCCTATGAGTTAGTCGATTACGAAGGCACAACTTTGGTGGAGACTGGAAATGGGCTCTATGTCAAAAAATACTATGCATGATATTTAGCCAAGGCTGCTTGTTGTATATTATTGTACAGCTTTGCATAGTTAGGTATTTTTCTTATCGTCATCAGGTTTGTGATTAGTTTCCGTTACTTTTGTTAGATGTCAATGGAATCTTCCACCTACATAGGATTCGCGGATGGTGCAAGCCGTCACACTCAACACTCAACCTCTGCTGCTTGGATGATTTATACTCCTATGGGTCAAGTGTTGTCTTTAGGAGGTGCATGTCTACGGCCATCTTCCAACAATGTTGCTGAATATAGCACCGTTATTGAGCTTCTACGGGATGCCATTTCAGATGTCATTCTATCTCTCGAGGTACGTCTTGATTTGGAGTTAGTAGTGTCACAGCTCAATGGTTTGTACCATGTTAGAGATCCGACGTTATTGAGAAGATTCTTACATGTGAGATTGTTAGAATGAAAATTTGATAGTATAGCATATATACACATTCCAAGAAATGATAATCAAGTTGCTGACTCATATGCTAACTACGTGTTAGATTGGCATTTGTTTCATTCATAATAAATTAATTACAAACATTTTTATACATGTAAATAAATAAACCGATCACCATAAAACTTTTTTATATATATAAAAAATGTGGTAATACATAGTGTCATATACAAAAGTGGAGCTTTCAAAACATATACACTCCCAGGTATCTAGTCCTATGGAGGAGGAGGGTTGTGATCATGATACGTCACCACAGCTCTAGCTAGCCACCGGAATAAATGCACCCATGCACATGGCACACCCACCACCTGTCACTGCATGGCCTCAGGAAAGTCCTCGACTTGCGCCATGGGAACTCTATGAGTCAGTCGCATGAAGTTGGTATGAATGTTCTGGAGCATCCGCTCCACATCTGCACCTGTGATGTCATCCCCTCTTCCCCTTCGTCTATGACGTGGGAAGCCCTCTGGTCACTGTGGTCCCACATATACACATGAATGGTAGATGTCACTATGTGTTGTCACATAAAAACATGTCTTTTTGATTTCACATAATCAAGAAAACACAAAAAAATTAAATAACTCGAAAATTTTAAAAAAGAGTGAGAGTCGAGATTCGGTACCTATCTCTCCATATGCCGATCCTAGTGGCAATGGCATGTCCGGATCCCCCCAGAAATCTATCCCTCCATAGGGGTAGTCATCTATGGCAACAATCTGTCGTCGCCACCATGGAAATAAGTTAGCTGGATATGGGTTGTCCACCCTACCACCCCCCAGTCTGCGCATAGCATCTGGCCAACACCGTTGGGACAAATCTCGAACCCCGTGGAGAGGAACGTCCACTCTAGGGCTCAATCATGGAACACGCTCGAAGAAAAATGTGCTCAATATGATGCTGAACCCGAAGTTCCATATCATGCCTGCCTTACACTCACTGAGCTGGTGTTTCATGTTGCTCAGTAGTGTACTACTCCAGTCATATATGGTCGGTCTCATACACTCCACCACGTAGAACATCAGTGGCCACGAGGCCTGATGGAGTGAGGCTAAGCCTGCTATCCTACCCAACGTCAGTAGTATGGCCTTTAGGCCCAGCACCTGTATAGCATTGGTAGGGACCTGGCTCCCCACCTTCTTAGTATCTGGGTAGCAGTACACAGCTACGTACTCATCGATAGTAAGCCCACCTCCTGGCCCACCTCAGGAACGAAGGTTCACCACCTTCCCTCGTCTAGATAGACTCGTGATAAAGTATATATCTTCCACCTCTATGGTGAGAGACATCCCATCTATCCGGAAGGACTCTGAGTCTGGATCCCAATAGTCTACCAACATCTCTAGCAGTCTTGGTTTGGCCCTCAAACCACCAAGACACCAGAACTCGTAGATTCCACATGCTCGAAGATCTTGTTGAGCCCTTACATCGGCCCTTACAGCTTCCTCTACCTCACCATGCTCGCACTCTCTCCATTCTAGCACCATCCTGCATGAGAAATTGCCAAATTGTAGATTTGATTCTTGTAAATTCACTTGCGTGGCGTCATACGCGATTGTTTTGCAAACAGCCATGTATGTACGCAGTTTCTAGCCTCTTTTCCGCGTATAGCTAGCCCTGTAGGCGGAAAAAGCTTCGATACCCGCGTGGGCCGCAGTGCTCATGTAGAGATGGCCTAAACAACCTCATTTCACCATCAAAATCAACAAAAATTATATCAAAATGCATGAGGAGAGCATGAGTAAATACCTGGAAGAAACGGTTGTGAATTCTGTCGGATGGATCTCCTAGAATTTGCAGTTGAAAATCAGAGCTCCAATGGGTAAAAGTTTCAAATGATTTATATTTTTTACTATTTATAGAAAAATTTTACCCCCTTTCCTATAGTTTTGACAGTTTCTAACCATTTTGGACCGTTTCTGACATAATTTGTGATGTAGAAGACCATTTTCAGTGTCATTTCAGCCATCGGATTGACCCGTTCATACTGATCTCAGGTATAACGTCTACACTGGCATATAGGTTAGGTTCACCACCATTTGCATTTTTGCATGACCTTATGACCATGTAACCATGACCTTAGGTATGAACCCACTCTATTATGTCACAGAACCTTCTTGATGCTTTGGAAGTGGCATGATATGAGTGGTAGAGCTTCACCTTACATGGGTACCCTAGTTAGCGCCTTATTTGCATTTGGTGCCCATGCCGATGTTTTCTCCTTTAGGGTGTGGGAGTCTATTGTATAGTACTTCCATGACATTTCGCAAGAGCCTCATACTCCTCTTAATATTATGCTGTCATGTTTCCCTCCGAACTCCCCCTATGTCAAGTTGTGAATGCATTATCATGAGCTTTTCCTGCCTTATTGAGCTTTATTTCGGCTCTCCTGACATTGTGTTTCAGCTGTATATCCCGAGCTTGTCTCATGTCTAGCCATGCATAGCCATTTTTTATATCCTTCGTAGCTTGATTTCCCTTTTTACTGGGAGGGGATTTTCCCCCGAGTGTCGATATCCTACACATGTATCCTTGCATTGAGCATAGGTATGTTCCACTGCTTGGAACTAGTTTGTTTGTCCTGATGACACTCGTCTCCTCCTAGTTTGTAACTATAAAGCTAGTTTATTCTTTTTTCAAGATTTTCAAATAGATGAAAAAGTCCAAAAAAAAATCAAAAAACCAAAAAGCCGGACAAGGAAAGATGTTATCTTTGGCAGTTGCCGAGTCGTGTCGCCTTCGAACAGAGCACTGTATATCACATCCATTGGTTGGGTTATAGTTTGACTTTAGGAGCTGTACTCTTTTATCTAAGTTTATCTCCACTAACTGGTTAAGCTTCCATTCCCTATGGAGCCTCTGTTGATGCCTCCTGTGTCATAGGAAATGTCCCAGTTTATATATCGAGTCCATGCTGCCTTCATTTAGTCACCATACGCCGTTATGCTATTGTTCGAAGGAAGTTGAAACCTGTGTTTGCCATTCCTCATTTTTCTTCACTTTGCATGTCGGCCATTCCTGATATAGTCACTGGTTCATGCACCTTATGATCGAGTCCTTCCACATTAGACAGCTTTGTTGAGTACCTCATGTTGGATGATGGGGGATGCCTTAATACCCTCCTTCCAGCGGATTTCATCCCATCGACTTTAGATCATCTATTCTGGGATTGGAATCTAGAGTCCTTTTGAGTGCCTTGAGACTTGCAGTCATCAGTGGTAGGTTCTCTTTCCATCGACAGTTTCTTGGGAATACATCAATGTCCCCTGATCGATGGATCCTCTCAAGTGTTCGACCTCAACACATATATTCACACTTGTTAGTTTGCACTCTAGTACCTTGATTCCCATTTTCATTATCGGTGGGTAATCTCGCGTCTGTTAATGGTATACATCAATGACTAGTAATTAGACTATGATCTACTATGTTCGACTTTGACACCTCTATTCACATAGTAGAACATGTACTCGTAGCAGTTTGTGTAGAATACTTTCCAGACTGGTGGCATCTTTTATATGCTACCTCCTTGATCATGCCAATGTTCATGAGATTTCAGCCCTCATAACTTGATACCAGTGTATGTTAGATATTTCGAGCCATTATGGAGATCTTGATCTATTGTATATCTTTAGCTATTTTGGAGATCATGGTCCTTTGTATATCCTCATCGTGGAGATTCTGATCTATGTATATTGTACGTGGCGATGGCCACATATGTGATATCATGTATTATGCCTATTCATGGCCATTGTACTCTTATGTATCTGGGACTTCTATATGTACTTGTAGTTATATGCAGAGTTGTATTATGGTACTATGCTGATTGGGTGGCTGGTCTTCCATTTGGGTACCTTCATCACTCCACTTCTGGGATGGACTTATAATGTATTTCGGCCATCGTATGACCCCTCTGACCTCACACATTAGGGGGCATCTGTTATAGCGGATTTCACCACCCTAGGTGAATCACACTTTGTATGGCCTTCCCCTATCCCGCTGCAGACTCTTTAGACCCCATGGACCATTTTTTATCCTTTGATGTTTCCTTGATCATCCCTAAAACTATATGAAAAATGATATACGCGGATTTTAACCCGATAACTGTGTACATACGTGGATTTGACCCCGATAACCGCATACATCGGGATGTGTGCATAATCCAAATCCTTTTGGAGTTTTCCTTGACATGGATCCGACTCATTCGACTCCTGGCCTTCCATATGCCTTGAGATCACTCGGATTCGACCCTTCATTATCCCTTATGAAGCTATATAAGGAACCCCTTGGTACATTGAAGGCATATAGAGAGATTGAAGCAAAGAAACTATAGTCCATTGTTGCCAGAATTTATACTTGAGTCTGCATCCTTTTGTCCCTTGGAGCACTGTTATGTTCTTCCCAAGCTTTCCTTTTGCTAGTAAGCTTGCTATCGAGAGATGGAGGATTGAGGTGGTGGAGGCCCAAGTGGGGGATTCAGTTTCTCTGGTTCGCAGACATGCCGTCAGAGGTTGTATCTATCTTGTAATATCTGATTTATATTAATAAGAACTATCTTTTCCTGTCCAATGATGTGTATTTGATTGAATGTTGTATCTATTGGAATATGTCAAATGCTTCTACATTATTGATTATATATGCTAGAATAGATCTAACACCATGCTATAGTATGCTTGTATTGTTTACTTGTTGTTGAGGAAGTACTATACCAATTCAAGCTGAATATTGGAAAGCTCAACGAGGATCTACTTCAATCGTCCAGAATAAGGTACGAGGTCTGATCCTTTAGTGTTAGACATTTTATTTCTATTGCATATTGGGAAAGATTGATTTCTGGAGTCAAGTCTGTCTGTTGTGGTACCCCAAGCCATAGGAATTTCTCACCATAACAAATCCCCTACCTAAGGGGGTTGTTTCCACACTACAGTTCCCCATTCAATAGCTGCAGAGAATAGCCCCCATGAAAAATATATCACCATTAATTTTACCTTGTTTTCATGGAAAATCCACAGAGGATTTAGACGAATTCCTTTTCAAATTTTATATCCTCTGTCACAACTATGATTACACTTCCAGTGAGAAAAAGTTGAAAATTTTCCTTGCTACTTTGAAGGATAACGCATTACGTTGGTTCATGAGCCTAGGTGGTGGAACTGTCAACACCTGGGACCGAATGAAACAGGTGTTGCTAGAAAAATATCAGGAGTACTGTAACACCAAGGATAAAAGAGAAGAACTGTTCAAGATGGTACAAAGGGACGAAGAAATCATGGAATATTTTGTTGAGAGGCTTTTGTACAATGTGAAAAGAGCTTGACAAACTAATATGGAGTTATATATGCTCAAGATAATCCTACTTCATGGGATTAGGGAATATTGCCTAGACATGTTGAACCTGTTAGGAAAGGGGGACATCTCAAAATAATCCTTTGAAAATATTGTTGAATTATGCAAGAGGTATTCTATAGGATCTTCCAAGAACAACAAATAGGAAAAATAGGATAAACTAGAACAAGATTTCTTTGAAAGAACACAGAAGTCATCTAATGGAGGAGCCACCTGGGAAGAAATAGGAAACCTCCTTGAGAATTTCAAGATAGAAATAATGAGCTCCATCTCTTGAGAAATAGATGTCCTAAGGGAAAATAAAAAACAAGTAGTAGAAGATCTAACACTCAATGTATTCTACCCTAAATGTAGGAAGAAACATACCCTGAAGGAGAGCCCACTCGACAAAGTAGAAGTGTGTTAGCTCCATGAGTTGAACCATGATACAAAGGGATTCCCTTCACTTCCTCAAGTGAACGAAGTTTTGTAGGAATCAACTCCAGATGTGGAACCAGCCTACTTCATTGCCCAAAAAAATCCTTGGCAACATTGAAATCAAGGTATGACTCTAGACTCATTTCCATTTCTGAATAACATGAACAATTGGAATAATATGCATCACATGAACACACAATTCCCTTCATCTTCTTCCAACCATCAATGGTATCCTTCTCCACCTCTGATGCAAAATTTTTACTCCTGGAACTCTTGGACGCAGTCACCAAACCAATAGAATTCTTGGTCTCCTGGGTGGAGGAACTTCCATCTAAGAAACCAGTTTCCCCATAACCAACCTCCTCAATAGTTTCCACATCAATAGCTTCCTCATCAACCATACCCTCCTCAACAATACCCTGAATCTTATCAGCAATATCAACAGTCGTAGCTGTAACTCTAGAACAAAGCTACAACCAATATGCCTATATGACTGCAGCTGCCTGCTCAACCTAACCCCAAACCAAACAATAAAGTAGTCCATCAATTTGAGACTGCCAACATGCCCACTTACTCCATTACTCCAGTTCCTTGTTGTAACGTCCCCGACCCTCCGACCGACGACGAGGAAGCTGCCATAACATTAACCATGCGGGCTAACCACCCCATGAACATGATCATACCTAAAAATTGAACAAAATGTTTTGAACTAGAACATGCACATATACATAATTATTTATCAAACAACGGAAGCAAACATTCATTCATTCTAGCATTTAACATGTTCATCATCATTCATTAAACAATAAATATAAATGCAGAGACGAAATGGTCAAGAATACTTATCTTATAAAGAACTCATCCCGCAACCAACTACATCACCACAACATTCCACCCAACCATAGGTCAACATGCTCCTTAATCTCTTAGCAGCGCTTCCACCCTCGAGCTAGGCATGATTCCCTAAGGAATAAGGAACAAGCATGCTTACACATAACCAAGGATACAGAAAACAACAAATCAGCCAAGTCAACATAGTTGGGTTTATCAGGCCCTCAAGGAGCTGGGAAAGGCTGAATGCTAAGTTGGTGAGCCCATTGAAAAGCTAAGGAAACCTACACCAGAACTATCCTAACTTCTAGGACACCCACACACACCCAACACAAGGAAATGAGTCCCTTCTCTGCTACACAGTCCCTCAGGCCCTGACCTCCCTTCCAGTGCTATTTAGGGGTTGTGGAGAATAAATCTAGCCCTCTAGCTCTATCTTTGTGGTTCCCAAACACACCAGGTTTGTCAAGAAAACCAAGCCCTCATCCCCACTCCAACACAGTCCGAAGACCAACCACTGCATACACGCAGTCAAACAAGCTATTCACAGCTTGGACAAGGAAATCAATTCTTGAGTCATCCTTGGCCCTATCATGGCCAAAATGACTCCATAACAACCTACATTAGCCCAAAACCTAAAAGCAAACACATCCAACAAAATGTGGGGGAAACAACAGCTCCTGGTCTCAACAGCAAAGCCACGTAGAATTTACACAGTCTGAGAATGGAAAAGCAATCCCCCTCTCAACAACATGCACATGGACATATCTCCTCCATAGATCGGTAAGGAAAATCATATACACCCATGGAAGGAATCATGGGTAACAACAAAAGAGCATTCTCCCTTACTGCATGAAAAAAAAAATGATCATCCCCCATCGGTGCATGAGGATGAGTAGACAATGGAGAGAATGGTGTAGTGGAGAGAGTGGAGAGTCCGCATGGAGTGATGGCAGTGGTGGTTTTCCTACCAATGTGAGGGTCAACCTACTGGTGGAGTGTGCATGTGGGCAAGGACTGATAGTTTTGCCACACTCCACTCCCCTAGCAATAACTACCCTGACTAACTGCATAAATTTTTAATGGTGGTAGTTGGATGGGACAAGGGAAGGTGAACAAGTCAAAAAGGTGGATGACACATGGCTTTTTCCCCATAGGCTCAAGGTTTTACAATCTGCCCCCCCTTATCCTTAGTAAAATCATGCCCTTTTCAATGTGGTTGCAGTGACATAGCTAGTTGGGGTTCATTTAATTAAAAATGCATATTTACATGATGCCAAACTAATATGTGCCGTATATTATGATATACTATTGGCAACAATTCCAAACACCGAAACATAACACAACCAAATCGTTGGTGGGGATTTTTCCTTTAGCTCCACACCATGATTAATTACAATATATATATATACCATGTATATGTAATGCATCAAGGTCAAAACCAAGATGTTACATTCCCCTTTCCCTTCAATAGCACTGTTCTCAGTGCTTTACAAAATTTGAACAAAATGCTACACTGGTACCGCCAGTCGCGAGGCATCCTCTAGCTCCCACGTAGCCTCTTCGGGACCGTAGTGCTCCCATTGCACCTTTACCTTCCCTATGGCCCAATTTGAGAGCATTGTGACCTTCTTGTCAAGGATGCACATTGGCTTGGTTTGGAACTCTCCCTCGGATTCCACCTGAATCACATCCCAATTTATAAGATGGTTAGGATCATGTACATATCTCTTAAGCAATGAAACATGAAAAACATTATGATCTCTAGTGCTAGTAGGCAATGCAAGTCTATATGCAACTGGTCCTATTCTTTCAAAAACTTCAAATAGACCACAATATCTGGGTGATAGCTTGGCACAACTCCCAAACTTCAACGAACTCTTCCTTTCCCTCACTCTGAGGTAAACATGATCCCCAACACTGAACTCCCTATTCACCCTATGCTTATCTACATAGTTTTTTTGTTTGTCCTGTGCTGCTTTCAGCTTCTACTTGATCTTCACAACCTCTTGCTCCATTTCCTTGAGCAATTCTAGACCAATCACAACCCTGTTTACTGGATTATCCCAACTCACTAGTGTCCTACACCTTCTTCCATGCAAAGCTTCATATGGACTCATCCCCACGGATTCCTTCTGTCCATTGTTATAAGCAAACTCTACCAAGTGCAAATAATCCTCCCACTTGGTTGGTTTGTCCATCACGTACATGCAAGCCATATATTCAAGCACCTGATTAACTCTCTCTATCTTCCCATATATCTGAGGATGATATGCATTGTTGAAGCTTAGCTTTGTACCCAAATATGCAAACAACCCCTTCCAGAAATTGGAAGTAAACTTGACATCTCAGTTAGAGACTATTGCCTTAGGCAATCCATGCAAATTGAAAATATCCTTCATGAAGATCTTTGCAATGTCATCAGTCTTATGCGTAGAATTCACCGGTATAAAATGTGTTGCCTTTGTCAACTTGTCTACCACAACCATGATGGAATGATGTTGTCTCCAATTCATTGGCAATCCTTTAATAAAATCCATGGAAATAACTTCCCATTTCCATTCTGGAACTGGAAAAGGCTGCAACAAACTTGCTGGGTGTTGATGCTCAACCTTTACCTGGTGACACTTCATGCACCTCGAAATGTATTCAGCCATGTCCTTTTTCATTCCTGGACAAAAGTATTGTTTCCTAGTGGTAGCAATTGTCTTCTGGTATCCTAGGTGACCAGAATACAGAGTTTGATGGATTTCATCCATAACAACTCTCCTCACCTCTGCTACATTTGAAATATAAATTATTCCTTTATAAGTAAGAAGTCCATCTTCTTCCAATTTATATCCCTCATACCTCTTCTCAATACTTTGCTACTGCAATTTGTCTTTTACCAGCTCATACAATTCATCTTCGGCAGTACAATTAACAATATGCTGCCTCAAATCTGATTGGCAAATACTAAGGGATGCCACATGCATTTCCTGCACCTTTCTGCTGAGTACATCAACTACCTTATTCTCTTTTCCCTTTATTTGCTTGATTTCGAAATCAAACTCACATAAAAACTCTAGCCATCTCACTTGCCTAGCATTTAGGATAGGCTGATCAAATAGATACTTCAGACCACAATGGTCTATCCTGAGCTCAAATCTTCTACCCATCAAGTAATGCCTCCACATTTTGAGGGCATGTACTATGGCTACAAGCTCTAGATCATGAGTGGCATAGTTTTTCTCATGCTCCTCCAGCTTTCTCGACTCATAACATATCACGTGGTTCTCTTGCATAAGGACTCCTCCAAGCTCTTGCCCTCATGCATCGGTACATACCACAAAATCTTTCTCTTAATATGCAACTTTCAATATTGGTGCAATGGTGAGAAGATTCTTCAAGTGTTGGAAGCTTTCTTCACGCCTAGATGTCCATTTGAACTTCATCCCCTTCTTTTGTAAAGAAGTGATTGCATGTGCAACCTTGGAGAATCCCTCAATGAATCTCTTGTAGTATCGTGCAAGTCCCATAAAATATCTTACATCTGTCACATTTCTTGGAGTAGGCCAATTCATAATGGCTTCAATATTTTTAGGGTCCATAAATATGCTCTCTTCTGAGATAATGTGACCCAAATACTGAATTATGTCTCTATAGAAGTCACATTTTCTCAGCTTTGCAAACAACTGATGCTCCCTGAGCAATTACAATGTCAATCTCAAATGCTCTTCATATTCTTCCTCATTCATAGAATAAACAAGAATGTCATCAAGGAAAACAAGAACAAACTTGTCCAAATACCTGCTGAAGACACTATTCATAAGGCACATGAATGTAGCTGGTGCATTTGTGAGGCCATATGGTACCACTACAAACTCATAATGTCCATACCTTGTTCTAAAGGCTGTCTTATGAATGTATTCATCCTTGATTCTCACCTGATGGTAACCAAACCTCAAGTCAATCTTGGAAAATACCCTTGCTCCCCTCATTTGATCAAAGAGGTCATCAATCCTAGGAAAAGGATATTTATTCTTCACAGTAACCTTGTTCAATTGTCTTTAATCAATACACAACCTAAGTGTACCATCTTTCTTCTTTACAAACAGAGCTGGTGCTCCCCAAGGAGACACACTTGGCCGGATATACTTCTTTTCCAATAACTCTTACAATTGCATCTTCAACTCTAGCATCTCTGGTGTACTCATCCTATAGGGTGTCTTGAACACTGGTGCTGCTCGTGGCACAAGTTCAATTGTGAAATCAATGTCCCTCTTTGGAGGAAGCCCTGGAATCTCATCAAGAAACATATCCTTGAATTCCTGTAACACTTGATAGTCCTCCAACCTAGGAGTTTCATCTCCTATTGCCTCCAAAATATGAGCTGCATACAACTGGCAACCTTTCCTACAGAACTTCTTTAACTACATTGCTAAAACCTGCCTTACTGAAATCACCTTTGGAATGCCTTTCACAACTACTGGGTTTCCTTCTTCATCCATGCATTTGAAAGTCTTGTTATAACAGTCAAGCTTTACCCTATGAGCTTCTAACCAATCCGTTCCAATGAGAACATCATAGGAACCAAGTGTTAGAACATTCATATCTACACAAGTGATCAATCCATTCATAACCAATGGACATTTCTCAACCACTTCACTAGTTTTTCTCTTAGCTCCAGTGGCTAGCTGAACTAACCAAGATTTCCTATGATTTACTTTCTTAAAAGCACAAATCTCCACTACTCAAGGAGTAATGTAACTATGAGCAGAACCAGGGTCAATCAAAATAGAAACAGATTGCTCAACAATATTACCTACAACTTCAACCACAGTTGATTGGTGATCTGCCTGGCTGTCCTCTAGTGCTGCATAAATCCTAGGGACTACATTTGTTACTCAGACCCGTTGTTTCTGCTTCTTGAATGTTGTAAGCTAGTCTTGCACTCTCATTTTCTAGTGGACAATATCTGCGCAGGTGGGGTCCTTCACATTTCCAACATTTGAGTGGTCCTTTATTCTGTTATGGATATTTAGGCTTTTCTCCTATCACTCCAACCAGATTACTCGCAGCTTGGGATGGTTGCTTCTGCTAATTCCTGAAGCTAGAAGGTTTGAAACCTTTCTTTCTTTGGTCAAACTTCTCATTCTTCTTGTCCTTCCATGCCTTATAGTAATTAGGTTTACCTTTGCTTTGCTCATAGCAATACTTAGCCTTCCTTATTGCTTCTTCAAGAGTTTTATGTTCGTAAAACTCAATTCTATCTTTGTAAGACTGAGGTAACCCACTCAGAAACTGCTAGACCTTCACTTTTTCATCTCTGATGTACCGGACATACCTCAACAATTCCAAGAATTTATTTGCATACTCTTCCATGGTATGCTATCTCAATCTTAGCTCATGGAACTCCTTAATCGTGTCGTCATAATACCTATCAAAGAGGTATTTTTACTTGAAATACTTCTTGAACTGTTTCCACTTCAGTCTCCTTTCACTGATCCTCTTTACTTTCTTGAAGTGTTCCCACCAAATGGATGCCCTTCCATTTAGATTGAATATGACAACTGTGGCCTTCATGTTTCCCAAATAATCCTGAACTTGAAAGTACTTATTTATCCCAATAAGCCAAGCTTCAACCTCTTGTCCAGTATTCACTTCACCATCAAAAGTAGGAGGCTTGGAATTCTTAAATTCCTCTCGAGAGTGATCCCTATGGTGTCTCCTTCTTTTCGTTTTACGAGGAGGTGAGCTTGAATCCTCGTTGGATTCTTCAGAATCAGATGATCCACTAGAAGTCCTTCTCCTTCTCCTAGTACTGCTCTTACTGAATTTTGGTCTTGTTGTACCTCGTCCAGAGTCTATCTTTCTTTGCAAGTCTGTCAAGCTTTGTAACATAGTAGCATTCAACTGATGCTGCTCTTCCTGGGCTTAATCAAGCTTCTCATGGTGGCTACAACATCTGACGATGTCTCTTACAATATCCTTCCATTAGACTCTATGTCATCATTTCCATTACGGACATTTTATCCCATGGAATCTTGTGCACACTCGTAAGAATCCCGAGCATCATATCCATCATGGGTTCTCATAACTGAACCACCACTTACTTACCAAACTGCACCACCTGGAATACTGCCCTTGAAGGTGTCTATGATTCTGCAAATGTGTTAGTAACACAACTGTTAGATGCGTAACATTTATATAATTCAAAATTACTTACCTTTACCTGGCAGAAATCATAAAATAACAATTTTTCCCAAACACAAAATTTTCTCCCTTATCAGCCTTGTAATCCATTGACGCTCTGCCGAAAAATTTACTGAAAACAGCTGAAATCCGCTAAGAAATCCCACTTGAAAAACTCAAATTTTTCCTTTTTCCCAATTGGACCTTTTCCCAGCTAAAATTTTGACCAAAGTAGCTAGCATTCTTCGATGCCCATCGGCGATCTGATCATCTACTTTCCTTCGATGTGTTGGATCCGTAGTTGTCTAAGATTCTAGACTTTATCGACAATGCCAAGGAATGTTATTGGCGATGTCAAGGGCTGATATTGATGATCAAAACTATAGCATCGATGAGGAAACGAACTCCCATAATGCCATATTGGCGATCGGATACACTATCCCTCGGGTGGATAGTTTTGTAGGCATCTGCAATGGCAGTTAGCAAACCAATTGTGGTTTCCACAGTCCATAAAACCCGTAGGTGGTCAGAACCACTAAACACAATGTTTCTGCGATCCAATATTCTAATTTTCATCAATGGTTTAGCAAAACTTCGCCCTATGTCTGTCGCTGTGTCAGCTGTTCCATCAACTAAGTTTCACCGATGACATCAGCAGTCCAAACAACTAATTCTTTTTGACGCATCAGTGGACCCATCACTAACTTCTCCCGACGTGTTGGCAACTCGAACAACAAAATTTTTCCACTACGTCGACGACCAGAGAACTATCGACAGTTGGAAGTTCTAATCGTCGGAATGATATTCCACTTGATAGCTGCAACGGCAGGATCACAAACAAATAAATTCTTCTGATGTGTCAGCTCCATCATCTATTTTTCGTTGATGGTCTGTATAGAATGATCTTCCGTCTAGGTGAGTCGTTGTTTCGGTGGTTCCATCCACTAAATTTCACCGATGATTTCCATACTTAGAGAATTTTTTGAAATTTTTTTTTCCTCCGCGTCGGTGCCCTTATTGTCTAATTTCCACCGACGTATCGGCTACATCATCATCTAATTCTTGCCCAACGTTTCGGTGGCTCAACCAACTAATTGTCATCGATCAATCAACTAAACTTCATCGACATTTCGCTAGTCTTCTAGTGCTCTCCGCCGCTGTTTCGGCTGGTTGATCAACTAATTTTTTTTTATCCATCTAACTAATGTTTGGCGAACTTCCCTTATCCTCCTTCACTGTGTCGACTATCCCATCAGCTAAATTTCACCGCCGTCAGGGTCTACATCGAAGGTCTATTTGTCTAAGTTTTTCGATAGCCGACAGCCTAACACTTAGAAAAATTTCATGAATTCTTTCTTCCTGTCCGCTGTCGGGTGGCCTTCTGTTTATGCTTTCTTATGTATCGGAGGAGCTTCCCGCTTAGTCCTCCGATGCTCTGACAAGCTTGGCACATAGAAAAATTTTCAATCGAAATTTTTTTTTTTTGGAAAAATTTATGTCATTCATATTTCTTGTGAGTAGAGGGAAACCTGCCTCTGCTAACAGGTTTCTCATGGCCCTCTGAGGCCTAATGCTGCAACGATGGCTCTGTCACTGCATCTTCACGTCCCATTTAGGCCCATGTTGCAACATGGGCTCTGATACCATAATGTAATGTCCCCGACCCTTTGACCAACGAAGAGGACGTTACCATAACATTAACCATCCAGGCTAACTGCCCCATGAACATGAACATACCTAAAAATTGAATAAAATGCTTTGAACTAGAACATGCACAGATACATAATTATTTATCAAACAACGAAAGAAAAAATTCGTTCATTCTAGAATTTAACATTTTCATCATCATTCATTAAACAATAAATTTAAATGCAGACACGAAATGGTCAAGAATACTTATCTTATAAAGAACTCGTCCCGCAACCAACTACGTCACTGCAACGTTCCACCCAACCATAGGCCAACGTGCTCCTTAATCTCTGAGTAGCGCTGCCACCCCTGAGCTGGCCATGATTCCCAAAGGAATAAGGAACAAGTAGGCTTACACATAGCCAAGGATACACAAAACAGCAGATCAGCCAAGCCAACACAGTTGGGTTTATTAGGCCCTCAAGGAGCTGGGAAAGGCTGAATGCTAAGATAGTGAGCCCATTGAAGAGTTAAGGATGCCTACACCAAAACTATCCTGACTTCTAGGACACCCACACACACCCAACACAAGGAAATGAGTCCCTTCTCTACTACACAGTCCCTCAGGCCCTGACCTCCCTTCCAGTGCTATTCAAGGGTTGTGGAGAAGAAATCCATCCCTCTAGCTCTGTCTGTGTGGTTCCCAAACACACCAAGTTTTTCAAGCAAACCAATCCCTCATCCCCACTCCAATACAGTCTGAATACCAACCACTGCATACACGCAATAAAACAAGCTATTCACAGCTTGGATAGGGGAATCAATTCCTGAGTTGTTCTTGGCCCTATCATGGCCAAAACGACTCCATAACAACCTACAGCAGCTGAAAATGTAAAATCAAACACAACCAAAAAAACGTGGGGGAAACAACAGCTCCCAGTCTCAACAGCAAAGCCATGGGGAATTTACACAGTCTGAGAATGGAAAATCAATCCCCCTCTCAACAACATGCACAGAGACATATCTCCTCCATAGATCGATAAGGAAAATCATATACACCCACATCAGGAATCATGGGTGACAACAAAATGACTCTCTCCCTTGCTGCATGAGAAAAAAAATGATCATCCCATATCAGTGCATGAGGATGAGCAGACAATGGAGAGAGTGTAGAGTCCGCATGGAGTGATGAAGGTGGTGGTTTTCCTTCCAACATTTTTGTCAACCTACTGGTGGAGTGTGCATGTGGGAAAGGACTGATAGTCGTGCCACACTCCACTCCCCCAGCAATAACTTCCCCAAGTAACAGCAGAATATTTTAATGGTGGTAGTTGGATGAGACAAGGGAAGGTGAACACATCAAAAAGTTGGATGACACATGGATTTTCCTGCATGGGCTCAAGGTTTAACAATCCCCCCCCCCCTTATCCTTCGGAAAATCATGCCCTTTTCTATGTGGTTGCAGTGACATAGATGGTTGGGGTTCATTTAATTAAAAATGCATATTTACATGATGCCAAACTAATATGTGTCATATATCACGATATACTATCAGCAACAATTCCAAATGCCAAAACATAACACAACCAAATCGATGGTGGGGTTTTTTCCTTTAGCTCCACACCATGATTAATTACAATATATATATATACCATGTATATGTAATGCATCAGGGTAAAAACCTAGATGTTACACTTGTAACGAAATCCACTTATGATCGGGGAGGGTAGTGGATCCTTTGGTCATTTAGGACGTTCCATTTTCTATGTCTGAAGAAAGGATGAACGAATAGTACTTATCCAACGCAGTGATCCCCATTATTGAGGATGTTGAAAATCCTACCAAGATACCGGCTGAAACACAAGAAGAAACATCTATTGACACATAGCCTACATTATTGATTAGGGAACCACCATATCCTGAAAGACTAACACTATAGAAGGCAGTGGAACAACCTCAGTTTAAGCTCTTAGGAGAGTTGAAAAACCTCTATGTCAAAATTCCACTGCTATAGGCCCTTCATGATGTGCCTATC
This sequence comes from Pseudotsuga menziesii, assembly GCA_001517045.1. NCBI lineage: Eukaryota > Viridiplantae > Streptophyta > Pinopsida > Pinales > Pinaceae > Pseudotsuga > Pseudotsuga menziesii. The sequence continues at coordinate 62,301 of LPNX011093443.1, read as the reverse complement.
TATGCCAAAACTGTTCAGGATATGTGTACAAGAAAACTAGGAAGAAAACCCAAGGATCCTCCCACTATCCATGTTATAGGGAAATTATCTGAATTAATAAGGGAAAAAACCCTCTTGGCCAAATACGACAATCCCGGGAATCCCACTGTCACTGTGCAGATGGGAGCACATAGATACCAAACATATAGGTAGGTTTATGCACAACTAATAACGTCATGACCATAGAAACTGTAAGAAAACTTGGGCTCACTAATCTCAGTCCAACTCCTACTATTCTAGAACTTGCAGATAGGTCCACCATCAAACCCAAGGGAATATTCGGTTGACTTCTTGGTTCTACAACCCAAGTCGCGGCTAGGAGGACACCCACTGATCTTGGAAAGGCCCTAGTTAGCTACAGCTGATTCTTGCATCAGCTCTAAGTCTAGGTCTATGAATATATCATATGGGACTGAGATAAATAACCTTACCCTATATCCTCTAGCTCGGTCGAGTCTAGAATCTGAAACTCCATTATGGATGGAGCTAGAGGAAGATGAGGGCGTTCATCCATTGTTAACAATAGGGAAGGCCTTGACTTTAAAAGATGAAATAGAGGATGATGCCATCAATAATTTCATTAGTGAACCTACTTCTGTTAATAAACAAATTTATCAGATCCTGAATAGTACTCTAGGTGAAGAAGAACAATAAAATCTCACAGAAGAGACATTAGTCAGTATACTCACATAGTTCCATTGTTGAAAAGTTTGAAAAGTGTTCTAGTCAAGATAGAGCCTGGAAAAACCTTGGATATCAATCCCAATATTGATCTCGATGAACATGAACACCTAATCACTCTCTTAAAAAAACATAAGGGGGCATTCGCTTAGGAATACACAAACATGAAGGGTATCACTTCTCATCTATGCACCCACTACATTTATATCAAAAGTGACTCCCAGTCTGTGTGCCTGCCTCAACAAAGGATGAACCCCAATCTTAGGGACACGGTGAAAAAATAAATTCAAAAAATCTTGGAAGTAGGGTTTATATACCCCATCTCAGATAGGGAGTGGATGTCTCCACTCGTGATAGTACCCAAGAAGAATGGTAAATGGAGAGTCTGTGTGGATTATAGAGAGCTGAACAAGGTGACACCAAAAGATCACTTTCCCCTGCCTTTCATCAACTAGGTACTTGACACCTTATCTAGGAATAATTTATTATCCTTTCTATATGGGTTTAGTGGGTACAATCGAATCTATATTTCTCATGAAGACCAGGATAAAACCACCTTCACCTATCCTTGGGGTACCTTTTCATATAGGGTGCTCCCCTTCGGCTTATGCAATGCACCAGCCACATTTCAGAGAGCTGTGATTGGCATATTTTTGGAAATGGTTTATGATATTATGGATATTTTCATGGACTATTTTACCCCTTATGGGACTTTGAAGAGGCATTGAAAAACTTCGAAAATGTTTTAACATGCTATGAGCAGACCCAAATATCTTTGAGCATTGAAAAGTTCCATATGATGATGAGCGAAGGAGTAGTGCTGGGGCACTTTATCTCTACTGATGGTATCCAGGTAGATCCATAAAAAATTAGGGTGATTGAAAACATACCGACTCCTGGAACTCAGAAAGAGGTACATATCTTTTTAGGGAATGCTAGGTATTATAGAAGATTTATAGAAAATTTTTTCGAAATAGCTTCTCCTTTATTTAGCTTATTGATGAAGGATGTAGAATTTGCTTAGAATGATGCATGTTGGACAACATTCAATGAGCTCAAGAATAGGCTGTCTATAGCTCCTATCTTAAGGGGGGCCAATTGGGCTCTGCCTTTCCACATTTCTTCAAATGCCTCTGACATTGCCATTGGAGCAGTATGGTGAAGCACCATATGCAATTTATTACATTAGTAAGAAATTGGCCCCTACTAAACTCAATTATACTGTTATAGAGAAGGAATTTTTAGCCATTGTTTACTCCATTAACAAATTTAGACACTACATCATTGGGTATTCCACCTTTGTACACACTAGCCACTCAACCATCAAGTACCTAATGAACAAACCAGTTACTAATGCTAGGATAACTAGATGGTTGTTACTATTATAGGAGTTCGATATTACCATTATTGATAAGCCTAGGAAAGAAAATGTTGTTGCTGATTATTTATCTCATTTTACTAATAGTGATAATAGCCTACCAGTTGAGGATTATTTCCCAGATGAACACTTGTTTGCAATTTTAGATCATTCCCCTTGGTATGCAGATGTTGCTAACTACTTGGCTGTAGGTAAGCTTCCGGCACACTTGTCAAAAAGAGAGAAAAGGAAGATTATTCAACAAAGTGTCAAGTATTGTTGGGTAAATGGACATCTTTTCTACACAGGTCCCGATCTTGAGATCCGGAGATGTGTAAGGGAGGATGAAGTCTTCCATATCTTGAAGGCATGTCATGATGAGCCATGTGGGGGGAATTTTGCAGACATTAGAGTGGGTCATAAGGTGCTAAGAATGGGTTATTATTGGCCAACAGTTTTTACGGATGCTAAGAAATATGTCCATTCTTGTGACAGCTATCAAAGAATGGGACAACCTAATAGATTGGATGAAATGCCTCTTCTACCACAGTTGGTGGTGGATGCTTTTGAAATATGGACCTTATAATTCATTGGGCCTATTAATCCTCATTCAAAACATAAAGCTTACATTCTAGTTTGCATCGAATACATGACAAAATAGGTAGAAGCTATGGCTTTAGCAAAGTCCAATGACCAAGGTGTAATTGATTTCCTGTATGGAGAAATATTTCCTCATTTTGGACACCTAGGGACGTAATCACAGATGGAGGACCACAATTTGTGTCACACAAATTCGAATCTTTGCTAAAGAAGTACCATATTCAGCATAGGATAACTTTACCTTAACAACCCCAGGCCAATAGCCAGGTGGAAAGCACCAATAAAGTTATTGAAGCTATCCTCACCAAAATAGTCAAGAGCCATCGCAGAGACTGGGTTGACAGACTTTCTGAAGCACTATCGGCATATCGTACTACGTGGCACAATACTACAGGTTTCTCCCCTTATGACTTGGTGTATGGAAAAAGCGCTATCTTTCCCATTGAATTCAAAATCAAAACCTTGAAGATAGGCATGGAAATGAACCTAGATGTAACTAAATACCAGAGGAATAGATTGAATCAGTTGAATGAACTTGGGGAAAAATGCATAGCTGCTATATATTAGAGAACATTAATTCAGTAATAGAGATCCAACTGGCATGACAGGTTCATCAAGAAGCGAGTCTTCTGTGAGGGAGACTGGGCGTTGTTATATGATTAAAGATTCAAAAATGAATTTAAAGGTAAGCTACGCACAAGATGGTTAGGTCCATATTTGATAGACAGCATATTTGACAACGGAACAGTCCTCCTGGTCACCATCAATGAGAATCATGAACCATTATTCGTAACGGTCGCAGGCTGCGACTGTATCATAAACCAATTTTGAGGGATGTGTTTGTTTTACATATTGCACATAATCCAAGATACCAGTTGGAGCAAGGGCAGGAATCTTTCTCTGCCCCTATAAATATTTAGAAAAGTGGCTGCAATTTCTACACAACGTTTTTGTACATAAATAAACTAATGCTTAGTTCCTTTTTCATTTTTTTCTTCCTTTACACTTGATTGTTTTTTTAGAATCTATGTAGGAGTTTATTCAAGGAGCAATGGTTATGACTGGGCCTGACAACGATGAGCCCCTACGTAATTTTTTGTTTTCTGAAAAATCTCCTTATAGGAGAAAATTGGAATGATGAGCAAATCGACGCAGCTACAACTCTAAAAATTTCGCCTATTTTTCCATCCCATTGCAGCTGCAACATTGTAAAACCTTTCCTATTTTTTCATCCCGTTTCATCTGCAACACCATAAAACCTTACCTATTTTTTCATCTCGGTGCAGCTGCAACAACATAAAAATGTGCCTATTTTTTCGTCGCATTGCAGCTGCAACACTGTAAAACCTTGCCTATTTTTCCGTCTCGCTGTAGCTGCAATACTGTCAAACCCTGCCTATTTTTCTATTTCGCAACTGGAACACCATAAAGTATCAGCCATTTTTCTATTACAGTAGCCGTGACTCCGTTGAAATTTTTCCTACGTTTGCTCTTTCTAGCGGCTGCAACTCCGCTAATTCGGTTGACTTTAACTATGGATTGTGGCTGCAACTCCTCTGGATTTGTCCACAGTCGGGCTGCAACTCCTTCAAATTTGTCCATAATTTATGTCTCCCATGCTTTTTCTGATTTAGGATGACTTCATAGCTTTAATTATTATTTTGTCAAGATCGACAAGACAACTTTTGGTTTGACGAGAGAAGGATCATGGTAGCACACGCACAATAATATTTAAATTTGAAGGCTGCATTAATAAACTGTATTACTCTAAGAAGTTATAGTTCATCCCATAATTACTAAGGTACGGTTTTGGTTATTTACATGATTAAGAATTAAGTAGATTTGACATAGTTAATCATACCTACCTTTTTATATCTATTGTTACACCCATACTTCTCTAACTTTCCATTCCCACGATCTAATGGTTGCTCAAGTTTATTTCACAACTGCCACCCTTTCCTAATTTGGGTCAAAATCTTACCAATGACTCTATGCTGAACTTTCCAAATTTGCTAATTTGAACCTCCGCTGTTTGTGCATGTCCTACGCTGAAATCTCCATTGTTGGATCCTGCAATTTGCTAAGATGATACTAGCAGTTAGAAATAAATATAACATGGGTATCCCGGCCCGACATGAACCTCCAAACACGCAGGCACTGCGAAAGAATGCTGAATTTTCCACTATCTTTGAAGCCATGGGTTGGACTGAGTTTTTCCAACGTCTTAATGGTTTTCATTGTCAGATTGCTCTATAGTTTTCCTTAAACCTTACAAAAACCTACTCAAAGTTTAGAGGTATGCAAATAGAAGTTTATGAGGCAATTGTAGCTAAGGTTATTGGTCTCCCACAAGTAGGTAGAGCTTGGTTTGGAAGAATAATTCCCAATGCCACTGTAGTACAAGACTTTTTCGTGGCAGGTGAACAATTACATTCATCAGGATGGGGGATTGAATTATAGTCATTTCCTCACCCATGGGAGCAATTGGTCATCTTCCTCAAGAAGTATATCACCTATGAAGGTAGTTACCAGACTGTCTATTATTCTGAGTTCCCACTGCTATCTCATTTACGCCATAGAAATATACTTAATGTTCCATTTTCTCTATTTAAAGACCTGCATCATATGACAGGATTTGTTAGAGCAATTAAGCATCCATATTCTTCCCTTACCCATCATGGCCTCATTAAGATTCTAATATTAAGGGACCTAGCTTAGAGAAATCAAACATGGGATCAATTTATCGACCAACCTCAGATAGGCCAAGGACCTATACCTTTGCTTGATATTCCCATCAAAGAAGTAAGGAAAGGAAACCTACACATATGTTGAATGTCCAATTGGATGAAGAGTAGGAGGACCAGAGTCCCTCCAATTTAGTTGGGAGGGGGGGGGGGAGCTGAGACAGAATCAGAAGAAGAGGAAGAATCGATGGAAAATGTAGTTCTAGAAAACCCTATATAGGAGATAGATAATTTGGGAGCTCTAGTAGCTGAAGCTAAAGTTGTGGTAGATGTGGTTACAGAAGAGAATACATAAGTCCTAACCATCGAATCCTCTCCTAAATGGAGGGAACTTTAATAGAATAAGAAACATAGATGGTAGATGAAAGAGAGGATGCTGAAACATGTAATATTCCCTCTACATCTACTAGAGGTTTGGAAACCCTTGTACCTCGAAGGAAGAGAAGAATTTCAAGAGAAGAAACATAGGCATCTCGACCAGTGAGGAGAAGGATAATGAGGTCAGTCATAGAAGCTGAAGCAGTGTGAGAAAAATTGGCAGATATTGAGGCAAACATTGAATTTCCCATTTTGAGACCAAGGACAAACAATGCTCCACCAGAACCTATTGAAGAAGAACCTCAACTTGAGGGGATTTTGTATGAAAATGGGTTACTGAAGGAAGAAGTGCAATTTCTTCTAAAAGAATTGGATAATTGGAAGGAGGTATGTAAGAAACAAATAGATAGAAGGTTGCACACACTGGTAGAAGCTGCAGACTAGTTAGAAGGATCATCTCCTGCTGAGGAGGATGAAGAAGTGGAGAAAGTAGTCTACCCTGCATGTGGGGAATTTTTTAGTCAATCAGGTTACCCAGTCATAGGGTGTGCATTTGAGACCCAAAATTCTGCACCAGCAGCTGAAGAAGAACAAGAAGAAACTAATGTAGAATTAAGGAAAGAAGATGAACTGAAAGTAGGACCAATCCCTAATATAGAATTGGAAGAAGCTGAGCAATTATAGCCTCAGCCATCAGAATTGATGGATCAACCTAATATAGGGAATATTGAAGCCAAGCAGAGTGCTTCCACACAAGAACCAACACCTTCAAAAAAAAAAATTGAATCTGCCATTCAAAAAGAATCAATTAAACCAGAGATTGAGGGAATTCGCGATCCAAACTTAGAATTCTTGACTGTGACCCCAGAACCATCTCAAGATACAAAGCTAGTGGAGGATTCCTAGAAACAGGAATATACTAAAGTCAATCAAGATGTTGTTACATAAGAACCAACATCCTAAGAAATCCTTATTGAAGCTCCATTTCAAATGAGAACAACTGATCCTGAGGTGGACATAATCCCTCATGTGGAGCTGGGAGAAGATGAACAGATCTAGTCACAATTATTAGGGGACACTAAGGTATTTGGGGAATAATCTTATCTTTCAGGAGATATCGAAGTAACTCAAGATCAATTCCAGTAGCATGAAGAAATTAGGGGATAGGACACTGATACACAAGAACCAGTAGTATTGCATCTCCTTGTTAAAGCCATGGATGAACTCCAAAAATCTATAGTTGGGACTCAGGAAAATGTGGAAATTGAAACTTAGGAAGAAGTTGTTACATAAGAACCAACCTCTTCACAATGTAATTATGAAGCTGCTGAAGGATAATTTCAAGAAAAGGATGTTGTCACAAAAGAACCAACATCCTCAGAATTAATGGCAGAAGTACCCATACAGGCTAGAGATGGAGGAGGGGAGATTTAAAAAGAAGATGTTGTTACACAAGAACCAACATATCCAAGAGTGGTTTCAGAAGTGCCTATGTAGGTAGAGACTATTGAAACCTTGATAGAAGAAGTTGTTACACTCCCAGTGCAGAATGTCCAAGATGAAACATCAGATGGCAAGGTATGCAATCAATTTTCCTAGAACTTTTTAAATCTGGACTCTGATGATGAGGAAAATGTAGGAGATGAAGGAATCCAGGGGCTGACCAAAGAACTCTCAGTGTTAAAAATTGAAGTGAAGAAATGGAAGAGGCAAGTGGACAAGTATCAAGAAGGAATGATCCCCCTCATTGATCATGAAAACACTATCAGAGAGCTGAGGAAGAAATGGGCAGAAGAGTTAAAGTTCCAGAAATTATGATGGGAAGAGATATAGAAAGAATTGAAGGAGCTGAAAAAGTTCAAATCTATGCAGGTGGAGAAGGACCAGCTGTATACTCTTTCCCAAGAATTGTTAAGCACTAGAGTGCCATCTCCTTCTTACCTTGTATTTTTGTATGAAAAATTTATATAGTTTAAATTGAAAGCAGTAAAGGAGGGGAGACCTTATGAAATGGAAACCTCATCCCAGTTTATGGAAACTTTAATGGAAATTAATTTCGTTGAGCAGAACCTGCTCTATGAACTTTACCTACATGAAATGGCTTGTCCCTTGGACCACCATTCGAACCCTACCCCTTACCTTGGATATGTTAATCTAAGAGATTTTACCTCCTTTGTCAGCAATCATGTGCAGTGGAAAATCTCTTTCGAGACCTACTCTCACAATGAGGGAAGCACTAATATTTGGGTTCAAAGTGAGCCTCAATCCCCTCACCTTCTCCTTGCTCTGCAACAACAAAGGTTTACATCTTCCATCAAGACCTAGCAGATAGTTGGACTTCAAGAAAGGGTCATCTCCAGGTGTGTTCACCAAATTACCATGCAGCAACAATTATCTTTGGAAGGTAGTAAGCATTGATGGTAGGCTACCCCTTTATCACTGCAGAATAGGGACCCTTACTATTTTAGGAATTTTAAACATGCTCTTTCAAGGGTCAAAGGATATGTGGGCTGTATAAAAAAGTGTGGAGCTAACTTTCTAGGACTCAAGTTCAAATTTCCTCTTATCTGGTGGCCAGCAAAACCATACAGGGAAGATTTATTTTTTACAAAGGCAGAAGAAGAGCAGTGTTGGAGATATTGGGTTGCCTACAATGGATTTCTAGAAACATAGGGATCACCTGAACTCCCTTATAACTTTTCCTCTCTCCATGAACAAAGTACAAGGCCAGATTCATATTCAAACTAATGCAGATTGTTGCATAGGGACATGCAACATGACAGTAGGGGGGAGATGTTGGGCCCAAAAATGACCCCTTTTTTACGACACTTGCTATACTCTTTTTTCCTTATCTTACCCTATTTTCATGCACCTAACAGATGTTTTTCCTTCAGCAAAGCCTCGATTCCTCATAGGTATGATTACTTATTGTTTTATTTTATTAATACTTATGATTGTAATACACAGGGATTTACCTCTTGAATTGTGCTAATAAGTTGTTTTTATGGAGATTGTTCAAAGCATGAAGGATACAAATGCATCAGGCCAAGCGAATTCTAGAAGAAACAAATATCTATTTCTAGCTATGCCCACGGACTCTATCTTTGAAGGTGAAATGTAGTCAAAGATCCTCCTCCTACGCAAGCTACAACAGCCAAGGCTGCAACTAACTCGGTTCAGCAACGCGCCATTATTCAAGGGTAGATGCAACTGATGGAGTAATTCTTGATTTGGTTCTGTTATTTCATTATCGGCTCATGCAACAAACTTCCTATATTCTTTGCTTCTGTTTCAGCACAACTATACCAGCACATTGTAATAGAGTATCTTGAAGATCGTAGATCTTCATGGTTGCCCGATATTAGTGGATAGAAGTTATGAATATTAATGTATAAATATTAGGGAGTATCAAGAGCCAAGGATGGGGAAATAATTAATCATAGTGTATAAGTTGTGACAGAGACTGTACTTTCATTCCATCATCTAATACAAGGATCAGAATTCTTCTGATTTCTGTGTTTTAACTTGTGGTAATTTTCGACGTCTCTATTTGAAAGTTGGGCCCGCCTTCCTACAGAGATCACCAAGTTAATTAGGTATTTATATTCTCTGACATTTGGTGTGGATGTTACAGTAGATGTATTCTTTTATAATAGTTGCAACAGTAATGATTTATTGTGTGTTTCCTTAGTTGATCAGTAATCACATCTCTTGTAAATTGCAGCAAAGTGGTGTGACAGTCGACTGTGTAGACTAATTTTCCTTATGCACTTGTATGGTAGCTGTAACAGCCGAGCTCATCCCTAGTTTCTTTTAATTGTTGTATTTCTTGAGTTTCGCTAATTCAATCCATACACAGTTATAATTGTTGAGTTCAATTTCTGCATTTATGATTTCTAAATCAAGTCGGATTGAGATAGTTATAATGGACCTTCAGATGGCCTCGTAATTTAGGATTTAACTTTCTGCAAAATTAAATCTAGATGTTTATTTTCTGAATCTTTTATTTCTATATCAAGGTTGTAAGAAGGTATTTGTGATTCTGCATTCTTAAGGAGGTAAATTAGATGAGGTTAATCATGGGAAGAGTTGGGCTGAACAGGAAGGTAGGATATTTTATTCAACAATATCCACTACTTAGTGTTTAAGCACAGATAGTGAAAAGTTATCTTTGAAACAAAAATACTTTCTTGGGTTGATAACTTATATTGAACATTTTGTATGTTGGATCTAATTAACTTGCATATAGAGAGCCCAACTAGTTTCATCCAAAGGGTTTGATTCCACTAGGTATAACTTGTGGGGATTATCCACATCATTGGAAGTTTTATATCTAGTAGTGATGAGCACCAAATTTTACATGTCACATGAATCATCGATAAGATCTACCACAGTTTTTCAAAAATCCTCATTGCCATCATAATTTTATCCCATTTCTGTAATGTCCCAAATTTTGAATTGGGTCACAATGGCCAAATCACATTTTCCATATTCATGAGAGTTGTCAAAGGGATGCTAAAAGTCAAATAATTGCCAAGGAGGAAAATCACTAGTTTCCTAGGTTGGGGGTGGAAGTTTTGAGATTTGGAATAAGGGGGATAATAAATGATGTTTAGACATTAGAAGGGGATAAATATTTAATAATGTATCTTATTAAATAAATACAATATAAAATGGAAGTGGCAATGGAGCATGAAGACACATGGAGACTATGGAGCCCACACTAGCTAGAATTCCTATGCTAATTGGTATCTTTCTCTTGCAAATTCAAATATATGGAAAGACTAATGTTTTTGGATGGATTATAAGGTTAATATACTTGTACATATACTTCATAGGTCAAATTTTGGACTAATTGTAACTTGCATGGGAGAGGAAGAGCCAAATGGGAGTTTCATGGACACTTGGCTAGATTCCCCTTACATTTATGACATCTATGACACCAATGATGGAGATTCTATGACAGTTATGACATACATTAGATCTAAAGGCTGAAATACTGAAATACTAACATGTCAGGACTGAATATAGCATATTAGAGGTCTAATTTTGGAGTTGGAGAAGGCCAAGAGGCTCCTACTCAAATTTGGGAGAAGAGGGAAGGTGAAGAGAGAAGCCACATGGCATAGCATGAGCAGCCACACCAATTTGACTTGGATTTTGTTTATGGATGGATTTGGAATCTTAGAATACTAATAATTTTTATAAAATATATGGATCATCCATGATAAGAAGATTTTTCTCATTTGTGAAATTGTCATTTGTGAATTGTGAGAGCTAGTGGATGATTGTTTTTCTTGCTTAAGCCAATTTCGAGGGTGAAAGATTTCCATCCTAGTTGATTTTTGGAAAGGACAATCAGGTATTTCATGGATCTTTAATGGAGTCTTATTTTCAGGTGTAAGCTATAGGAAATCATTTGGATTCTTCTATTGCAGCACTCTCTCTCAACTATTTCCAGTTTTCACACCATATTCATGCCAATGGAGGGATTGTGCTTTGGGTGAGCTACTGATATATTTGGGGAAGATTATAATGCCAATTATATTATGTGCTGATGTATATTCTCTATATTTCATGTTAAAAAGACTCTCAGGTCTAAATACCCAAAATAATTCATGTTAAAATGTTGAGCAATGAAGAAATAGTGTCAATTCCCCACTATCTTGTTGTGAACCATTGTAATGCTGATGATTTCGAATTGGGAGAGCCTTAAATTGTCCATTTATTACTGTAATAAGTTAAATATGATATTTTATTCATTATCATAAATTTTCAAGTTAAAATTCCAAATATTTGTATGTCAAAATGACTTTTAATGAGCAAACAATGACCATTTCCATTCCATTTTGATATATGCCATGGTAATGATTATTATTTCAAATGGAGGAATGTATCTATGATAAATGTAGGATTAATGGAATATAATTAATTTTTATTTCAAGTCTCATGTTCAGTACTTAAGCATTGGAATCCATTTTACTCATTTTTATTGCATTGGGAGAAGATTTGGTGCATTTTCCCCAAGGGTCAAAATTGTGACTTGGGAGTTGTTTTGGAAAGAGTCATAACAACCTGTATAAACCGAAACATGATGCATATGAGACTTTTAAGAGGTCCCTTACACATACCCATCCTCTTTTAAAAAATTAAAGTGAATTTGGGATCATTTGTGGTGCCATTTCCGGCAATTACGCAGGGGGAATTGGAGCCCCAATTTGCTAGTAAAGACTCCTACTTTGAACAGAACATTAAAAAAATTTGAAGAAGAAATTGGGAAGTAAAAAAAAAAATTAGTATGATATTTAATTTATATTATCATTCATGTACCTTCATAGAAAATTTGGAAGCATTTGGGTCAATTTGGAGGTCTAGACATCAAAACTAGTAAAGAGCCAAAACTGTGAAAAAATTGGAAAATTGGGCATTTTAAAAAAATTCCAAAAAGGGGACATTACAATTTCAACATTATTATAATATATTATTTAAAAAAATTTATGTTAATATCCTCAAACCATACCTACAGTAGTACATGAACTTATATTTTTAGGACTATTATATACACACACACACACAATTGGTGTGTACAAAAACAAGTCATTCTTTGATTTGTTCACAATATTGGAAAGAAACTCCATCATTTAAGTCACTTGCACTGATGAGAAAAAATTAAATATATTTTTCAATAATAAAAACGTATTACTTAAGAAAAACTTTAATTTCACGTGATCGTACAAAATATCGATAGATAAGAATTATAGATTTTGAAATCTTATTTAATTTCCTGCATTTCATCTTCTTTCAACATATTCAAATTTATTGCATAAATACCTTGAACCATCCCTCCAAGTCAATAGATTCAATTTTTTTCCATGTTTGTATTTCCATTAACATGTCATGATATACCATCATTAACTTGCATTCAACCAAACCTTTCAATTAGGTATTATGGTAGAAATGAAACTCTATCACATCCTATATCACATCCTAGAGAGTAACAAAAGCTAAAGAGACCCAAAGAACAACTAGGATTTATGTTGAAGATAAAATACCTATTGGAATTGTCAATCAATGTATTGGAATTTCATGTGTATATTTACCAAAAGTCTATCTAAATCGACTATATATATCAAAGTGGACAAATGCGAGTGAACAATAAACTAAAGAAATCAAATCTACCCCTTAGCATGTATAGTAAGTAATAAATCATTGAAATAATTAATTAATTGGAACTTATTCAAACAATATTTTAAGAGGAGAGAATAAATTATTTATTATCTAATGAAAATAAATTAAAACATGAAATGTATAACTTGAGGATAAGCTTATACGTTTTTACTCCATTCTTAGTGGTAGGGTTCTTTAATTCCTCCAACAATCATTACTATCTCTTATGTGATAGTTCCCCTTATGCAATAGTATTTTGTGGGGAATTTGCATGCAACATGTTCTTAGTAAACTTAGAAAGAATATGTGCGTGGAAGCAATAATTTTCTCATTTTCTAAATGCCCTTTAGAAAAATCTCAAGAGTGTAACCCTTAAACCCATAAGTTCTATAATATGCATGGTGGAGATTTATATCTATAAACAAAAGCTAAATTAAAGGAGAACCGTTCCCAATGCGAATGTATGAAATTCAATCATGGCCATGCATGTGACTAATTTCATCATAAGGATTCCCAAGAACCCTTACATTGATGAAAAAGGGATGCCTAGTATGGCTATGTACTTACCCATATAGCTCAATGGGAAACCTAAGGCATTAATACAGCACATAAGTGCTCATGTAGGTGTCAATGAATCCAAATGTGTTTTTTCAATCCATGAAACAACAATCGTGTGACCCATGTTATGGTCATGAAACTATTAAATGAAGAATTGTACAACCATTTGAATAGTTAAGATAAAGGTCTACTCTTAGTTGAGGTATGTAATTGGTTTATACAGTGGGTGTATAAAGTGTGGTTAATCTTTGTTGAACCAAGGGGACAAAATTGGGGTGATAATAGTTCCAATAAAACATTAGAGTGTGTCATTATGATAACAGTGCATTCTATAAACCAATATGAGGGAAAGGTGCACAATACCAAAAACACTATATAATACTCATAACAAATAATTATAATATTATTATATGTCTCCCAATTATAGACATGTAGAAATAAAAAAATAGATTGATGCCTAATTTTAATTTGTTATATTGGTCATTCAGGAATTGATATTTATGTAAATACACCATCACTATATAACCGATTTGATATTTATGTAAATACACCATCACCATCACTAGAATTCATTATGTTGTTTAAATACTTATTTTAACTTGCTTAAATATACACATTATTTGATGTTAGAATATAAAGGGCATCTAAAGGGACAATTCTTAGTTGTGTCACTCCACTAGGAGAATGTCAATAATTTGTCTCCAATGGAGAGATAGTAGTAGAAATATTTATAGAAGTGTTAAGAGAAAATTTAACTAGAGACGCCATCAATGAACTAATGTCTTGGTCTATTGTGTACTAGATAATATTATAAATTCCCAAGTTTCGAATTAATTGCAATTCACTTGTTGGTTTGAGGACAATAGGAAAAACTAAAATGAATTTGTGACTTGAATTTATTCATAAGTGTTTATCAAGTATGGCTTAGGATTTTGGTATCCCTATCAATCACGACAGAGATATACAATCCCTACAACAGAACATCTTCTTTGAAAAAATCCTTTAAGTGTGTGTGTTCATTTCATGGGGACTTCACTTAGTGAACCTCTCACATGGCACGTGCGATCGTGGGATATTAAAGAATACCCTTAATTTTGAGAGATATTGACCCAAAATATTTTTGTTGAAACCCCCTCCCAATACTTAAAACCTCCTCCCCACCCCTTTTTATACCTCAATCCTTATAAACCACCCTACCCACCCCCACCTTAAACTCCTCATCCTCCCAATACCTGCAATATATTGGTTCGATTTTTTATAATTTTAAAACCCACAATATGAAATAATGTGATAGGATATTGGTCAACAAGTGAAGCCCCCGTGGTTCATTTTTAGTACTAGCTATAAAATGTATTACCATATATTAGTGATATTTCAATAATAAGAATATAATTACCCCATTAAGTTTGCAGGAAATGCTACAAAAAAATCCATACTTTTGTGTTAACATAATTTATCTAGTACTTGTAAGGGTTGGTGTTTTCCATATTTTGTTGTCTACTTAATACTTGGATATTCCTTTGGAAAACCCATAGGTAGATATAATGTATGAACTATATTCATAAAAATCCACTAGGTGCTTGATACCAACCACATAATTGGCCATAAATACCAACAATTTCCTTGATGGACTTACTATATTTATGACCACATTTGTTTTAATAGGATTTTGATTGATCCAAAAAGTTTGAGCCTAAAATATTTTACTTATTTGTGGTTTCCATTTACTTCATAGCGTGATTGTTTGTACTTTGTATTAACTTCTCAAGCATCAAATGATGCTTCCAATGTTAAATTTCAAACCATGGTAGATGACCTCACACAAAAAAACCTAACATATTAAACATAAGACATTAAGGAACATCAAACTATAAATTTTAAATACATTAATTTCCCAACAAATTTTAGTGAAAAATATGACAAAGATTAAAAAATTGAACTCTGAGACATACAAAATTTTTGTTTTTCAATATATATGGGAAAACAGTATACAACTACAACTCAAAATACATTGTTAATCATGACCAAACAACTCAATCTCACACTCAAAAACATTGAAAAATAACCACTTCTATGTCACCTTCTTTATAGATGAAGAAGGCCATAGGAGAAGACCAAAAAACAACCCATCCTTTCAAGTGCCAAAGTTAGAAAGACAAAACCCTATTCTAGTTTGTCCTAGAGAAATTGGCCTTGTTGCATGAGATAACTTCTTAGAGAAGTGCACCCATTAGGAGAGGCTAATCATTCATATAAACACACATTCATTACCTAGAATAGTGTGCCCTAAAAAAACAAGACGTTTCCTATCTCATGTGCTTTATCTAATTTAGAACAAAAGAGAAATAAATATAAATGCAAAGTACTTCTAAATATGGATATCAAACTCCAAAGGAAGAGGAACTTTTATTTTAAAACTAGAATGTTAAATATAGAACAACAATTCTAAAACTAGAAGTTGGTGAGATTTAGACATGCATGTTAGAGGCATGTAGGTTCTCTCTCAATATTTGTTATAGATAATTGTATCATATTATTTTTCACCAGTGAATACTTAATTTTCATGCTTGAAATTCTAGATATAAAAAATTTTACAATTAATATTTTAATAAATAAATTTATAAACTTTTATAAAAATGAAAAACTAAAAACCCTGAGTGTCGGTTACTTATGACTATTCTATATTTATATGAAGTGGAGATTCAAAGATCATATCAGGAATCGATAATGTCTTGAAGATGAGCCAAGGATGGCTCGAAACATAGACAATGAACCATTACATACCGTGAACTCTCCACAAGATGCCATTAACAATTACTGCGGATTCTCAGCCAAAACTATTCTAGTTATAGTTTTCCTCAAAACTATCAAGTATCTGTAACTAATTTAATTTGTTGAAAAATGAAGGAAGAGTGTCGCTAATCCTTGGAAAAATTCATTATGATGTCCTCAAACTCATTGATCGTTATGTAAGGATATAAGTGCTCAGTGTATTTGATTGGTTTTTTTTTTGTAAGCTGCTTAAATCTATTATAATACAGTGGAAAAAATTACAGAATTCAACATGACCAGAGGAGGTCGAAGGAGGTGAATCCACCACCTTGAACTCTCAAAATATGGCCGTTTGAGAGAGCCAGAGGAGAAACTGTTCCACTTTGAAAGTAAAGGTCAAGGCTAATAAACTGACATAGTTACATATTTTGACAGTAAAATGACATAAACAAAGATAAGAGCCCGAAAAAATACACAAGCATTGACCCAAAAATAGACATAGAATTAGTCCTAGAGAAAGACACAAGCATTGACCCTGAAATAAATATAGACAAAGTCCTAGAAATAGACACAAGCGTAAGAACCACTTGACACGATATGCAAAAACCAAAAAACCTGGACAACTTGGTCATCAGACAAGTGGAATGTCTGGAATTTCTTTGGTTATGGGGCACACCCATCTTTCCTTCTGCTACTAGCTAGGTGAGTTGGTGGCAATTTATGGAGGCATCTGAGGATGTTGGTGCTATGGAGCAAGATGTTGGGTGACCATTGCCTTCAAACGCTTGAATAACGACTCCACCGTCAAGGGTATGGGGAAGGAAAGAGCAGGAGGAGGCATAATGATGCACCTAGTGGCACTACTACTGCTTCCTCCAGTAGAAAGAAACACACCACCCATAGCGCTACCGCTTCCACCACCACCCTGGTCACAGTTGCCTCCATTCAGACCTCCATGGCCAGAGATACCTGCGCTTCCTTTCCACACGAATGAGCTCTCCATTTCCATGAGTTGAGCATCTATCGCTGAGATTATGGTATTCACCATATGAATCATGTCTATGGAATCCTCCCAATTGGTAAGAATATCCTCCATTAAATTGTAGAGAATGTTCTTCATGAGCAAGTAGTGATTGATTTGGCTACCATCCTGGCCCGTTGCCAGCTTCTAATTTAGAGCGCGGTTCTCCAAAGCTTCCACAAGGATGCAAACCCTACTATAGATATGCAGTTCTTAGTCTATTTCCACCTAAAAACTACAACCTCGATGTGCTTTTCCTCTACTCATGGTGGCTCTTCATGGATTTCCACGCTACCGCGACATGCTGACCCTGATGTGCTTCTTCTTCCAGAGAGTATCAATTAACAAGATGTAGTCTGGGGAGGTGGACTCACTGTGAGTTTGCAAACACTCAACAATCCAAGGTGTGTGATTAGCTGAGCAGATTTGAACCCTGATGTCTAAGCCCACACTGTCGCGCTCAAAAACTTCTCCCTCCCTGCCATAGTACGAGCGATGATTGTCGATGCATAGCCGTGAAGGATAGGATTGAACCAGATCTTCACCACCCCATGTCACAGATGTGGAGGTGATGGTCTACTCTGCTCCCACACTTGGAGGATGACGAAGGTTCTCGTAAGTGTCATCGCGGCTAAGGTTAACATGTTGATTGCCATGCGTCCGTCACTCAGATCGAGAGAGGACATGTTGCTGATCCATGGAGCAGTCACCTGCATCCAGGACAGTGTATTTGCTTGTTACCTCTAATAGTGTAATTCATTTTTTTGCATTAAGTCCATAATGGATTATATTGCATGGCATACTCTTAATTAACTTTTTTTGATGTAGAAAAAACACCTTCTTGATATTCCGAAGGAATCAAGGAAATATCACAATTGCATGGGAAATATCAACAAACTTCCCCAGTTCAATGGAATATGGATGATCGAACAAACAACCAGTCAAAAATCCAAGCTAGAACATGTGTCAATGAAATTGAAGCTTGGTGGATGGAATGAAATCTATCTATCCCCACCAATGGACAACCGTATCCTTGACATCGTATTAACTAACTTATGAACTCTTTCATTTCGAATTGTTAAATGTTTTATTTTGTGATGTTGTTGTGATGATGTGGTAAGTTTGATTTTGATTTTTTTGCTTGAATGGTTGTCTATCTAAATAGATCAGTTTTAGGATTTAAATCATTATTGATGTACTTATTGCCTCTTCTTTTAACTAGGTACTTAGGTGTTTATCTTCTTTGGATAGTGTAACTATATTAAGAGCTAATACAGTGGGTACACATTGACTTTTCTTGAAAAATGGATCTCTTTACTACAAACTATAAAGTGCAAGTTTGAATGTTGGAATTGGCACCTAGAATTACAAATAATCCAAATTGGGTGTTAATATTGCCTATCTCCCCAATTCTTAAATGTATCTAGATCAATGGAAGAGGATATTAGTAAAACCAATAAGATGGTGACTTATTCCTTCATTTTTTACGATAAATTAATGATTGATATTGGAATGTATTTTAAAGAAAATATTTTTTTGTTGATTTGTGTTAATGGTAATCCATTTTATTTATACAAGGGGGGTTTCAAACCTTGTTTTATGTTTCTAGGAGGGTTGTTCCACATCTCCTATCTAATTTTATATGAGGGGGTTTATAATTACCCTTGTATGCATCTACAAAGGGGGTTCTAAAATCCCCTTATATCCTACTACGAGGGGCTTTGTAAACTACGCTTGTGTGCTGCTATGATGGGAGATTCTAAACCACCCTTGTAAGTTTCTACGGGGGGGTTCTAAACATTACTTACATGTTTCTACGAGGGGGGTTCCAAACCGCACTTATAGGTTTTTGAGGGTTTAAAACCACCCACTGATAGGTTTGTAAGAGGGGGGTTCAAAACCATCCACATAGATTTGTAAGAGAGGGTTTAAGAGGGAGCTCAAAACGACCCCGTAGGATTTTTAAAAGGGTGTATAAAAATGCCCCCATAGTTATATATGTGGTGGGGGATTATAACCATCCCCAAATTCACTTTTGGGGGTAATTTAGATCTCTTCTAAAACCACCCCTAAAAATATAGAATTTTAACATCGATGGTTTTGGAGGTGTTTTTGTCAAAACTGATTCTACTGCCAAAACCACATGCAAAATTTTCCTTTGACAGGGAAAGAAAACCCTCCAAAGGTATAAAATACAATAGTGTTTAGGTCATGCCCAACTAGGATTTTCACAGTACTACAAATGCATGTGTCCTTATAAGACATGTCACTTCGTAGAAAACAACCATAGTATTCCCTATAGTTGCAAATACCTCCTCAAACAAAACAATAATGAATAAGATAAGAAACTGAACCCTGATAGAAACCTAACCCACTCTAGTTGAATTTGCATCAAAAGATGAGGTACATTTCTATAAGAATACAAGGAACTGACTAATCTTTTAATACCTCCCCACAACATGAGATACATCATCATTCTTATAGAATTGAACAACTATCCAGCCACTTAATAAGACAAATCATTTCGATGGATATCCAAATAATGATTGGGTTACTTCTATTTCCCAATTGATATTGAGTGTTTATCTACTCACCATGAATTTTACCAATGATTTTCTCCCCCATCTAACTCATTTCGTTCAATTTTACTTTGGTACATAGGATAATACTTATGGGATATAACCACATTCACACTGCCTTTGATTTTTTGCAAACCTTTTCACATGACAAGCCTTCCACAAATTCTGCATAAGGGATTTCAATGACACTCTTAAAAAGTGAGAAAGCGTGGATAGGATTTCTTATATAGAGAGAATCCAAATCCATAAATATTGTGTAGGTTTGATGCATCTGAGTAGGTATGATTCCCGTGAATATCATCATCCCTAGTGCATTGTGAGGGAGTAGGCATGAGGTACCCCAATGTAGGGTTTATGTATGTAGATCATCTATATGTCTACGTAGATTAAAAAAAAAGCATTCCACATCCTCCAAAATATCCTACACATGCAGTCGTATATTTTCCTTATTCAAGTCATTAATCCTAGTACTTTCCCATTTGACACCCACTTCATTATAAGAGACCATTGCTTTAGGTCTGACAGAGTGCCAAATAAAAATCAATCTAGAGTGTGGACCACTCCATTAAAAGAAGGTTTGGAATTTGAGGAGAATTTTCCCATCATGAGTCACCTTACCAGTCCAAATACTATTAAAAATTATGACAAGCCTCTCAAAGAATGGGAAAACAATTTGCTAGGAGGTAATTTTAACGATTAATTATTTTTACAAAACATCATTAATTTTTATTAATAGGATTGTTAAGATATGTGTATTCTTACATAAATGGTTGTTTATATATGCAATAATGGAAATTTAAACATTCCCGCTTGATTGAAACTTTCCAATTTTATTGAATAGTATGTGGGTGATGTTTCCTTCAATGGATGGATTTGCTTTTATTCCATTTCTTGATTCTTTCTTATATTGGCCTAGAAGTGTCCCAGTACAAGGTTGTGCCCTTTCTTTAAATGCCTTTCCTTGTCCTTTGTCCCCTTCCTTCAGAGGATAAATCATTTTTGAAGTCTGAACTCTAAGAGAGAGGTGGGTACCATTTTAGAAGAAGTTAGTTTTAAACTATGTTAATGCAGGGATTAACCCATCTACCCACCAAATATCAACAATTTATCAACTACTGAATTTACTAAGCATCAGCAATTTATCATTTACTGAATTTACGAAACACGACCCATGGAATTTCATACATGCTTTATTTCTAGTTATTGGCCTCAGAAGTTAGATGCACATGTTGAATTTAGATACCCATTTCTCTAGACATTTTGAAAGTGATAACCTTTGGCCACCATAGATTTGGAGCTACTAATTTTGTAAGATGTTATTTTCAATATTTTTTATAAATTTGACAATAATCTAAAAACAATTTTAATGAAATTGTTTTGTGTTTTTTCTTAAACATGAAATTGGTTTTTGATATTTTGATATTGACCTTATGTTTTGAGGGATATTATATATATACACAAAAAATTTGAAACAATCGATGTGTAAAAATACAAGCCCTTCTTTGTAATTGTTCAAAATTTTGTAAAGAAATCCCATCATTTAAGTCACTTTCACCGATGAGAAAACAATGCAATATATTTTCCCAAAAAAATCAACATATTGCTTAAAAAACTTGAATTTCATGTGGTCGTGCAAAATATCCATAGATAGGAATTATATATTTTGAAAGCTTATTCAATTTTCTACATTTCATCTTCTTTCAACATATTAAAATTTATTGTGTAAATACCTTGAATCGTCCCTCCAAGTCAATAGATTGTTGGTTTTCCATGTTTGTATTTCCATTGACATGTCCTGAGAGACCATCATTAACTTGCATTCACCCAAAACCTTCAACTAGGTGTTATGGTCAAAATGGAGGTCTGTCACATCCTAGAGAGTAACAAAAGATGAAGATACCCAAAGAACAATTAGGGATCATGTTTGAGTATCAAACACCTATTGGAATTGTCAGTCATTGAATGGTAATTTCATGTGTTTATGTACCAAAAATCTATTTTGATTGACTATATATATGAGAGTTGAAAAATGTGAGTGAACAATAAAATAAAGCAATCAAATATACCCCTTAGCATGTATACTAAGTAACAAATAATGGAAACAAATAATTAATTGGAATTTATTCAAACATTATTTTAAGAGGAAAGAATAAATTATTTATTATCTAATGGAAATAAATTAAAACATGAAATGTATGACTTGAGGATAAACTTACAACTTTGGACTCCATTATGAGTAATAGGGTTCTTTCATTCCTTCAACAATATAATATCTATTATGTGATAATTCCCTTTAGACAATGGCATTTTGTAGGGAAAAGCATGCAACATGTGTAAGTAAACACAAAGTATATCTGGGTGGAAGCAATATTTATCCTTTTCCCAGTACCCTAAAGAAAAATATTGAGAGTGTAACCCTTAACCTAATAGGTTCTATAATATGCATGGTGTAGGTTTATATCTATAAACAAAAGCTATATTAAAGCAGAACCAATGTTTTTATCTCAAAATTTAAATTATACTATTGATGCAACATGTTAACACTAGTACATGTGTATATTTTTTCCACGAAAAATCATTTCTATTGCAACACTTTGTGTTGCAATAGCGATGATCATGACCCCATATTTTCATGGAAACATTTTTGTTGCTATAGCGACACATTGAACCATTCGTCACTATGGAGACAGGAAAGAGATGCCACTTGGCATGCATGGACTATAATGCACCATATTTTTACTTAGGCATGTTTATCAGCCAGACTTATTACATTGTATTTGCTTATTATATATGGACTCATCTAGGCTGAGTAAACTATATTTTGGCATGTTAGACCTGATTATATACTGATTATGATGTTATGATGTTATCATGATTATGCTGATTCTATTATTATGATGTTATCATGTTATCATTCTTATGCAAATGCTCTGATTATGATGTTATGATGTTATCATTATTATGGTGTTATTATGCTTA
This sequence comes from Pseudotsuga menziesii, assembly GCA_001517045.1. Taxonomy (NCBI): domain Eukaryota; kingdom Viridiplantae; phylum Streptophyta; class Pinopsida; order Pinales; family Pinaceae; genus Pseudotsuga; species Pseudotsuga menziesii. The sequence continues at coordinate 39,486 of LPNX011093443.1, read as the reverse complement.
TGAGATTACTATGTTGTGGTCACCAGGAGATTTCTTTGTTTCCTAAATGTATGTTCGATCATCGTTCTTGATATGATGTGATATGTAGGATGTGATAGATGGATACCCACTTGTGATCGATTTAATGATGATTTGTGATGAAAAGAAATATTGTTGATCATATGGACCAACTACTGATTTAATAATGTTACGAATGTATGTTTGCAAAGTGAGAACCCGCAGGGTACAGGGGCTATGTAATAGACGGGTACGTGATGTGAACTATGGTGTAGTACCTAATTTATAAAGATCCTTATTTACCAAATTGATGATACGAAGACACTTTCCAATAATCTTGAGAGCAACAAAGTATGAACTGATAGGGTATAGAGCTGGTATGTTGAGGGGGTTGGATGTATTGCTCACCCTATGTTACGATGATACCTGAGGTCATGGGAGGGATGTGATGAGACACACTCCCCAAGTTGTTGTGATGACAAAGGTCATATTATTGCTAGGAGAGGCTAGGTCCATTGTTCAGCCGATGCTACCGCTCTTAAGTTCTTATCTGGTTAAGTCGGTGAAGTCACCATCCACTTCTATACTAGCAGAGGAAAGATAGGGAGGATGGAGATGTAGGTTATGATGGGAGGATATGTTAGCTAGTATTGTTTGGGGGTTGGGAGTATATTATACCTAGTCAATTGTAGTAAGTATCTTTATCCTTGAGAATGATTGATTTAAAGTCTAAATGATGTTATAACTTCATTGGCCAATTATTAACAATTGATGATGCTAAAATGATTATATTGGAAGTATGTTGATTTGGTTATATATGTTTGATTGTCATCTCTTGCATGTGCAATTGATCTTTCTGGAAAAAGGATTACTATTTTGTCAGTTAGTATATATGCATAGGGAAAAATGTGTTTTCTTATAGTATGTATGTTATCTATGCGTACGCTGGTCCCGCACACATACCTAGTATATGTACACTAGTATGCATGTCATGAGTAATTGGCATGCTAAAATAATTGTAATTATGTTATTTGGACAAGAGTCAGTTGTGAAATAACAAGGTTTGAATGATGATTTTTTAAATCATGTTGGGATGGATAGATAGGTCAATTAGGTTATTTACTAGTTACACATAAGTGATGCATTAGTAATTAATAGTTGTTCTCAAGAAGTAATTGTTATGAGGTAGTTATGGTAAATAACATAGCTTTTGTTCAGTGTACACCAATAATATTTTTATGTTAAACATTTTAATCATATTGTTTAAACCAGTGAAGGTGTTCTCTTTAAAATTGATTAATTTTATGTTTGTAGTATGTATTTTATTTCCTTTAAAACCAATCATAATAATACTCATTATTATTATTATTATTATTATTATTAACACATGTATTCTTATTGTTATTATAACTATTATCAAATAAACATAACTTCATCATTTTATTTTCAAGGTTTTTTTTAAATAAATAAGTTTATCTAGATTATTTTATGTGAATAGTGAAAAGGAATATTATTATTATCTTAAAAGAATTGAAGTGGTTGTTGATTTGATATTATTATATCCCATATAATATGGTTATTAAACTTTATTTGTACATCAAACATCATTGTCGAATTTGTATTTGGATTTATTAATTAAGACATGAAAAACTTCCTTGTATTTATTGTGTTATGTTGACCACATTTATGGATCAAGCGGTCAAATAAATTCTATGCTATCTAACCTAGTTTAAATAAGACAAGGAATGATTATTAGTTGATGAAGTAGATGATAGGAATTCAATTCAAAACTAACAAACCTAATTCACACTAATTATTTTACAGCTAGAGAGAAACAGTGAATCTGAGAAACATGTTTAAACATCATTTTATCTTTGATTAGTGTGTTGTATTTATGATTTATTTTCCCCAAAATAAAACTTGAGGGTGAAGGCGGTGGAGTGAGAATGAATCCGGGGGGAGGAAAATGGTATTTAGGGAAGGTATCATGACGAAAATGGGGAGTTTTTTGGGGGGGTTTATTTAAGGGAGAGGATAGAACTTGGGATGGATTTTTGGAAAAAGAAGGAATATCGAGGAGGGGGATAACTTGATGATTGGAAGAGGGGGGGAAATCAGAGGAAGAAGGTGAAACTATATTATTGAGTGAAGTATTGATCGAAGGATTTTGAATAGAGGAAGTTTCTCTCAATATTATAGGATTTTGGGCTTGGGGGATAGGAAACCTGTTGGTTTCCTAGGTCCAGTAGGATTAGCACTGGTTGACAGGGTGGATCATCTGGTTTTGGTAACAAGGCTTGGACCAACAAGGGGTAAGGCTATGGGAGTAAGCGAACTATTTACAACCTTCATAATTCTAGGTATTCTTGCTTGTTTAAGTGATTACTTGTTTTATAAATATGCAGAGGAAATAAACAAAGTAGATAAATTGAAAATGGATAAATGACCTATACTCGGTTAGAATTTTTTGTGTTAAAATTTTCTAGGTACTTATGATGGATTTTTGGACAAAGAAGGAATATCGAGGAGGGGGTAAACTTGATGATTAGAAGAGGGAGAAAAATCAAAGGAAGAAGGTGAAATTGTATTATTGAGTGAAGTATTGATCGAAGGATTTTGAATAGAGGAAGTTGCTCTCGAGATTATCAAATAGTGGGATCAGGGTCTAGGAAACTTGTTGGTTTCCTAGGGCCAGTAGGATCAGCGTTGGTCAGTAGGGTGGATCATCTTCTTTTCGTAACAAAGTTTGGAACGATGAGGGGCAAGTATATGGGAGCAAGGGAACTATTTACAACCTTCATAAGTCTAGGTATTCTTCTTCGTTTCGGTAATTAATTATTTAATAAATATGTAGAGGAAATAAATGAAGTAGATAAATTGTAAAGGGATAAATGACCTATACTCGGTTAGAATTTTTCTGTGCTATGAATTTTAATAATTTGAAAAGTTAAACTCCTATAAAATTCTAAGTTGTAAAACAGAAAAAACCATAGAGACAACATAGTAAAATACATAAATAAATAAATGTTATTTTCCTTAGTATTTTTTTTAAACAATTTAGAATGAGCTCAACCACTACAGAGTAGAGTTTAGAAAATACACACTCAATGCTCTGCCAGCAAGCAGGGAATTACAAATGGTATTAGATTCATTGCTTAGACACTTAGACTTTAGGAAATGTCTACACCTAAAAACATCCTAGAAATAATTACCATATAGTGTATCTAAAGCTACAAATTTAGGACAAGAATATTACATTAAAGTTCCTCGCCCAAAAGAAAGAAAACATTACGGCTGAAAACTAACTAAGATCCATACGGCTGAAAACTACATGCACAAACCACTAGAAAACATTATTAGAAAATATTCAGGTATTATAATGATTGCAAATTTTATAGAAATATATATAATTTCTTTTTATTTGCAAAATCTTAATTATTTTTACCACACCAACCTCTAGAAGAATATTTAACATATTTTTCCTTTATCTTTTTCTTCTCGTACAGTTGCAGAATCCCAAACATCTTAATGCTCAATTAATAATCTAATTTATTAAATTTTAATTTTAATTGGAATAGGTATGGAAACACCCAACCCTCCCTTGAAATGTAGAGGTTAAATTTTAAACCTATATATCAAATTTTAAAGATTTGTGCAAGCATTTATTCTTGGGGATTTTCTCCACGGAAGGCACCCAACAACCTTGTAAATTTTTATAAATTTTTAGGGTTATAAAATAATTCATTTTTCTTAATGTTTCAAGCCATAGGAATATTCTGTTGAGCTTGTAGAGTCAACAATCTTTTCTAGATAAACTTCCTGAGTTCTCAAAAAATATATTATTAATACAAAAACAAATACATTAATACAACATTTCCAGAAAGAAGAAAAAAACAATATATATATATATATATATATATATATATATATATATATATATAGAGAGAGAGAGAGAGAGAGAGAGAGAGAGAGAGAGAGAGAGAGAGAGAGAACCCTAACACAGAGACAATAAATAACATAAATTAATTTTTCTTTTAGAAAACTGAAATCGTGGAATACCCAATCTACCATTATAATTTTGTAATGGATCAGCCCTCCAAACACAACCAAATCACAAACTAATAGAAATCCTTTGTGAACAGGAAAATATCTATGAATCTATTAAATTTCCAAATATAAAATGAGACCAGATAATATCTATAAGCATTCTACCCTCATAAGTGAAACACGTTGACTAGGAATTGGTCTAGATCCATGGCCGCAAATGTGGATCTTATATCCTTAGATCTGAATATTGCTCTTAGGGTTTTCTACATGTTGAAGGTATTGGGAACCACTTTCAGGTTGATTCAAGTTACTACAAGGTGGGATGAAAATAAACAATTAAACAAACCTAGGAGAAGGAGGCAAGTGAGTAAGTCAAAACAAAAAAAAAATTCTCTCCAGTTTCCATAAAGTAAGGAATTCCAGCCAACCAAATGATTAATGAATATTATGTCGACTAGCACATGTACATGAATTCCAAATGAGAACGTTGATTATAGGTATCTTGTTTTTGGTCATTCATCTAGCCTCTGAAGCATTCAATTTACTTACCATTATTGGTGACTAGGATTTCCCAGCTGGTTGAGTTCAATAATGCTAATCCAGGTAAGGATTGAATTAGAAAAAAGATATTCAATGGTCAATTCAATATCAACCCTACAAACCATGTTCTTGACAAATCTATTAAGTAAATATCTGATCGATATGAAATATGGCCTGTACATCCTTAATCAGCCATGAAAATGCATCTATAACCTTCTGGATATGAATTTATATTTAATTTAGCACTTGGAGGGAAGGCCATAAAACTATCCCTCCAAATACTTTTCGAGGTGATTAACGTTTAAGTCTTTTATAGTCTAGGAAACAAGGAAGTATCTATCCCAACAACATTTTAGTGAGTGTTTCCAAGTCAAGTATTGTAAAGATTTGAGATCTATATATCTTTTCTTAGAGATGGATTTCATAGAAAATCCCTTCCAAATCTCCCGGTTTAAGACTAATGACAAAATCCTAATTGTTGTCATAGCGCACACAACGGGCAGTGTGTGGTTGTTATAAGAAATATTCCATCCATAAGACGAATCCAACTCGCCCCTAAAAATATCTATTGGACTCACCCAACTCTTTAGATTGAGAGTAAACATGAGATTAATACAAGCAGGTGTTTTATATTGACTCAGCATCAATATCAACACATGGATAAGAAAATGGATAAAATATCATATGGGTGTTTAATACCTTGTGTTCACCGACTATGCTATAGATGAATGAAAAATAATAGATACTATGCAATACCACGCGTTCTAGTGAAAATATTAAACCAACCCTAATGTTGAACATATTTTATGAGTGACACATCAAAGGAAGCCTCAAATTTAAGAAACTAATAGACACACACCAGATCTTAGCCAACAAAAAAACCAGTATAAACTCGGGTGGGCCAACTAAATGCCAAAATGAAAAAGTAAGATTCAAGAAGGTTCAAAACCTCGAAGTCAAATAGATTAATTACCTCGTTGAAAACCTTGCAACCCTAATTGACTTCCTTTCCTTCAAGGATCGAGAACCTCACATGGTTGCCGAGAACGGGTTGGAGTGGGCGAAGATGGACCTCGCATGCAGGTGAGAACTAGAGGGATCTTGAAGGGGGGCCTCCACATCATGCTCTAATCGCTTGGCTGCATGTTAGTGGACAGATGGGCACATGCAGCCCGAAGTCAGGTGGGATCCCTATGGACACATGAGCGATGGGCCGCTGGGGAGAAAGGGGAATGGAAGAGAAGGACGGTGGGAGTTAGTGATTGGTGGAGCTCGGTGGTGGACCTATGGAGAAGAATTAGACGCATGAAGGAATGAGGAGGGGTGAGCTATGTGGCACCAAGAGCTAGGGTTAGGGTTAGAGTATTCAGGTAGTCTAAGGTGTTAATAAAAAAATTTATTATTAATATTATTTTATTTAATATTACTAATTTTTATTATCCGTTAAGTTCTAGTAAAATTTATATTTTAAAAGAAAAAATATTTAACATTCAAACTTTGTTAATTTATTTGCATTTGGTATGATTTATATTTAATTAATTAAATCTAGTAGGTTATAATCTATTTATTTCAATTTAGATCTTATAAGTAGTTGTAATTTAATTATTTAAATGAGACGTTATGGTTAATTAACCTAAGATAATGGTTATGATTACAATAGATGTTAGGTTAATTAAAGGTAGTATTTAATGTTATTAAGATTAATGTAAACTTTTATTGTTTAGAATAACATCTTTTTAATGTAATCTCAAATTTTATAAATAACAATTAAATTTTAATGTTGAAAGTTGAATGTTAATTGTAACATTAACATTATAGATAACATAAAAAGTAAGTTAAAATTTGGTATGGTAACGTTAATTAGCCTATTTTATTGAAAATTCAAGTGTTAACTTAAGACATTACAGAGACTTCGACTTATAGTTGAAGAGGCGAGATGGATTTAAAATTAGAAAAACAAGACACCATTGAGGCCATCATGATGAGCTAAATGCTAAGATGTAGATTATACCTGATGAAAATCCCAATACCTTCAGCAATTTATACCCCATAACGAAACCATTTAATGAAAGTGACAATGCAAGTTTTATGCAAATCTTGAAAATTTGTCCCTACACAAAAGTATAATCATTGTGTAACTAAATTTTATCTCTGCGATCATCAGATTGAGATAATGGTATAATGTTGTTGATTATGTCAGGAACTATCATGTTTCAAAGCCATAGAGGTCAAGGTTGAGACCGACCACTCTCACCGCCACCACAAGCACCACCACTGACGTCGCTTGGGACAACTTCCACTACTAAGATGGAGGTAATACTGATATCCTTGGAAACCATTATGGCCACACTGAACATGCAGTTAGAGAGGGTCATAGAGGTAGAAATCATGCAGGTGAACCAAGAAAACCCTGAGAGGGCACAGGTCCTGAGGCAAGAACTGATTAAGGATATTTCCAAAGAGTAGCAGGAGATCAAAATTCCCAATTTTTCCCGAGGATGACCTGGTAAGAATTCTAAAGTATGGCTCGAGGGTATGAATAGGTGCTTCCCACTAAACGAGTATACCTCCAGTTCCAAGGATTGAATGGCCATCTTTCAACTAAAGGGAAATTCCCTAAATTGGTGGTCAAACCTAGTGAAACAATCACATCTTACTCCTTTGATTGTTTCATGGGAGCTATTCTAGGAAAGGTTCAACATGAAATATCTTCTAGCTTATTGAAGGGAACATCAGGAAGGTGGCTTTCATTCTTTGGTATAGGGAAACATGACGGTGGAATTGTATGAAGATAGATTCATGGAGCTAGTAAAGTATGTTCCATAGCTGGACTCAATTAATCAACAGGTGGAGCTATTTATGTATGGACTCAACTACAAGATCAGGGCTGCAGTACGGATGTGGAATTCATCTTCAGTTCCTATGGTAGTTGAGTATGCTCACTGTGCTAAGGATATGTCAGATGCAAAGGGAGGAATCAAGTTGATTGGGTCCAATCAATATGTTATAGGCAATTCCCCATGGCCGTACTTTAGAGGAGGAAAATATATATCACCTCCTTATGGTAACGAGTTCATGTGAGAGGTAACACTTCAGTTAACTCAGTATCATAGGCTTCATCATCAAACCATGGGAAAATAGGATGAACGCGGGGAAATTCCTATAGAATACTGGGAGGTTTTAGAGGATCCATGGGAAGGAACCCATCCCAGAGGACTCCTCCCAACAACATACAAGCAAAACCTAATGTCTCTTGTTGGGGATGTGGAGGTCATCATTTTCAGTGAAATTGTCCTAAGGGGCATACTAGCAGTAGTAAGAAGGAAGGAAATGCACCCATGGGAGATTTTGGTAACACTCATTGGATTCATGTTGTTGTTCACAACCACCAGGTAGAACATCAATCCACCATAGTGGAATCTGCTGGTAAAGTAAACAATGTCAAACATAAAATTTTATTTGATCCTGGTGCAATAGATATAAATGATAAATTTTTGTTTATTGGATTAGTTTAGCCAATATATATGATAAAATAATAATAAAAATTTATTTCAGCTGTTAGTTTAGTTTTATTTTATGTTTTCCACTGAACTCTTCTTTACGATCACATCGATCTAAGGTTGGTGCTTCTGGGTGAATCCACGGACCTGGGTAACACTTTTTGGCAAGTGAATTTCGGCAAAAACAGAAAAACGCACCTCAGTCGAGGGCTTGTTAAGCCCTCGACCGAGGTATTGCGGGCTTTACAAAACCTCGGTTGAGGTATTTAAATACCTCGACAGAGGTATTTAAATACCTCGGTCGAGGTTCATACCTCGGTCGAGGGCTTAAAAAAATAGACTTAGCCCTCATTCAAACAAATGGAAAATTTCTTGTGCCTTGCAGAGGTGTAAACCCTGCAATTACTAGCACATAACTGAGCGGAGTTGATACCGATAAATTCACCAACGAATCTTCTATCCATTGAGGTATCATACACGCATTTTGGCATTCATATGATATTTATTTTTTAAATACTTCTAAAACTTATACTTAGAAAACCACACTGCAACTTCAAAGCAGCTCAAAGAAAAATCCGCAGAGTTAAAACTACATAGCCAAAAAATTCTTAAAAATGCACACATCACATATCGACGTGTCCTCTTCAAAAGGGTATCTTTGGTTTTTCAATTTTTCAAAAAATAGAAAAAATTCCTTTACGTGGACAAATATGTGTTTAAAATGATGCTGAAATCGAATGTGGTCACTTTCAAAAAATAATAAATAATTGTATAATGCGAAAAAAATTAACAAAAAAATATGCACATCACACTGCATTTTATGTAGATCATGCTCATATATTTATTTTTTTTAAATTATTAATTTAAGATTGAATTACTCTACGTGGACACGAGCCACTTATTAGCTTCTTCAAATTTTTAAGGTCACACAGTTCATTAAATGCAAAAATTCACACATTAAATGACATCGGAATATTTTAAAAAAAATATCACTATGAAGCCAACATAATATTCTACAATTTGTTTTTTTACTGCAAGTCAAAATTCACATGGCATATATGCGTTTTGAGGGCTTCGATCTAGCACATGAGTAAAAAATCAGGTTTTCATCGCCAAATTTGGCCAAAAAGTGTTACCCATCTTCATGGAATCACCATTCTATTACACGTACCTAGGGAGAAATCCCCACTACTATTTTGGCAACTCCACTCGTTCGATCCATTTAGATCTCAATTTTTTGTAGGTTGTCATTGGTTTGTTCTTATTCTCTTCCATCAGTTTTCATAGATAGGGTCCCCTCGCAGCCAATCTGAACCTTTGTTGCATCAGTTCCTTCTCCCCCATCCCTAGCCGGACCTATTTTTCAATTTTTCCTTGTTTGGGCTAAGTTGCTCTTATCTGGCTGAAATACATGAACTAGACACTCCTTTTCTCCCAATAAGTGCGACCTAGGTCATGCCTTTAGCCCTGATAAGAGGGACTTGGTGTAAAAAACCAGATCGCTCTTGTCCTAGCCTTTGGAGTGACCCTAGTCACTATTATGACTCAGTTTTGAGTGACTCAATCATGTTGAACCCTTTGTTTTATGTGACTTGACTATTTTCTTCCCAGATTTCAATTTCCCCTTTGTTTTGTGTGATCCAAATCACACATGTTCCTCTGATAGGTGTGACCTGTAGTTTTCTGTCTGATTTCTATGCTTCAGATTCCTGTATCATCCCCCGTGTCTGTCCCAAGCCCTGTCTGAACCTGTTTTCTATCCAGATCTGATATTTTTATAGCCCCTTTGGTGTGTTTGAGATCCCAATTGCTTGGTTTATGAGCAGTGTTAGTAGATGTTTGTGGTAGAGACCCCATGCATGTTCCCCACATTTAATTAAGTTCCTTTTACTATTCATTTGTTTCAAGCACAATTTTTTGGAAGAAAATTTTTATTTTGCAGTGTTATTGTTCTTTATTGTTATTTACTGCATTATCTTTGCATCTTGATAGTGATATTCCAACATATTCACTGTGGATTTCTAGGTTTGACACACATTAGTTGCACACAATTCACACCATAAAAGTGAAACGCTCGGTTCATGACCCCGGGAAATCCTTAAAATTAACTCAAATACAACCAACATTGTAACCTCACTTGAGGATAAAACAATATTTTAGTTAAGTTAGGACTTTGGGAATAGGCATCCAAACAACACCCCTTGGTCATTCACATTCTGAGACATAGTTGTTGTCCATTAGGGAACCAAAACCCTCTTGTATTTGTTGACACTGTCACACCAATTTGTCGATATCCTCCCTGCTCAGCAGGAGTAAGTCACAAACAAAGGGGTTCCGAAAGTCAAGGTGGAATACCACACTCCATATTACATCGAAGGCTAAACCTTCACATTCCTCCTCGTATCACCCAGCTGGAGGTCAAGGGCCAAATGGCTTGATCATTAGTAAAACAAAAGAACATGTCATGAACGAGGTATCCTAGTGGCCATTCTTCTAGGCCTCTTTTACCCAGAGGTCCTTCTCGGTAGGGGGATTCTCTTAGCTTGTATGGTTCTTCCATTTTGTATTGTCTGACTGGGGTTTCATCACCCTACTGAGGATACAATGTGAAGGGCTTCCAGCTTTTAGTTAGGAGCATGCTTGCACTCATACCCCATAGGTTAGTGAGTCATTTTTATTTTTGGATAGGTATTGTTTTTTGTTGTCTTTCTGGCCACTTTGTTGTAGACTCACCTTTTTGTGACCCGTTGTCACTGCTTGGTTTTAAATATTGTTGTTGGCCTATGAGCCTCCATTTCATATGCTCCTCTTCTACACAATCGGTTCTAGTTGGGTTTTTGAGACTGTGATTGATCCTCTTAAGTTTCCAGACATTACACAACACTCCATATAGTCATCATAGCTCCACCACACTACTCACTTAGGATTAGGGGGCACACCCCTCATTTTGGTTCTTTGAATCGTCACCGTTGGTTCCATATTTGATGTAACTCACCACCTTTGGAGCCACACACGGCCTCTGAATCTGATTCAGATTCATATCAATCTGAACCCACCATGTTCACTACCCTATCTAGCCCCATGGCTAGTGCACAACCAGATCCTTTATATGGATGGATAGTTGGTGGAAGTCCTGTGTCTTTGTTTCCCATCATCATGGGTATCCCTTATGTCGGAAAAACATGTTCAGTTTCTAGTGAGCCCATTTCCACTGCATACATTGTTGTTGGTCCACTACCCACTAGTGATGGTTCCATTCTAGGTATTGTTTTCACTACCATTATGCCTGATATACCTTGAGGTGGTGGTCCTTCCACGCCGATTCCAACTATTCGTGCTATAAAAATGATTTTTCCTACAGTCATAAGTCAACCTTATCCACCCCCAGTTATGCATGGGAACTACGTTCTTGCAGCTACCGACAACATTGTTGGTTCTTCCTGATACACCCTCAACTCTAACTTACCTTTTATGGCTAGTCTCAACCTACCAGATCTGGCATGGTTAACCAATGACCCCATTCGTTACCACCCACAATAGCCTCCTATTCCTACCAAGCTTCCCTCAAACATCCCTAAGTATGAGGGCAAGGCAAGAGAGGACCCTCAAAATTACATCATGTCATTCCACCTATGGTCTTCATCTAACAACATTGTGGATGACTCTGTTTGATTGAGTTTGTTCCAGCACACTTATAGGTGTTGTGGCCAAGTGGTACATCAAATTGCCTCATTCCACTTACCCTGACTTCTCTTCACTCGCTTTGATTTTCCTTTAGTACTTCTAGTTACCTGTTTGTTATGAAGAGGGAGTGGAGATCCTACTATCCTATTGCTAGAATGCAACTACCAACATCATGGACCATATCCATGAATGGCATTGCCGCCATATCTTGTGTAAGATCTAGTTACAAGGTAGGATCTTCCTCAATTGGTTCCCGAAAACCTTACTCCCTCCATACCCAAGGGCATCGCATCTGAGCCATCCTTAAGGCTCAGTAGTTTGATTTGATCTATGCCCATTCTGGTTACTTATATGCCATCATACCAGATGCTCCCCAAGCTGACACATCATGCCGAGATACGTCGAGGGCATCTCATGCTGCTGATGGAGTTATCAGCTCTATTAACCAACACCCTCAATTTTATATGGCCCCTCCCATGATGCTACCCCATCCGGGTAACACCCAAAGTGTTTCCAAACCAATTTATGCCCTCGATTAGTCACGTGTGATAGCTTAACTGATGCCATACCATCTTATGCGCCCCTCAATTTTACCCTTGATTACTCATGTGTGATGGTTCATTCCAGAGAGCCAACTCCTCACGTTCACATACTGACTTGTTTGTCACACTCGTGTTTTAGCCAAATGGTTGGATTTGCATCCCTCCCAGCTCCTCTGGTCTATTATGCACCACCTCTAAAACCCACTCTAGCTTCCGCCCTAAATCCTCTCATTTCTATCGAATAGGTTTATGCTCAGGAAAACATCCCTAACCAACCCTCCCCCAAAAACCAACAAGGGAAAGGGAAGAACAAGAGAGGTAGAAATATATGCAATCACAATCCCCAAGTAGGCGGCCAGTAGGCCAACCCTCCAAACAACAATGACGTCAAACCTCCTGCATAGAATCCCCAATGTCCTAATCAACCTGGAAAGAACCCACAGTTACGTATTGATCATACGTGTGCTATCTATAACACCTACAACCATTACACTTATTAGTGTGCTTGCATGGCTCGCATCCAACAACTTCTCCAAAATGACAGTCAACGTGATCCGAACATGGCTTCTTTGGCTCAGCCAAACCCAATACCTCCAGGTCCCTCACCCATGGTGCTCCAAAACCCCCTACCACACCAAGGAATGGTTGAATCCCAAACCTTGGCCCCAAAAGCTCCCACAACCATTGTTGCGGCTCGAACCACTGAAGATGGTGTCCATCACCTCATGATGTTATCATCCAAAGTCAAGCTCTAGACTTGACGAAAATAGTATGGATCCACCATAGAAATTGTTGACCCATCGGCAGCATATACCTCTAATACTTCTGACATGTCTCTGCACTTACTGAGACCCCCCACAGATGGGATGGTAGAGTCCCATGATTTACTATGCATCACGTCGCAAACAACACTACTGATAGAGCTTCCCTTAACTACAGTATAGTTGATGACTTTGCCAAGTATCCTACATCCATGTCTACTTTGGTTATGCTTAAAACTTGTCCATCATAGCCTAAAGCATTGTTTTCCATGCTAGGTGTCATAGATCCCTCCGATTCTAGGTTGATCACCTTCGACCTGGATCAAGGAGAACACAGGATGTCATCTATTGTCATGTTCCAAGTTCTGGTCACAATTTGGGATTTAGTCGTACATCGATGTATCATTGATGATGGGGCATCCACCTAAATTATGTCAACCTTTTTTTGGTATAAACTCGAATCCCCTACCCTTCAACCTTACATCACCGCTCTACACACCTATGATGGTCGCTCTACTCAGCCCTAAGGGATTCTCATGAACATCACTATTGAGTTAGCCAAAAAAATGATGTTAATTGACAATGAGTTTTTCAATGCCCAACTTGATTATGACCTCCTCCTAGGACGTAGCTACATGTATGACATGCGAACCATGGCCTCTACCAGCTTTTGACTCTTGATGTTCCCTCATGATGGGAAGATCATGATCGTCGACCAGTTGACATACTATGATCCTAAGGGGGCAGCCACATAGAAACACATCCTTCCAACTATTGACACCACCATCAATAGCATTTCCATTCCATCTTTATCTGTTGTTGGCTCGGGCTTATTCGCCAACACTACTATGATGGACACATTTTTTCCTTACCACCTCCATCGTCACCGAGGATGTATCAAATTTATGCACCATCATGTCTGGTACCATTCCAACCACATCACAACCTTAGTCACAACCTGAGCCAAAGTCATCTAAGAATTATTGGGGTTCATTCCTAATCTACACAATTCCCTTCCTTTTTCCACCATCTGGCATCATGAGCAAGCTTGTCATGGCTACTTTCAACTTACCATATTTTATGATGGGAATTCCTATCTGGTACCTCGATCCACCCACCCCATCCCCAATTCCTGAGGTTGCATTAACTCCTATCCAACCCATTGAGATGGTGTCCCACCCACCTCCTAGTCCATTGAAGACTACTCATGTCTATATGCCTGCCCCTCCTCCTCCAAATAAGGCTGGGGGAAAGGTTTCCAAAGAAACAATTGAACCATGTCTCGATCCTACTTGTGCATTATTTGATATCCAAGGTCACGCAAAACAAAACTGTCTAAATTTTCCTCTCCTTTGCACCCATATGGAAACTACGGATGATACTTATGGTGCTCCAGTAGCCACCATCTCAGATTCACCTGCAGCTAAGAACAAGTCATTGTGAACCAACCATCCTTGTGTAATTTGTGGATTATATGGTCATTACTACCACCATTAACTTTCCTAAGTATTGGTCCACCCTTCGTGACCTTCAAAAACACTCCCGTGAATCCGACATTACCGTCCTCAAGGAGATCCACCCTCTGATTTCCTCCTTGGACACAACTAGCACCATTTACACGATCTCTACTTCTCACTAGAGGAAATTTCAATTTAAAATGGGCCTTCCAAAAATAATACAAATTCCATGTCATCATCTATTAGCCAATCAAAATGATTTAAAATTCAAAAAGGGAGCACCTCTTAAACTATTTTTTAATATAAATTTGGGGATAGGTATCATAAAACAAACTACTTTTTGTGTTTGTATTTTTGACATATCTCCCTATTTGTTTACTCAATTTTTGATCGGGAAAGCTCGTTGGATGCAGAAATAAATTCCGCATCCAACGAGTACCCACTCGGCATACTTTTGAAGGGCCCCGCTACCCAAAAAAATGGAAATACCTAAAAAAATGTGATGATGACATCACTATCACGTTTTTTAGGTATTTCTTGTTTTTGGGGTAGCAGGACCCATAAAAAGTGTGTCAAGTAGGTACTCGTTGGATGTGGAATTTAATTCTGCATCCAATGAGCTCTCCCAATAAAAAATTGAGTAAAATCACAGGGAGATATGTCGAAAATACAAACAAAAAAGTAGTTTTTTCTTTTCTTCCTCCAAAATTAATAAATATTATTTTATTATTTTAACTATTATTTTATTAATTTTTCCTTACGAGGCCCATTTTGAGTTGAAATTTCGTCTAATGAGTATTCCTTTCCCATCCTCTACCATGGAAGATCCACCCGATCTATCCCAACATCACTTTCACGATGATGGAGATATCTCTAAAACCACCTATAGTTTTACCCCATTTCACTTAGTCCATGATGTGCAATTGGTTCTTCCCATTGAAGGCCAAATTCCCTCACCCTGCCTTGCTAACAAAATTATACCAGATACATTACTATTAGACAAACCCATACTTATTCTCGAACAGACCAATGAGGACCTTCGTGTTGTTCTCCAAATGATCGAAGCAGCCAAGACTCAGTCAAAGTCCCATTTTGACTCCCATGTCCACCCTCGCACCTTTAGTGAGGGAGACCTTGTCCTCGTCTATGATAAATCCAACCATAATTTAGGGAAAGGGAATTTTGATTCCATGTGGTACAACCCATACATCATCCATCAATGTCTCGGTAAGGGGGAATATCTCTTTGCTAAATGTGATGGTCGCCTCCTGAAAAATATCCACAACAGGATCTACCTCAAGAGGTTCTATGCTTGAATTCGCTCACCATGCCTACCGTTGTAGCATATTTTTTCTTTTAAATTTTTCATCATTTTTACCATGAGTCGGTTACCCCCTCCAGTAGTCATTCCACATCTAGTCTCGCTGAGTCCATTGTAGAACTCCATCACATCATTTACATGTGAGAGGGTGGATCTAACACATCCACACTTCCCCTGCGTCACCGGTTCCCCACTGGAGGGTGCGGTCCCACATCTGTGCATGCACACAGTATGTCACATGTATGGTCTAGCTACCACCATGCTAGTATACCCTCAGGTCCCTAGACCTGTACTAGAGTTCAAGGAATCTCCAAGATATCCTTGGTAGTCCATGTTCACACATGGATCATCCTCTATGAGGATAGGAAGCTGCCACCATTGTGCAAAAATATCTCGGGTTAAGAAACAACCTAATACACTGTCTCCCTCCCTACTTTCTTGGGGAAATTTCTCAGAGTCGCCTTGATTTATGTGCCACCATGTCAATCACACCTTGTACATTGAGTTAGCCTTGTACCCATAGGCCTCCATTTGGTCTAGTTTTTCTTTCATGCACCATAGATTCATACATAGTCTGTTTGAGACATCATTAGCACAACCGAGTTAGGTTTTTTTTCCTCTATCTTTTGATGAGACCCTCATGTCATTCTCTCACTATGATTTTCTGGTCCATTTCTCAGAAGTCACCTTGATTTGTGTGCCATCATGTGAATATCCCATTGTATGTATTGGCATGTTAAAGTGCCCTCTGCTCCATCCATATTGCACAGTTGGCCATATTTTACTGCCATCCATCATCCTATAAGTGGGCCCCATCAGTGTTCTTGATCTATTCCTCTCATCAATGTTCACAACATAACCGCTTTCCATATATGAAACACTTCCCCCTTTCTTGATTGACCATCATAGAGTTTTTGTTAAGCTCTTTTCTGACTCCTAAAAGAATTAAAAGATTGTCGAGCACACTTGCTTCCTTTCATGCTCGTTAAAGTATTTGAAAGTGCATCTATGTGGCCTCATTTATTTCCTTTTTCAGACTGCATGGACTATTATAAGAAACGAATCTCCCTAGCACCTTCCAACTAGGAATGTTTCCCTTTGTATCCTTTTATTCTTTCTCGGACATTGAAACCGTACTTTACAAAAAAACTCATTATAGGTTGCCTTTAAAATCTTTTCCATCCCTCTCATAAAGAAAATATTACGGAGCAGAGTTGGTTTCATTCATTCTCATAAAAGTATTTGAACAATCATTTAGTTAGTATAGATTTAACCTTTTTTGGCTTGGTTGGACTACCAATGGTAAAGAAGTCTTCCTTCCCAAAAGGTTTGGAGAGCTCTCCTTTGTATACTTTTATCCTTTTTTAGGATTAGTGGACTATTAATGAAAAAGAGACCGCATTGGAGTGTTCTTCCTATTTTCAGACTCTCTAAAAATGAAAATTCCATCGATCATTTACTTTCTCGAGCTTGCTAGAAATCCATGAGATCGTGTCATATTGAGCTTACTTTTATCCCTTCTTTATGCTCCTTAAACTATGAAGAATGACCAAATAGTGTCTTTAGGTGCCACCACATATGATATCACAATATGGTAGCATCCCCCCATTGGGTCTCCTTTGTTAAGAGTATTCTTCCATGAGTCTTCCTTGGATCCCCTGGATATCACTAGTCCAGTTACTTCCCTGAAATTTTCCCATTTATAATTATATTCCTTGTATTATAGCTATGGTCCCTCTCCCTTGAGTCAATTTCATTTTCTACCAAGTCATTCCTCCTATCATACTCTGAACAAAGGAGTTTTGAGTTCCCCATATTCCCCCTACCCCGGTTTCCCCATTCATTGTGTTAGTCCCTAGATTGTTCCATGTATTTGGTTATCCCCCTCATGCTTCTAATCAAGGACACATCATTGCCTTGATTAGTTGCAGGTCTCCCTCTTTTGACATCATCACATCTATTCCAGAGGATAGACCCAAAGGTCCATGTATCCTCGTTTCATGCACCCCATTGATGAATTCCTTGGACCACTTGAGAGGACTCATTAGTTCCTATCGAGATGGTTGTGTCTCACATGCTCGACTTCAGCTACTTCATCGCACCATTGACATTCGTACAGGGTATTGATCCGTTCATCATTTGGTCAAAGACCCCGATTTTCATCGGACTCTAGCACATTGGTGAGTCTACTATGGGACCCACACAGTTTTTAGTCCCTTGTGATTTATGGGATATGTTGGCAATAGTGTTTAGAAGAACCAGTGTTGTGCTTCCATGTATATCAAGTACTTGATGCTGCACATTGTACCACAGATATTCTGACTCTCAGTCATTGAGTCCATATATATGTACACCTCCAGATTCAACAGAGCATCAGTTGTGATGATATTGCATTCTATGAGAATTCCATTGTTCCTATGTATCAATCCTTCATATTAGCATTATACTTATCCTCCCATTGAGGCCACGATTATGTATCATCATTTGTATATGTATTGATCGGCTCCCATTTTTTTATCCTTGATGCCATTATTTACTCTTTTGACATTGTTTGGATCATGGGTATGTCCTCCTCGTCCATATACATGTCACATATTATATGTATCTAATCCATTTTTTATAACCCATAATAAGAAAACAAAAGCCACCGTATTTTTTAGAACCCATAATTAAAAAAACAAAATCCATTGTTGTCACCATTATTCCCATGATCCTATGATTTCCATGGGCCATACGATGATCTCCTTCCCTCACACATTAGGGGGAAATATATTAACACTAAAAAGTGTTCACCTAGCTCTACATGGTCTAAACCATACACATACATCATATTCCCACCATATTTCCCTTACTTTTGACCTTCACAATTGTATCTCCATAAACAATAGTCTAAAACACCATTATTCCTTCCCATAATTGAAGGGATATTGAGAATGTATTTTTTACCTTCACTCTCTCCCAAAAGGGGTCAAAAAAACATAAAAAGGAGAAAAGTTAAAAAAAACACAGACATATACCATGGGTCATCACCTTGTGTTAAAAAACCCTAAGACCATACTATAAATACATTGTGAAGGGATCTCCCAAAATACTTTGCTACTATTACTCCCATTGCCACACCATTTCCCATGGTGTACATTGAGACATTATCCATAACCACCTTGGATCCATTCCCCATCTGACAACTATCTGTGGAGACAACTAGAGAACCAACCCGTGGAGCTGTGGAACCACTTCTGAGGACAACTATGGTGTCCCATCTTGCGGAAGAAAGGTGTGTCTACCTTTTTTTATTGCATTAGTTTAGCCTATATATATGATAAAATGATAAAAAAAATTCTTTCAACTGTTAGTTTAGTTTTCTTTTATGTTTTCCATTCAAATATTCCTTACGATCACAACAATCTAAGGTTGGTGCTTCTGCACGTAGCTGGGGAGAAATCCCCACTATAATGCACCACTAATTTGGATGCTTATGTCACCAATTTGAGGACCTATAACCTCATTGTCAGCATGGATTGATTATAAGTCCATAGGGATTTCATGAATTTCTATGCAAAAAAATTCTCGTGACTTAATGATAAGGGTCGAGCGATTGATATCCATGGCCGGAAGAGGAAAGTATCCCTCGGTTTCATCTCTGCTGTGAAAGATAAGAGGTGTTTAAGAAAACGATGTCAGTTTTTTGTAGTTTAGATGGTGAGAGAAATTAAAGGACCTTCCTTGAATTCTTACCTAGTACTAACTGAGTTCAAGGATGTCTTTCCAAAAGAACTGCTAGGATTACCTCCAAAACGAGAGCTTGATTTCATGGTCAAACTAAAACCCAGTGCGGAGCTGATCTCAAAGACTCCCTAAAGAATGACAACGGTAGATATTTGGGAGTTACATATCCAGTTAAAAGAGTTATTAGTCTTGGAACTAACTAGACCTAGTATCTCACCATGGGGAGGGCCAGTCATCTTCATTAAGAAGAAGGACATATATGTATGACTTTGCATAGATTACAGGGATTTGAACAAAGCCATAGTGAAGAACAGGTATCATATACCAAGAATTGATGACCTCTTTGATTAGATGAAAGGCGCTTCGGTATTCTCTAAGATTGAATTGTGGTAAGGGTATCATCAGCTTAGGATTAAAGAAAATGACATTTCTGGGTAAAAGCATGGTAATGTGTCTCACTTTTTCACCTTTTGCAACGATGAAATTCATGAACTAAAATTATTTGTTTAGAAATCTACAAATCCATCAAGAATTAGATAATGATGTAATGAAACAAAAGTTTTCATTATGAATGAGCTATTATGTGGTATTTTTTTTTAAATTAAAAAAACTGTTTTTATCTTAGTTAATTCATTTTCTTTAAAGGTCATTTACTATTATTTCAAGCATCTTATAAGTACTCACAAAACCACGACCCCCCATATCTATCTTCATTTACGTTTTTAATTCCAACTTTTTTCAACAGGTTTTTTATAGACACTTTTAAGATTGTTGTAGATATTTTTTAAATATATTTAATGATATATTTTAATTATTATTAAATTATCAATATAATAAATTAGTTTTATGTGTACGTAAAAGCGCGACCCAAAAAAGTATCAGTTTAAGACATCAAAATCAATACTATTTCATATGAATCTGGAAATAATAGATAAGTGATTGTTAAAATTATTTTTTGAAATTTTTTGAAGCACATTTTTTAATTTTTATAATAAATAATTTAAATAAATTTATAAAAAAGAACAAATTTTCTTGCCACAAAGTGAGACACATTACCATGCTTTTACCCTTCTAAGACTAATTTTTGAGCTCGATTTGGGAATTATGAGTTCATAGTGGTACCATTTCATTTGACCAATGCTCCAGACTCTATTCATGAGTCTCAAGAATAGTGTCTTCTGAAAGTACTTGGACCGCTTTGTTCAGGTCTTCTTAGATGAAATTCTTATATATTCCAAGAACAATAAGGAGCACGAGGAACACTTGCGGATACTATTAAGTTGCTTAAGGGAACATAAAATGTATGGTAAATTGTCAAAGTGTTTCTTTTTCCAAAAGGAGATTCACTACATAGGGCATATCATCTCAGGAGAAGGGATCTCCATGGACCTATACAAGGTTAAGGCCATCGGGGATTGGCCAATTTCGAAGAATGTGCATGATGTGCATAGCTTCATGGGATTAGCGGGGTATTATTGAAGATTCATGGAAGGTTTCTCCAATATTGAAAAAATCATCACCACCATGCACCAAAATGGAGTCTGATATGATTCAACCAATGAATGTGATGTTTATTTTGCTGAACTAAAGAGATTTCTAACCAGTGCACCAATTTTGCGAGTACCATACATGGATAACGACTTCATGGTATGCACCTATGCCTCTAATCAAGGGTTAGGATCATTTATAATGCAGGAAGGTGGGGTAATAGATTATGCATCTCATAAGTTGAACCCTCATGAGGAGCAGTATGCCACACATGATCTAGAGTTGGAAGAGGTAATGCCAACACTAAAATTATGGAGGCACTACCTGGATAGCAGGATTTTCACAATTAAAACAGATCATCAAAGCTTGAAGTATATTTTTACACAAAGAGATCTCAATGCTAGGTAGGGGTGATGGAGTGAGTTCATGAGTAAGTATGAATTTGGTATCTCATTTATTAAAGGAAAGGAGAATGTAGTGGTCGATGCTTTAAGCTGAACGATGATGATTCTCTCCTTTATTCCCTTGAAGGTGGAATTGAAGGAAAGAGTGCTCGAAGAACTTTTGGCGGACATTTGGTATCTAAAGGTAACCTCAACTATTCAGAGTGGGAAGAAGTTTGATTCGAAGTATTATGGGTACCATATTGACGAAGATGGGTTGCAGTGGTATCAAGAAAGGATGTATATCCCTAAAGAAGGCAATATCAGGGAAACAATCCTTAGCGAGGCCCATAGAGCACATTATTGTGCACACCCTGGAGTGAAGAAGTTGTATGCAGACATGAAGAAGCTCTTCTTCTAGCGTGGTAATAAGAGCAATGTAATTGCATTTGTTTTTAAATTCCTCAAGTGTTAGCAATTAAAGGCATATCATCGACACCCAGTCGGTCTCTTAGAACCTCATGATATTCCTATAAATAAATTGGAAGTCATTTCCATGGAATTCATTATATGATTTCCACTCAGATCCTTTAGACATTATGTTATATTGGTGGTGGTCGACAAGATGACCAAAAGTGCTCACTTCATTATAGTCAGAGACACTTATGATGAGACAAATGTAGAAAGGGTATTCATAAATGATATTGTATACCTTCATGGAGTTCCAAAGAAGATAATTTTTAATTGAGGCCCTAATTTTACCTCCATATTTTGGACAAGCATGCAGTCATCATTAGGGACCTAGTTGAACTTAATATTATCTTATCATCCCGAGGGATATGGTAAGACAGAGAGGGTGAATCCAGTGATGGAGGACATGATTAGGATGTATGTTATGGATGAGAAGAAACAGTGGGAGAAATATCTTCCTCCAATGGAGTTTGCATATAACAACAGTCATCATAACTCCATTGGCATGCCTCCATATCAAGCATTGTATGGGATTCCTGCAAGGACTCGACTCAGTTGGGACAGCTTGGAGCATCGTGTTTTAGTTGGACCTAAGCTGCTTCAGGAGATGGAAGAGCTTGTGGTACAGATCAGTAAGAGATTGAAAGAATCACAAGATAGACACAAGAGTTATGCCAATGCACACAGAGTTTATAGAAGTTATGAGGTAGGGGATCACATGTTTATTTGCATTAGACCAAATAAAAGTACCATTCATTTTCGAAAGGGGACCAAGTTGTCACCTCACTTCATACGTCCATTCAATATTCTTGAGAGAATCAAACTAGTAACTTATCATTTTGTACTGCCACCCCACTTTCATAGAACTCATAATGTATTTCATGTTTCAGTATTACAACATTACATAGTCAATGAGACTCACAAAATTCGTTTGGAAGGACTTGTAGGTCTTGGACGAGGGAACCTTCACGCTCAAACCATTATTTATACTATATCGTAGGGTTCGACAACTCCGCAGTCATGACATGGACAAAGTTAAGGTCCTGTGGGACAAGTATAGCCCATGATCTACTGCCTGGGAGGATGTAAAGACTATGCGTCGAGATTTTCCATCACTATTTTAACCATAACTTCAAGACGAAGTTTGCCAAAAGGTGGGTGTATGTAGCGCACCATATTTTGACTTAGGCATGTTTATCAGTCAGACTTATTCCACTATATTTGCTTATTATCTGTGGACTCATATAGACTAAGTAAACTATATTTTGGCATGTTAGACTTGATTATATACTAATTATGATGTTATGATGTTATCATGCTTATTCTCTGGTTATGATGTTATCATGTTATCATGCTTATATTTATTCTCTAATTATGATTTTATGATCTTATCATGCTTATGCAGATGCTCTGATTATGATTTTATGATGTTATCAATTTTATGATGTTATTATGCTTATGAGATTACTATGTTGTGGTCACTAGGATATTTCTTTGTTTCATAAATGTATGTTCGATTGTCATTCTTGATATGATATGATATGTATGATGTCATACATGGATACCCACTTGTGATCGATTTAATGATTATATGTGATGAAAGGAAATAATGTTGATAATATGGAGCAACTATTGATTTAATAATGTTATGAATGTATGTTTGGAAAGTGCTAACCCATAGGGTATAGGGGCTATGTAATACTCGGGTATGTGATGCGAAGAGTGGTCTAGTACCTAATTTACAAATATCCTTATTTACCAAATTGATGATACTATGACACATTTCAATAATCTTGAGAGAAGTAGAGTATGAATTGATAGGGTATAGACCCACTATGTTGAGGGGGTTGGATATATTTCCCACCCTATGTTACGATGATACCCAAGGTCATGGGAGGGTCATGTTGAGACACACTCCCCAATTTGTTGTGATGATGATGGTTGGATGCCTACTGGGAGAGGCTAGGTCCACTGTGCAGCCGATGCTACCTCTCTTAGGTTCTTATGTGGTTAGCTCGGTGAAGTCGAAATCCACTTCTATACTAGCATAGGAAGGATAGGGAGGATGCGGACGCAAGTTATAATGGGAGGATATGTTAGCTAGTATTGTTTGGGGGTTGGGGGTCTATTATACGTAGTAAATGGTAGTAAGTTCCTTTTCTCCTTGAGAATGATTGATTTATTAGCATTTGTGAATCTAAAGTCTAAATGATGTTATAACTTCATTGGTTAATTATTAATGATTGATGCTAAACTGTAGTATGCTGGAAGTACGTTTAATTGGTTATATATGTTTGATTTTCAGGTATTACATGTGCGATTTCTCTTTCTATAAAAAGGATTACTATTTTTTTAGTTATTATATATGCATAGGGAAAATGATGTTGTCTTATAGTATGTAGATGATCTATGCGTACGCTGGCCCCACACACATACTTGGTATATGTACACTAGTATGGATATGATGAGTACTTGACATGATAAAATAATTGTAATTATCTTATTTGGCACAAGATTCAGTTCTGAATTAATCAAGTTTGAATGATGATTGTTTAAATCGTGTTGACATGCATAGATAGGTCAATTGGGTTAGTTATTAGTTACACATAAGTGATGCATTAGCAATAAATAGTTGTTGTCAAGAATTAATTGTCATGAGGTAGTTATGGTAAATAACATAGTTGTTGTTCAGTGTACACCAATAATATTGTTATGTTAAACATGTTAATCATATTGTTTAAATGATTGAAGGTGCTCTGTTTAAAATTGATTAATTTTATGTTTGTAGTATGTATTTTATTTCCTTTAAAACCAATCATAATAATACTAATTATTATTATTATTATTATTATTATTAACACATGTATTCTTATTGTTATTATAACTATTATCGAGTAAACATAACTTAATGATTTTAGCTTCAAGGTTTTGTTTAAATAAATTAGTCTATCTAGATTGTTTTATGTGGATTGTGAAAAGGAATATTATTATCATTTTTAAAGAATTGAAAGTGATTGTTGATTTGATATTATTATATCCCATATAATATGGTTATTAAACTTTATTTGTAAATCAAACATCATTGTCGAATTTGGATTTGGAATTAATAATTAAGACATGAGAAACCTACTTGTATTTATTGTGTTATCCTGGCCACATTTATGGATCAAGCGGTGGAATAACTTATATTCTATCTAACTTAGTTTAAATAAGATAAGGAATGATTATTCGTCGATGAAGTAGGCGATAGGAAATAAATTCAAATTTGACAAATTTAATTCAGATTAATTATTTTACTGCTCAAGAGAAACAGCTAATCTGAAAAACATATTTAAACATTATTTTATCTTTGATTAGTGTGTTGTATTTATGATTTATTTTTCCCAAAATAAAACTTGAGGGTGAAGACGGTGGAGTGAGGGTGAAGGTGGTGGAAAAAAGATTAAGCTAGCAGGAGGAAAATGGTATTTAGGGAAGGTCTAATGGTGAAAAGGGGGAGTTTTATGGGGTGTTTTCCTTTTGAGACAATAGAAATTAGGATGGATTTTTGGACAAAGAAGGAATATCAAAAAGGGGGTTAACTCGATGATTGGAAGAGGGGGGAAACTAGGAGGAAGAAGGTGAAACTATATTATTGAGTGAATTATTTATCAAAGTATTTTGAATAGAGAAAGACACTCTCAATATTATCGAATTGTGAGCTAGGGGATAGGAAACTCGTTGGTTTTCAACGGTCAGCAGGATCAGCGTTGGTCGATAGGGTAGATCATCTTGTTTTTGTAACAAGTCTTGGGTCGACAAGGGGAAAGTCTACGAGAACAAGGGAACTATTTACAACATTCATAAGTCCATGTATTCTTCTTTGTTTCAGTAATTAAATGTTTAATAAATATGCAGAGGAAATAAACAAAGTAGATAAATTGTAAATGGATAAATGACCTATACTCGATTAGAATTTTTATGTGTTATGAATTTTGATAATTTGAAAAGTTAAACTCGTAGAAAATTTTAAGATGTAAAACAAAACAAAAAACATAGAGACAAGAAAGTAAAATACATAAATAAGTATATTTTATTTTCCTTGGTATTTTTCTTTAAACAACTCATAATGAGCTCAACCACTATAGGGTAGAGTTTAGAAAATATAGACTCAATTATCTTCCAACAAGAAGGGCATTACATGGACGTTGCTTAAAAATCAACTTCCATCGCTATAGAGACAGACAATCATTCCTAGAGAAACAAATATTCATGCACATACTAGCGATAATGCTATAGAAGTGACAGTTAGGTGTCTCTATAGCGACAAAACACCATGCACATGCCGACGAAGATGATATTCAAGTGACGATTAGGTGTCGCTATAGAAACAAGACACCATGCACATATTGACGAAGATGTTATACAAGAGATGATTAGGTGTCTCTATAACGAAGGAACACCATGCACATACTGATGAAGATGTTATACCAGTGACAATGTTTCATCTCTATAGTGACATATTATCATTGCTAGGATAATGAATTACCAAGTCATTCCCGTTGCTTTAGTGACTCTTTCTAAGTATTTCAAAAAAAAATACACCACCATAAGCTACATCTAATATAAAAAATGGAATTTTGAAGAACTCTACCAAGAGTGAACATGAGTTGATATAACCAATGCCATATCCAAAGTCTTGGAAAAGAGGCCCAAAATTTTATTTTCCAATGTCATCTCAACCAATAATTTTTTTTCTCAGAGGAATATGGATACATAAAACAGAGGAAGATTCACACATAAAAAAATTGGAATAGTGTAAGTGGTAGTACACTCCATTAAAGGAAAGACACAATCTACTATTGTAATGAGGAACAACATCTCTAAATCTTATGATCGCACTTGTTGGATTTATTTAAGGCTACCTTTAACTAGCATTGGTTTCCATATGATCCAATTTTTCTCCTTCACCGTGTTAATCAATTGGTCAACCTCCTCCTTCTCCAGACCTTGCAGGGATCTGTCAAGGTTTCTCACTTTCCCCTTCTATCTTCCTATTTGTCACAAAATTCCTTATTCAATCCATTGATGCATCAAAAGGAGATGGGAACATTATCAACATTCAAGAGGGAGGCTTAGAATTTGTTTTCCATATTTTTTTCAAGGACAACGTATTACTATTTCCTCATGGTTTTAAGTAAGCAAAGGCATTTAGTGATATCCTAATCCTTCATTATAGTGTTCCTAAGATGAAAGGTAATCTATATAAATCCTTTATGAGTTTCATCGTATTGAGCAATGAGTTGACCATGAGAGTTCAAAGATTGTTCTCCTTTCAAAGTGAATATCTAGGCTCAGTATGAAGCACCTTTCCTTCATCCTAAATCCACTAGGTTGCAGTACTAAATATTGGAACTATAATTCATAGTACAATTGAACGACACATTCATTTCTTGCTCCTCTGGTGGATACAACTACAAATCTTAATATTAATGTATACAACTACTTTTTTTGTTTTTTTGTTTAGAAATTCCAAGATGGGGACATCATCTTCGATGTTATGGCCCATTGTACTTGTTGTTCCCTCTCTTTCTGTTGATTGTATAGACATGCTCTCTCGTACTATTCTTCCTGTACGCCAGTTAGCCAAGCGTGGAGGTCACTGAAGAGGGGCATCATCTGCAAAAACCAGTCAGTTATATAAATATAAATGCATAGTTATTATTGAGAAACACGTTGCATTATTTCCAATATTATTACAATGATCTTTACTTGTTGGCTGACTAGCTAAGACATTTGGAGTTTTCATTGGTCCTTCCATTTGTTTCTCTTCGATTTGAGCATGAGAAGATACATGCTCTGCCATTCACAAAAAGAAAATTTATTAGTACATATCATCAATTATACTATTTAAAAATGTATTAGATATGTATGTTCTATATATTACATAACTGAATCGATAGGCTTCTCGCCACCATCATGAAGAAGCTCCCCACCTTCATGTGGTGCATTTTCCATACCGCTACACTCGTTTCTTTTGTTGCTCTCACCCTAGAAAAAAAAAGACATTTATTTTTTTATCTACTCATTCATGAATAGATTACACTAGTACATTATAATGATGACCTTATTGGTTTTATTTACCCATGTGTGCATCAATGGGGAAATTGGAGTTTTCCCATAGCTTTTTTGATGTTCCAGCACATGTTGAAAACCGTACTTGAAGCCAAGCCTTAACTATTCTTCAGTGGATGCCTCTTGAAAATAATTTACCTACAATGCATAACACCATGATAATTTCTTGTGATAAATCAATTATTTATTTGCTACATTTAGAAAACAATTTGATACAAATAATGATAGTTTTATTCTTACAATTTCTGCTCTTAGTTTTTGATATCCACCCTAGCCCAGTTTGTGTTGCCCATGTTTTTCTACTCTTTCCTTTTCAACTTTAGAGGTGTCGAAGATCCTATGAAATGTTTCAAATATGTTAGATATCGCAACTTAAATATATTTAAAAGTGAAAAAAATTGAACATTTTTCATTGAAAATATGATATGTGTCATACCTTCTTAAACTAAATGGCTGAGTCTTTCCCTGTTTTCTCAATGCCTTATCCTTTTCATCATACACAAGCACCTTCCACTCCTTATGTGGAACCATCGGATGATGCTCATACTTAGGGTTAATTTTCAAATTGTCCCTATAATAAGCCCTGACATATTTCAAATTTTAGCTAGTTGTTGCGGTGACACCTTTTTTTGTTGAAGGTATCACCAAACAAGCTAACCATGTGGTTCATCAGATCATATTTAAATTTTTCATTTTGGGAATTCCACTGTGTACAAATGGTGGTACCAAAATTACCCAACACCTTCTCATGTAGGTTCTTATAAAATACATTATTTCATGAAAAAACAATATGATCATTAATTAAAAACAATTTGAGGTATGTTGCTTTGTATTACATGAAAAAAAACACTAAATTAAATAAATAACACTTGCAATATTCAATATCTTGATTGGAACACAGTCATGGTCTACCAAGAAAGTAATAGGAAATTATCCCTTGTTAACCACATGTACTGCTCCAAGATAACAACTTTCACACTGGATGCTACTCTACTCTCTAACATCATATGAAGTAGTAGTGAGTGAAGGACTTTGCTGATCTCCAACATCCGATGAGGTCTAATATATAAAGGGGATTTTCAGCCAAGATAATCAAATAGCCTCATTGGTATGGTAGATTGACGATGTGTTGAACCATCGCTACTACCAATACCACCCTCTACAACCTATACTCAATGCACATGTGTTATCTCCAAAAAATCCTACAAAAAAAATTATTTGATTAGATAATATAATAAAAGAGATCTAAAATACCATAAATGAATATATTTCATATTTTTTAAAATGATTCAAATATTCCACTTACCCTATATTGTTTTATTGTTTTCCTCAAGTCATCAATAATTGCTTTGCTTTCTTCAGTCCTGGCTCTGATTACAATCAGTCTAAGAAGTTCTTGGTTGGAATTTTTCAAAGCCTTCTTCACAATATCCATTGGGTTAGTTGAATAACAGATATATTCCTCAATGACCACCTCCTCATATTCATCTGATGTGCTCTACAAACATCAATCAATCAAAGAAGTAAATTTATTTTTATCATTGCAAAAATTCACGTTAAAAAAATAACTTGCATATAATAAGAAAAATACTTAATTTAATCATGTTTACGTACTATTACACTATCATTTACCTGATGCGGTGCCATTGGTGGATTCCCACGGTCATCCTGCCACAATACTATAAGCAATACATCTTCATATTGAAAAGTAAAAATTGAACCATGTATAATAAACATGATTAATGAAGAAAAAAATTAGTGTTAATATGGAAACCATATTTATCTGACTAGAAGTTGTAGATGTGTTCTAAGTACCCCCCTTCCACAATACAATAAGCATGATATCATCTTGAAATATTGATCTAATAAGCATAAAAAATGTCAAATGTTAACAACTGTATAATAATCAAGAATTGTGGTTACTATTACATTGATGCTATTAGGTACTATTATGCTAACATTTAGCTGATGTGGCACCATTGGTGACTTTCCATGGTCATTCTAGCAAAACACAAAAATCAAGACACATTCATAATGAAAAGTAAAATTGAATGATTTCTAATAAATGTGTTTAATGAAGAAACACTTTATTGTTTATATGACAGTCATGTTTACCTGACCAAACGTTGTAGGTGTTTTCTTAGTACCTCCCTGCCACAATATAATAAGCATGATATCATCTCGAAATATTGAGATGATAAGCACAAAAAAGGTCAATTGTTAAAAGTTGTAATATAATCATGAATTGTGGTTACTATTGCATTGATGTTTCCCAAATCAGATCTACTTGCTTGTGGCATCTGGCCACGATCACCCCACAACAATACAAGACTCAAGAAATATTAATAATGAAAAGTACATTTACTTAAAATTGTTGCAAGAGAAAAATAATAGGTCATTGATCAAAGGTTGAGTTAAATGTTGTATAAGATAATTACCCTCATAATGGCAAGCCTCGCATCTATTCGATTCAAATTGTAATCGATAAACAACTCTTCACCTACAAATAATGATTTTGTTGCACAAATGACTACACGATTACCTTCATGACCCTCAAATATGAAATTGGGTAGCTTATGTGTTGTTAGTGGTCATGTACTATTTATAAACCCTATGATATTTCCAGAAGATTTTGGCCTTCCATCACTATACATAGTAGCTCCTTTGTTCATATTGTTGTCTAGTAGTTGTATATAGTTTGTTCCAACTATGTATCTCTTCATACTTCATGTATATCAGTCCAACAAAAACCAAACATTTTATTTGTATCATGGTCCAACATACTCCATCAATTCAGTTTCAGTTCCATATTTGACCATATCCCCAATCCATGTAAAGACGATGGAACAATGTGATAAATCCTCCCATTGAGGAAGAAATCCGTGTCCACTTGGGGTAGCTCCTTGGGTAGCCATAGTTTGACAAGATGTCTATACCTCAATGGAAACTCAATGTCACCTAAGCTCTAATTATCATAATCACATGGTCCTCCCTCAGAAATAAAATGTTCCATGCATCTACGAAACTTGCTCCTTACCTTTTCACCTCTAGNTTTAGAGACAGTTCTATTATTACTTGGAAGTACACAAACTATTTTCTAATTGTCATATAAATGTACAAATATGTATTATGTGGATATTGTGAATATGGATGAGAATTTGTACAAACAAGCGTTTTCTTATTGAAAAAAATGAAAAATGGATGCACAACATAAGGAATTTTATTGCATATAGTTCATCTCATAGAATTTGGTCATTGAAGAGAATGTGGAAAAGGAATCCATTAAAGTCTCCTAACCTACAAATTTGTTGGTCACACCAAAATATTGACTCCACTAACAAGAAATCATTGTTTAGATAGGAAATACATACAACTTATGATGCCTACAACACCTACAAACTGCAAAATAATGTAAATACCTTCATGATCAGTACTCTAACTAAAATATTGTGAATATGGATGAGAATTTGTATAGACAATCTTTTTCTTATTGAAAAAATGAAAAATGGATGCACAACATAAGGAATTTCATTGCATATAGTTTATCTCATAGAATTTGTTCATTGAAGAGAATGTGGAAAAGGAAGCCATCAAATTCTCCTAACCTACAAATTTGTTGGTTGCATCAAAATATTTCCTCCACTAACCAGAAAGCATTGTTTAGACAGGGCATAAATACAACTTATTATGCCTGCAACACCTACAAACTGCAAAATAATATAAATACCTTCATGATTAGTGCTCTAACTAAAAAACTACTCTAATTGGTATGATGCTTATGAGACTACGTCAAGAAATTTAATGCTTGAGAATATTTGAAAAGGTGGGAAGACAACCTTTTTACCCACAAGGAAAAGTGGGAAGACAACCTTTCTAAGACTATTCCAATAAAAATGTTTGATGAATTTGTGTATCATATTCCATGTAGGAGAGACCGAAAGCAGCACTACAATAAAATCATATTTCAATATCTCAAAATTAGTCTCACAAGCATCAAATTAATTAGAACAATCTTTGTTTAGAATAATAGATCATATGTATTAATACCTGGAAGTTTGTATGGGTTGTATTCGATGTTCCATTCTCTAATGCTTCAATGTAAGGGCTTCAACATGGAAGACATGAAGAGAATAGGGAACACATCAGAGAACATGGAATCCATGAAGAGAAATCAATTTGCAATTGAAACTATGACTATTGCTTATGCCCTAAAATTTGTGGTGTAATTATTCCCTAAAATTCGATAAGGAATTACGTCCAAAAATTTGTGGAGGAATTACGTCCAAAATCTACAGAAAATGAGTCGTTTTGAATAATAAAAGTCATGATACTAAAGGTACACACAATAAGAGTGGTAGGACCAAGTAGAATATCAAGGACCATAAGTTAACAAAATGGGGTCACAATAATAAGCTAAGGAAACCCTCATACCCATAAGTCCAAGGTGTACCATAAAGGTGGATAACCAACCCCTTTTATACATAGGACCAACTTAATTCAAGGTGTTGCATTTTATTATTGCTTTGAATTGTTATATGTTTAAATTTTCAATTTGAGAGTTTAATTGTGCAAGATGTTCACAATTTTTGTTTCCAACAGAGTTTTCTCCATAGTGTTTTTAACATGAACAGTACCTTCAATTGGATAAGTTATCTATAAGGAAATTGTACCATGGAATAAATGGTGCCAACTCCCATGGGTTCCCATTTTAATTGGGGTTTACCTCGATTCCAAACTTAAAATTTTATGCTACATGAAAGGATAAACTAATGAAAATGGGAGAAAAATGTAATCACATGGAAACTAATATTCATCATGTAGGATATACATGCTATAAATAGTGATAAAAATGTAGAGAACTCATCCCTAGACTCTTGAGGTTGCTTGTTGTAGTCACAAAGTCATATTAAGGTCCAAGTAATCCTATCACAACTTGTATTGGTCCAAGTGACCATTAAATGAAGGACCAAGTGGCACAAAAACAAACACCAATACATTAATGAACCAAAAAACGTTAAAAGTCAAGGGCCAAAGATGGAAAAGAATGGAAGACCTAATGTCAATTTCCTAATTATATGGAAACATGTTATGATTGGTGGACCATAACTGAATAAGAGTTGCAAATCATTATGTCATCATCCAAGATCATTTTCTGACTACTCCAAAATACAATTCGGTGGCTGAGGTCTTCTACTTAATTGCAACTATTTGACTAAGGAAAATTTCGGTCACTTGTTATATTTTTATTTTCCCTAACATGATAGCTCCTGGTCACTAGGCCTCTTGTTTTTTTTCTCTCTTCCTTCAAAACATATATCATCTCACGATGGAGGGTGATAACAGTCATGGTCGAGGGTGACAACAAGTCACTGTGGTGAGGATAAGTAGCAGAAGATATTCAACAGCTCACTATGGGTTAGTCTATGACAATGGTGAGCACCTCGAACCCTGCTAGGGATGTTCCACTTGCATTCAAGCTATCCTATAATAGCAGCAGACTTCATAGAGCGCAACAATAGTCCACATGATTCTTCTATGTTCATCAATATAATTCAGTGGGGTGGTGAAGGGAATCAACAATCATGGTGGTAGAAGCAACAGACCATTCCCAGTCTTTGCTAAGGTGGCAATGGGTACAATCAACATGGCATACAAGTCATTGATAGCAGCAATGAATTAGGGATTTATCAAATTGAAAGAACATAGGTTGTAAAATATTGGTTGGAAATTTTTTATCTACATTCATCTCAAATTTATGCTCATGTAAAAAATCAGTCATCTCATTTAGAGGATGAATTATTAATTCTTTGGGGGTTTTGTCCTTAAAAGGTTTCCCCATGAAAAATATTGTGTTCAATTGTGTGGATGTTTGTTTTACTATTGCATTTGT
This sequence comes from Pseudotsuga menziesii, assembly GCA_001517045.1. Lineage (NCBI taxonomy): Eukaryota > Viridiplantae > Streptophyta > Pinopsida > Pinales > Pinaceae > Pseudotsuga > Pseudotsuga menziesii. Next base: position 5,565 of record LPNX011093443.1, on the reverse strand, counting down.
TTTATTGTTGTTAACATCTCAAGTACTATCTCTCTTTTTCTGAAAATTTTAAAAATATCATACACATGTAAAATTTCAACACTATAAGGTTCTCACATGACCCACTATTGAAAGTCATCACACATTTCTAAAGAGGATCATACCATGTGAAAGGATCATAATGATTGACATCATCATAAACAAATTTATTTATACAAAATTTTGACACCATAGGCCATTATATTAGGCTCAAAAGAAACTTGTCCATCTTGGAGCACATCATGGACTATCATGACAATACTTGCACACAAATATTTAGTCGCATGGTTGTCTATTTAGTTCTACATGCCAATTCATCTTCTAACTAGCTATTGGGATTGGAAGTAGGTTTTCATATCTTTTTCATCTTCTAGGTACCCTATGGTATGTGTTTCACACTGTTTGTAGGTACTCTCTTCTCCTCGATGTGAGCCAATTATGAACATGTAATCCATTCGTATAAATCCATCCATGTACTAGTTGCAATTGAGAAAGTTGCAGATAATCAACGCCACTAATTAGTAAACATTTAACACCAAATAATCATATTACTTGTTAGTTGGCACTAACACTCACCTCCAAACTAAAACCTTATGGTGGATCATCATACTAGGAGTCCCATGCATTGTAATATTTTTCATATACTGGGCAAGATTTCTCATATAGGTTGTGTTGAATTGAATCTTTCTACATCATTTTGGATTATTTTGGGTTCTTGATCATTTGTACTTGGAACTATACAAATTCCTACCTTGGAATTTGTTATTACTCCATGTGTCTTTAGAGAAGGTCTCAATTCCATCATTTCTTACTTGTACTCTTTTTGTAAAAACAATTTTCTTTCTAATTTTTTATCTTTTTGGTTAGGAATCTCTATTCTAATAGAAATCAAATTCGTAGCACCATATGAAGAAACATCAACACATGGATCTCCAATAATTATAGTGCTGGTGAAAGTAAACTTATTTCTAGGAACTCATTTTATGAGATAATTCTTAATTTTATTAGGCCCTAAAACAAAAGATAAATTTTTAGTAAATATAGAATTTATATATGATCCTACAAGAACAAGACCTCTGAAACTGCATTAACTAAAAACTCTAGAAAATATTGTAGTTTTTTTTTATCAGTAAGAAGGATTCATTCTATTACTTAAATTGGAAAAAGAAAATAGTTACATATTCGAATCTATCCAAAACATGGAGTCAGACTATAATCATGAGACCAAAAAAGGATAATTTGCAGTAAGGTCAAAACAGAGAATTTGGTTAGAGTGTTAGCTTCCCAGCCATTATACATTGGTATCTTATTAAGCAGAAAAACATAAAGGGGAGAGTTGGTCCTACAATGATCCATTGACATACCAAACATAGAGAAAAATGGGTAGGGTTGGAGAGATTAGATAAACATTCCTTGTGGACTCGGCCTCATCCTCATTTTCCCTACTGGTACCTTCTCCCTTGGAATTGTAGTTGTCTCTCTAAGGATGATGGAAGGGAGTCTTCGAGAGATAGGTCATTTCTTCCATGTGAACAAGATTATGATTAACATATTCTTTGAACATGATGAATATGAGTTTCACCATATCTACCAAAAATTATCTCTCCCTCATAGTTGTGGAGAGTATAAATTTTAGCCTCTAGTAGTTTGAGATAACCACATCTGTTTCGAGTCGAAAATGAATTTCCCTAAATATTTCATTTTCCATTGTAGCAATGGAGAAACAAATGTGAGTCAAGGTTTCCTCGTATAAGAGCCTTCCCAATCTATGTTCCTGGATTCTTTCCCTAGATAAGTCATGGCCAAATATTTTGAGGAAGACAACCTCTGAGTGTTGGAACGCGGAGTGGTGGGATTCGAATGCCAAACTTTCACAGGGGAGTAGTGCCAGGGAAAACAACGCTGACCAATATTAACAGGAAGTGAGAGAGAAAGAACCATTCCTTTAGTATGCTACGGGAAGATACAATATCTACTCCCTAAGTTCATCCTAATATATTGCTTCCCTCACACTGGAGAATCCTTTGGGTACCCATACCAAGTACATTGCAGCATGGAGAAGAGAAAGTGGTAGTCTTCCCCATACCAAAGCCATTTGATTTGGAGCATGGTGGAGCTACTCCTCATGTTTTTGGAATTTCATATACCAGAATTCATGCATGAGGCATCTATTGAAGCAGTCAAGAATGACAATTTAAAATCGGGGGGTTGTGGGGGAAGGGCTGCCACTTTCCCTGGAACGTGTCCTGTCTCCCTCACCCCACCTTTCATCTCTGTCATGATCACCCACATCCGTGATGAAAAATATTGAAGATCAAACTCTCTCTAAGAAATGATTTACCCTCTCTAAAAAACAATTTACCCTCTCTTAAACCCCAATGATTTAGTTCATATCTAGTTGTTGAAGGACCACATCCCAACATTGAGAAATTTTACAAAGGAATTCAGGAGTAACTACCAGGATATTCATTGATATAGGAGGAATTATGTCCTCGGTGCCTATGCTTTGCGACCTTTGGCTCCTCTGTGACCTCATCAATTACCTATTACAACCTTCTTGATGACCATCGGCTCTGGATTCTCTACGACCTCTAGATCTGACTTCTCTACGACCTCTAGAATTCTCTATGACCTCGAGTCTGGTTCATGGGTGAGGTAAGTGAAAGATGTAGTTTGTCTATGCCGTGTGGGAGGGAATTGGGAGGTAAGTGAGCTAAGTATGATTTGAGATGTTTTGTTCATTTTTTTAATGTTTATTATTTATCATTTTTTTATTACGTTGAAATTTGTGTTTTTTATTTAGGTTTATTGTTTAATGTTTTTTATTATTTTTTATTTTTTATTTTTTATGTATTTTATTTATTTGTTTATTTTATATATAGTATATTCCTAAAAGACTAGTAATGTTGAAACATGTATCTTTCCAAATCACAAAATGATCATAAATATACAGCTATCATATGCACATATCCTCTTAGAAACAAGGACAAACAAACATCATGCAAGTATATAGGTAAGGTTTTAGTGCAATTAGCACTAACTTAGTATGAGGTTAAAGAAAATGGCATGGAATTAAACCCAAGGGGATAGAATATTGTTGGTGGGTGTTAATTGTCAATGAATAAATCCAAATCTACATGTGATACATAACCAAAATTGAAAGTATTATCAAATTTTAAGTGTTATGAACTTCCAACAAGTAATGCTACAACTTGAAATAAATAGTTGTCAACAAGACACCATGCATAGGCTACTAACTATTACATAAATTGTTTATTGTACAATCCTTATTCAACCCTATTTGTAAATCTCAAATTGAAAACCAACACTTGAAAATTGCTCACAATCTCATTGTACACAAGTAAAGCTTGGAAAAAGGTCGAAATGCCCAAGCAATGATGAAATGGATTATTGTTCAATACCAACACTTGCTAATAAAATATTTTTTATGGACTCATAGCCTTTGATATCAAGAAAAGGGAACTTCCATGATACCTAATAAAACATTAACACTTGTAATTACCAACAAATAGGTTTTCATTGGTTGCATGAGGAAACCCACAAAATTGTTCACCAAGATCCCACACTCATGGCTTATTTGAAGAGAAAATGAGTTTCCAACAATATTAAATGGAAAAGTATTTGGATTATCATTATTAATGGATATTAAATGAAGCAAAAGAGACCCATAGGATTTAACAATTTTTACCCGCTATAGTCTAAATATAAATTTTAATCAAATGGAAAGAAAAGAAAATCCAAAGGATTTGAGAAAAAAAAAGAAAATTTGATGGGGATGGAAACTACACAATATTTTATTTGGAAATATTTTGTGAAAAGTGAAAACTATTTGAGCATATGTCCTTCATTATTCTATAATTTCAACTTACTTTGGAAAACATGTCCTTCCGAATTCTAGCCACCAAAATGATAATTAAATTGTTAAGAAATTAATTTCTAGGGATTTGTTTTTTAAATCAAGCGTCTTTACATTTAACCTACATCAAAAATGATGACGATGATGGTGATGATGTTATTGTTGTTGATGATGATGTTGATGATGATGATGATCATGATGATGGTGATGATGATGATGATGATGTCGATGATGATGTCAAGGATGATGATGATGATGATGATGATGTCAATGATGATGGTGTCAATGATTTCAATGGTGATGATGAGGATGATGACACTAATACATTTGGGTGTATCTTTCCACAAAATATTTCCACGTTTTGAACATTCGTGGAATAATACTTCATTTTTTTTATCATGGCAGAAAAAATGTGGCAATATCAACGTTTTTAAATTTTGACGAACTTTCGTCTCTATATTGATGATATATGGCTATCTTTAATATAACATTCTTATTTATTTAAATCTTTTTTGAAAGGGGGTACAATTGGGACCTCATTGTGGGTAATAAACTGAACTTATTTTGACTTACATATTGACATTTGAGGTACTTTCTATAGATTCAGCAGGATCACTTTGAATTTTTTAGCATACTACCTTTGCCATAAGCCTTCAAATGCAAGAAGAAAATATTCAAATTATTGGCTTTATGGCAGAGCATGGTAGTCTATATGACGACAGGAGATCTTATTTTTTATGGACACAGATCCAAGCAGGAAATTAAGTAAAGGAGTCACTTGGACACAAATTCCACAAAATATTTAGAATAATCTCATATATAATGAATGCACCTACGCCAAACTAATACAATTAATACTTTAAATAAATTAAGTAAAGGAGTCACTTGGACACAAATTCCACAAAATATTTAGAATAATCTCATATATAATGAATGCACCTACGCCAAACTAATACAATTAATACTTTAAATTGCTAGTAGAAAACACACCCGCCAAACCAATGGGCTGATGCACAATCATGGACTCCTTTAAGGACACTTTAGATGCCACATAATACTAGAATAAACAAAAAACTCTGATTTTAGGTGACAATTAGGGGTACTTCCCTAACTTATTTGAAGATGAAGTAAACAAAGAAAAGATAGGTAATTGAATCAGCTTTCATAATATATAGGGTTTATGTAGAGAAAGTGTGTGCAAATGATTATAAAATTAGTTTCCGTGAAAGTGGGTTTTCAAATTTTCAACACATCTTAACATATATGTTTGTGCGGGTGCAGCAATATATGAGGTAAATGATGTCCATTTGAGATAAAATCTTGCAGACATATAAAGGACATATGGGCCTAGTGCAACACTATTTATTTGGAAATTTTCATGAATTATTTTTTTTTTATTAATTATTGAAGTCAGAAAAGCTTGAAATTAAAACCTTATGTGCGGGTGCAACACTTTAGGGGAAAAAATTAATGAAATCCTTGATTTCTTAATATAAGATCACAGAGCTTGATCTCATCTAGTGCACCATATAGTTTTTATGGGAAATGGTGATGGAAATCGAAATTTACATAAGAAACAATCGATGTATGTATTCTCGAAAAATAACGTGTGTCATTTAGAAAAATAATTATAAATAAATAAAACATAGTTTTGTAGGAAAAAATTATAT
>LPNX011093431.1:0-81167 GCA_001517045.1 Pseudotsuga menziesii | reverse complement strand
CGAGGGCTTAAAAAAATAGATTTAGCCCTCATTCAAACAAATGGAAAATTTCCTGTGCCTTGCAGAGATGTAAACCCTGCCATTCCTAGCACATAACTGAGCGCAGTTGATACCAATAAATTCACCAACGAATCTTCTATCCATTGACATATCATACACGCATTTTGGCATTCATATGATATTTATTTTTTAATTACTTCTAAAACTTATACTTAGAAAACCACACTGCAACTTCGAAGCAGCTCAAAGAAATATCCGCAGAGTTAAAAATACACAGCCAAAAAATTCTTAAAAATGCACACATCACATATCGACGTGTCATCTTCAAAAGGGTATCTTTGGTTTTTCAATTTTTGAAAAAATAGAAAAAATTCCTTTACGTGGACAAATATGTGTTTAAAACGATGCTGAAATCGAATGTGGTCACTTTCGAAAAATAATAAATAATTGTATAATGCGAAAAAAATTAACAAAAAAATATGCACATCACACTGCATTTTATGTAGATCATGCTCATATATTTTTTTTTTTTAAATTATTAATGCAAGATTGAATTACTCTACGTGGACACAAGCCACTTATTAGCTTCTTAAAATTTTTAAGGTCACACAGTTCATTAAATGCAAAAATTCACACATTAAATGACATCGGAATATTTTAAAAAAAATATCACCATGAAGCCAACATAATATTCTACAATTTGTTTTTTTACTGCAAGTCAAAATTCACATGGCATATATGCGTTTTGAGGGCTTCTATCTAGCACATGAGTAAAAAATCAGGTTTTCATTGCCAAATTTGGCCAAAAAGTGTTACCCATCTTCATGGAATCACCCGAGGAAACCAACATCGAAAGCCACATGACTTTCCCAGCCACAACAACGGAAAAGAAAAGACTATGGACAAGCGATTACAAAGCTAACATGCATCGGCGGTCGGAACGCTTCATGCTTCGGGTGAAGAATTGATTTGGGAGCCACAACGACGGAAGAGAAAAATACTATGGATTCCGATCAAACAAAAATGACGCCCGATTAGTAGAAAATTTAAGTGCTTAGACAGCTCTAAAACTCAGCGGCGGACAAAACTATTTTACCTCCGCAACGACGACCCATAACAAAGAACACTTGATCGGATTGACAAGCAAAATCAAACTTACAATCTACGACTCACCATAAATTTCAAATGCAGGCCACTTCTAAAAACCATGACGAAATGTAATCTCCAGGAAGTCATCCAAAATTAAAGCATGACCCAAACAATTCAAGGAGCCAAACGATTAAAACAATGCTAAATCATGAGGAGGGGACCAAAATTTAACAAATTTGGGGAAAAACAGTTGCGACGGCAACAAGCCCCTTGTAGACTGGTGCTCATAAATGATATGGGGAGCTCATCTCCCCCATCTTCCTTCTGGGTAAGCACAACTGCTAGTGAATCATTAGATGCGAAAGTGTACAAAATAAAATCTTTCTCAAAATCTAGACTTTTGAGGGAGGGTGCATGCACAACAACTGTTTTAATTTTACTAAATTCATTCTTCTCTACATCATTCCATTTGAATTGTACACTTTGCTTTACCGTTTGTTGCAAAGGTTTAACAATTTGAGCGAAATCTGGTACAAATCTCTGCACGAAATTTATTGTTGCCATAAAAGACTGCATTCCCTTTTTATTATGGGGTAGAGGAATCTGTTCGATGGATTTGATCCTTTCTGGGTCTATGGAGATCCCCTTCTTAGAAACCATGTGACCCAACAACTTACGTTCTATAATGGAAAACATGCACTTCTTGGGGTTTAGTGAGATACCATATTTTCGGCAGCATTCAAAAATATGCTTTAGATGAAATGTGTGTTCCTCTCTTTTCTTTGAGAATATCGTGATGTCATCAAGGTATACTATAGCAATGTAGCCAATCAGACCGCGGAAACCTATGTCCATAGCCCTCTGGAAAGTAGCTCCAATGTTTATGAGTCCAAAGGGAATCCTTCTGTAAGCAAAAGTTCCCCACTTGGTTCTGAATGTCGTTTTAATTCTGTCCTCTTCAGCTACTAATACTTGATTGTAGCTTGAGAATCCATCTAATAAAGAGAATAGTTCAGAACCCGAAACCATTTGCAACATCTGCTCCATGGGTGGAACAAGATAATTGTCTTTATCTGAAGCACAATTTAAGTTTCTTAAATCCACACATAGCCTAATTTCTCTAGATTTATTCCTTACTGGTACCAGATTTGAAACCCATTCAGAGTTTCTAACCTTGAAGATAATTCTAGCATCCAATAGTTTCTTAACTTCATTCTAGATTAAAGGTTCTAATTTTGGATGCATTCTCCTTAAAGGCTGCTAATAAGGTTTGATTCCAGATCTGATGGGGATAACATGTTGGATTATATTGGTGTCATATGTCTTCAGATCTTCATACATCTAGGAAAAAAAATCTTTGTATTATTTGAAAAGACTGATAAACTTATTCCTTTCACCCGGGGAGCAACATTTTCCCAAATTCACATATTTAGGCTCCATTTCAGTCCCCAAATTAATCAACTCGAACTATAGAGACGAGCTATGATTCTTCACATTCACTGGTATTCTAATTTCTCATTTAAATCAAACATCTAATCTAAAATCTTGACTCCTTTAGGAATAAAATTATCGAATTTTAGCTTGGCTTGATGTTCTTCATCATCAATAATCACCCCTTTGAAGGTCTCATCATTTGTCAAGCATTCTATAATCTACTGATCATCATCGAACACTCGTAGATTGGCGATCATATCTAGAACTGAAGGCCTGAAAAGAAATTCAACAGAGCACCGATTATTAGAGGGCACAAGCCCCGCAGCTGAGGTGGCCAACAAGTCAGCTGCTGTATTCTTCAGTCCAGGAATCGATACAATGTTAAATGCACTAAAACATTTAAGAAAATCCCATACTTCATTTTGATAAGCTTTTAAATGAGGAGAAATTCAATGTATTTGATTTCGAATTTGTTTTACAATTATTTCAGAATCTCCAAACACTTTCAGATTTTTCGCCTTTAATTCAATTGCTTTTCTTAGTCCCTGAACTAATGCTTCATATTCAGCTGTGTTATTGGTACATTAAAAATCTAACCTACATGAAACGAAAAGTTTGTTTTTCTTAGGATCAGTCAGGACACAGCCGACTCCTGACCCATTAGAGGAAATTTCAACTCAAAATGGGCCTTTTAACTTTGATTCAAATTCCATGTCATCATGTGTTAGCCAATGAAATTGCTTTAAATTTGAAATACCGTATAGGTCTTAAACATTTTTTTAATATAAATTTGGGGATAGGTATCATAAAAAAACTACTTTTTTGTTTGTATTTTTGACATATCTCCCCGTGTTTTTACTTAAATTTTGATCAGGAGAGCTCATTGGATGCAGAATTAATTTCTGCATCCAACGAGTAACCACTTGGCATACTTTTGACGGACCCCGCTACACCAAAAACAAGAAATACCTGAAAAATGTGATGATGACATCATTGTCACATTTTTCAGGTATTTCTTGTTTTTGGGGTAGCGGGGTCCATCAAAAGTATGCTGAATGGGTACTTGTTGGATGAAAAATTTAATTCCGCATCCAATGAGCTCTCCCGATCGAAATTTCAGTATAAACACGGGGAGGTATGTCAAAAATACAAACAAAAAAGTAGTTTTTTTCTTTTCTTCCTCCAAAATTAATAAATATTATTTTATTATTTTAACTATTATTTTATTAATTCCTTTTAGGAGGCCCATTTTGAGTTGAAATTTCCTCTAATGCCTCTAAATTTTTAGAACCATCAAAGAAAAGCGTCCAAAAATCACTAACTACTATGCGAGAATTAACATCTACATCTACAGCTAAGTCCACTATTTTACAATCAATTTCATCGTCTTGTGAAAGCCGAAGGAGATCAGGCTAAGCGTATGATGTGTCACTGGCTTCTTCTGCTTGATAGTTTCTTGGTTCTAGCTCAATAAAGTAATTTCACAAAACAGAATCCACTGGTTCATTTTTACCTTCGAACTGAGTAACATTGTGTTTCATGTGGGGCTTGCTCAAAAATTTAATTTGATTTGGGCTTCCTTTATATGGCCGCCATAGATGTGACCAGTCCAAGGCAAAATATCCATTCAGATTTGCCGACCAATCTCTACTCAAAAAAATTCCATAAGCTTCTGGTATGTCAGCCACCACAATATCAATGAATTGACATACCTTTTCATTTGAAGACAAGCGAATAAGAGCATCCTCCATTTCCCCAATTACCTTCGCATTTGTTCTACCAATTGAATGACCCTCTAGGTAGATGGTTTAGGTTTCCCATTTATCCTTTTGCAGACCGACAATGGCATGACGTTAACTGATGCCCCCGAGTCTACTAGGCAATTATGCACGTTGTGGTTGAAAATTTCAAAAGTAAGGAGAAAAGGTGGAGTCTTGCATTTAGGCTTACTTCCCATACTTGCTTCACCAATTTCTTCTTCTTGGGGATAATTGTCAGTGGGCAGCCTCTCCTCTAATACTTCAAGTGCTTTCAATGGCTTTTCTTTCTGCCGCGGTACATTGCACATTTCAAATAATGAGATGTTTGCCCTTACCTTTTTGATATCCTCCACAATGTCATAATCCATCTTTTGTCCTGTGAGATTCGGTTTAACATTATTTATCTTTTCTTCATTGAGCTTAGTAGGCATGTCGATCTGTCTAGGACTTTGACTGGTGATGGTAAATTCTGGAATTTTATTAGTTGAGGAGTTGTTTTGAAATTTCTTAACATTCGTTTGAAGTCTCTTAATCTTTGGGAGCATAAGACTATTTTTCTTAATCAACCCTTGGCTTCTTGTCATTACATTTGTTTCCAAGATTTTCTCATGTCTTAGATCCTTTTCTTCCTTGGCATCAAACAATGATACATAGTCCCATAAAACCATGGCCTCATCCTCCTGTTTTTCTATTGATTTATTGTTCTCTTTCCCTTCTTCATCGTTGTCTTCGGTTAATTTGGAATCCAATAGCTGATTCATGAACAACGTCATTGAATTTATCCATTGAGGACAATTCTTTTCAGAATGGGGTTGTTGGTGGAAAGTGCAAAAGTTATCCGTTCCTACCTCCATTAAGTTCATAGATGCAGGGCTGTGCGGAGGGGGTTGGGATTGATTGTTATCTTCTCTTTTCTTGTAATAAGGCTTATAGAACTTTTGGGCTTCCTTTTCCTTTTCCAAGTCTATGATTCTTTTAGAGAGCTTCTGTATCATCTTTTCCATTCCTTTGAAATCTAGTGATTGCTCCTCTTTAGGCTTAGTAAATAACAAAGCTTTCCTCCCAACATTTTTTTCTCTTGACTGTTCGAGATAATCTTCGATGCTTTCTTTTTCAGCCTCTACTCTCTCTGCTTCTTCATAAGACTCTACTAACGTAGGTTTGGCTTTCATTTTGGAAAACATGGCCTACTCGGGTCCTAGAGTTGAGGTATAATACTCAATCAAAACTTTATCCGAGGGTTTGTTAGCTTCAGAAAAATTCTTAAGATAGGCTGCGAATCTTTGGGTAAAACTATGCACCTTCTCTTTTCTTTCTTTCTTTAAGGGGCACAGTCCTTTCATTAGAGCCGCATGAGTTTTTTGGGTTGCTTACTTACTTATAAAAATCCTTTCAAAGGTATCCCAGTCTGGGATAGATTTTGCAGGAAAACCAAAATACCATGATGCTACTGCTCCTTTAAGGGTATGTGAAAAAAGTCTACAAATGACATCTTCATGCTCCCTAGCCATTAATCCTTCTATTTCCAAATAAAAACTTTGTAAATGGTCATCTACGAACATCTTCTCATTAGGATCAAACTTGGACAGTATCTTTTCAAAATCTTGAGGTAAATCATGCAAAGGAGGTGTTAGGTTTAAAGGTGATCCCGCTTTCCAAGCAGGTGGTGGATTTGGTGGGTTGGGTGGCTGATTTGTGTTTATGCCTCCCATGAGTTTGGGTGGAGAATGAGGTGGTGAATGAATAGGAGTATGAACAGGTGAATAGTAAGGTGTATTTGGGCCCACTTGATTTAAAGGCTGAACCACTTCCTATAAGGTTGTTTCTACCAGTTCTTCCAAATCTCCAACCAACACTGAGTCTTCCAATATAGGACGGTCTTTCTTTTTATATTCTCTTCTGGGAAAGTCAAGGATAATCGGTAATCCTCCAATATTCTTCACATATTCCCTAGTGTGTCTTCTCAAATCATTAAATACTTCATTATCGATAGAATACAAGTGCTCTTTACCCTTCTCTTCAGGAATTGGATTGGGAAACAAACTGCTTTCTGAATTATCACTGGTGGAATAATTTCAAGAAAACAGATTTCGTCGGCTAGCCATGCACTAGCGACCCTCCTTCTAGTGCTAGAAATTGTTGAGGCCTAGAAATTCAGAGGAAACAACAGCAAGGGATTCTCCCCAGTCAACGTTCCCAACTAGCCCGTGACTAGTTGGTGTAGGGAATCTGTCCGGTTTGTGGTCCGGCTACCGTAGGTCAAGTAACAAAAACAAAGGGTTTTACCGGTTGCGGCCCGGTCCACTGTATATATTTTTTTCTATTTTTACTTTAAGTATGATATCCAAGTGTCTATCTAAGATGTAGATTGATAAAGAATGCAAGGAGTGGTCACAATGTGATGCACACGTTCTTACCTATCATCTTAGATTCTCTCACATCTAAATCACACACAACTAGAAAAACAACACTAACTAAGCTATCCATAGGGAGCAAGATAATAATTCATGAGTAATGTAATACTGTTCGCATGTTAAGATAAATCACAGATAGCTGTTCTTAGAATCAAAATACATAAAGATGAATAAATATATACATGACAAGATAGCTCATCAACTGTTAAAACCTCCATTACTCATAGTGGAAATTATTACAGAATAAATTAGAGAACATTCAATTAAGAACATAGGTTCATACATTTAGAAGACTCGCACAGTTAATGAAGCACAATTGAAAACGAAATAGTTCCCCTTCAAAATGGTTCATTTTATCACATTCGAACATTCCACAAAGCACCTTATCCAATAGGCAAAATTTGTAATTTATTATTGTAAAATGAAGTAGTTCCTCTTACAACAAGTGATTCACAAGTTTCTACCCCCAAAAAAGCCCTAATTCCTTCTAACTTTCCTATATTTAAACAAAACAGCAAAACCCTTGGGGTGCCCCAACCATGTGACCTTTGGGCTCCCTCAAACGTTTAATCTCACAAATTTGTCCTTTTGTGAGTGCTCATGATTCATATAATGCGTTACACTTCAGATTAAGACTTATGAGTACTTCATAAAATGGGACCAGCTTGGTAACTAATGAATCTTTTCCAAGCCTGGGCCCCTGTTTTATGAATTTTTCTTTGTCTTTTATTTGTCCCTTTTAAGATCCCGTTGATCTCAGAACATCTCTGCTTATCACTTTTCAGCCAACTTCCTTCTGCTTTGTCCTTCATCTATGTCGTCTTTGCAGTAGTAATTTGAATAATATTCTAAGTCTGTCTATAGTTAAAACAAAAATTCATCATTAATTCGGATTACATCTTTTCAACAAATGTAAACCATACTAACAATAAAACTGATCATCAAAATGAGGCCCTGTACTGTGCTTTCATCGCGAAAACCTTAAAATGATAGAATATGAAACCTCTGCCACCCATAAGATAGGGTAAAAACACACAGAGAACGGGTGGGAAAACCCTCACTGGCAGGAAAAATAAGCATCAGGCAGATAAAAATCCTCATCGATGAATGGGAAAACTAAAAGTAGGAAGGTTAGTTCACTAAGCCACTGTAATGGCAGAAACAAAAAAAACAAGAAACCTGGGTCAGCATAAAGTGATGGAGAAATAAAGCATTGAAAGCTGTCACATCGGAGATCAGAAAAACTATAGCGTCGGATGGTCAGCTTGCTAAAGAGTCACAATGGTGGAAACCATACAAACAACGACTTCCGTTTTCAAATGAAAAAATGCAGCGATCCAAAATTTCCATGACTAAATGGCAGCAATGATAAGCTCAAAGCAACTGCCACGTCGGCGAAAAAAGAGACTAACCCTTCGATCAAACATTAAAAATGCTCCGATAGAGAAAACAAATCATTGAAAATCAAAGGTTTAAGCAGTAAAGCCATGGAAACATCAAGATGAAGAATTATCTGTCGGCAAGATAGATCAATACGTAGCCGCAACGATGGAAGTTGGAAAGATGATGGATTCCACAGTGAAAAGAAACATCAACGAAAGCCAGGACAAGTCTTCGGTGAACAGAATAGCACCATCGAGTGATTAGTTCATTCAGGAGCCACAATGGCGGGTAACAATCAAACTATGGCTTCCACAAACCAATAAAAACTTCGACAATTGGAAACTTTAAGATTATGGATCATCAAAAATAAAATAAGCATATCCGCAATGTCGGTAAGATAAAAAACAAGGTTTCCAAAACGGTGGCTGCATAGAGAACTATGGCCACGATTCATGTTCAACTGACCTCCGAAAAACCAAATCAAAAAGTTAATTTTCGAAGGACTTCGACGGTGCAGCGATAGAAGTAGTTTGTTTCTTCTCCGACACCATGGTTGCAAAGAAAACTAAAAATTTGATTCAAACAAAAATGGACTTTCGATAGCACTGAAAGAAACCATTCAGATCAAAGCGCAACGTTTTCAGATTGAACTTTAAACTCTATGACCCAAAGCATTTGCAGACACAACAATTTTTCGAAAAGCATGAAAACAGTTGACCTCAAGACAATCCAAACTATAGCAGAGGGAAAAACAAAACAGAGTTCATGAATCCACACACTCCTAGGCAAGATAAAATAAAAAGGAGGATCCAAAATTTCAAAAATTTGGGAAAACAGTTGCAGTTGCAACAAGTCCTGAAATAGGTCACCTTGGGAAAATGATCATAAGTCCCAATTGGTGAAACCAATTCTGACAAAACCTATGGTGTTGGAATAGGGATAGGAGAGGCTACGTTAGCTCGAAGTTTCTGACATAGAGGAGCAGTAATCTCGGAGATACTATAGAAACAGTAGCAGAAATTTATGTAGAAGAAATTGGTAAACTAGGGATTCTTGTTCCGGAAGCTTCCCTCAACTGTTTTAAGAAAAGGAGTATATTGGACAGCTCACCTTGAAGAGATCTATCTTTCTATCCAATCAGATCTGAAATATTCCAAGTTTTGAAATTTAGGGTTTCTCTGACAAACCCTAGATCAGCCAGCTCCGGAACCAGGACGGACACCTCAAATTGGTAAGATATAATATTTTTCTATTTTCATTTGAGGTTCTCATTTCAAAGTGATCTATCACATCATCTTGATGATAATCTTGGTGAAGTTGACAACTTCCAAGCATGGAAGTATATAATCTCTCTGAAGAAAATGAATGGGATACCTACATAAGTTGAGAGGTTCCTGTTTTAGAGGGAGATGAGGCTCAAAGCCTTACACAAGAATAACTTGGTCAAGGCCAAGAAGATCATTGCCGATTCAATCACGGATCAACTTGTACCACAAGTGTCTTTCCTAAAGACACTGAATATTTTTGATTGCTTGACCAAGATATTAGAAGGGAAGAACATAAATCAGAATATGACATTAAGAAAACAATTGAAGAATGTGAAGATCCAGAATGCAGAGAACATACAGTCATACTTTACAAGGGTCTCTCAAATCAAAGAACAACTTGAAGCGGTAGAAGAAGACGTGGAGAATGCAGAAGTGGTGATAGCCACCTTGAATGGTTTCCCAGGATCATGGGATTCATTCATTCAAGGAATGTGTGCCAGAAGGAAGTGATTACTTTCACCAGACTCTGGTAAGAAGAAGAATCTTGACTCGTAAGAAGAGAAAAGAAGATGGGAGCAACTGAAGATCAAGCTCTCACCATCCAAAGAAGATCCCTCAAGTGATGGGGAATATGAAGGAATCAATTCTTGAAGAACCTCTTATCCATCTTGAGAATTTGGATAAGAAATGATGAAGTCATGAATGAAGAATATGATGAAGCAGAAGGATCAAGAAGGAGTCTACCCATGAAACAAATAACGATAAGTATTGAATTGTCATTTCATGATATTGTTTTTGTTAAGCATTTGTTTATATTCAGTTGATGTGTTATGCATGATATAGCGTTTGCATTAATGACAGTATACTACTAATATGCATGTGATGGGTAAGTAGCTCATGGTGCTATACAACTCTTCATTGCTACTTATCTAGAATGAAACCTATTTGCTGACATATTGGATTAGTGCACAATCTCAATGTTGTCTTGGTAGAGATGAAAGGCATCTAGAAAGTTTTCGTGAGATATGGGTGAATGTTGTATTGGCTGAAATAGTTGCATGATCATATACTTATGCATAATAATTTTCCATTATGAATATGCCTTATGAAATGTTTCTATCCATACAAATGTGTTTGACTTCTAGCAAACATCGCGTACAATCACCTGCAAGAAAAGAAGGATGATATTTGTTCCGAAGATCAAGTGACGACAGATAAAGAATAATATGACGAATGCAGTGACATCATTGATGCAGAGCCTTCGAGGAATGAAGAAGTAACCAAGAAGAAAGGGAAGACTAGTTCAAGAAGAATGATGTCTAGGATGTAGTATTGATACATGAAGGGAAGTTCATAGTTCCATCATGCAGTAGATGGAAACATTGTGGGATACAAGGCAAGATTCATAGCACGAGGCATAGACTATGAAGAGACATTTGCAGCCACTAGAAATACACATGACAGGAAGAATCATGTGTGCGAATTAAAGAAGGCCTTGTATGAGCTCAGAAGCCACCCATGGAATAACACATACATGAGGAGCTTGATGAAGACCTGAATCTTTGCTACAAGGTTGAAGATGAAAGTCTATAGAGGATGACAAGCTCACAGATGGGTGCGAGAAGAAATTTTGAAAAATTTAAAGATAGAGGATCTTGGTATCCAATGATCCTAGATGGATACATAGAATATTAGTAGTATAGGA
This sequence comes from Pseudotsuga menziesii, assembly GCA_001517045.1. NCBI lineage: Eukaryota > Viridiplantae > Streptophyta > Pinopsida > Pinales > Pinaceae > Pseudotsuga > Pseudotsuga menziesii. Next base: position 70,114 of record LPNX011093431.1, on the reverse strand, counting down.
AGCTACTTGTCACTCCTGTACAGAATGTTTCAGTGCATAGAGTATGAAAGACAAAGGGAGAATGATGCTCTACTTTAGAGGGAGTGATTGCAGGAGATCCTAAGGTTCGACATGGTACAACAGGATGGACAGATTAATGATGACTCTAGGTGTTACTAAGAGTAAAGAGGATTCCAACCTTTGCTTCAAGGTTGAAGGAAGATGTAACGTCCCCAACCCTCTGACCGATGGAGAGGACGCTATGATACATCAAATCATCGGGGCATCTAGCCCCATGAAAATGAACATACATATACATAATGCTGAAGTAGGATACTTTAAAAACATAAAACATACCATGATGCATTAATCGTTCATATACATAGTGGAAACAAACAACATATCAATCAACACTCATGCATATACAGGTCAGCATTTAACATGTATATCATCATTCATCAATGGTAATATGATTGCAGACACAAATCAAGTAAGAATACTTATCTTAATAAGAACTTGTTCCGCAACCAGCTACGTCGCTGCAACATTCCACCCAACCATACGCCCGTGTGCTCCTTAATCTCTCAGCAATGCTACCACCCCCCAGTCGAGCATGATTCCCCAAGGAATAACGAACTAACAGGCTTACACATAGCCACAGATACAACACCACCAGCGTACACAATTCAACCAAGCCAACACAGTAAGGTTTATAAGGCGAACAACAGATCATCCAATCCAACCAAGTTGGTTTTATCAGGCTATCCAAGAGCTAGGAAAGGCTAAATTCTAAGCTGGTGAGCTCACTTAAGATCTAAGGACACCTACACCAAAACTAGTCTGGCATCTAGGACACCCACACACACCCAACACAAGGAAATTAGTTCTTTCTTTGCAATGCAGTCCCTCAGACCCTGAAACCAGTCTGGCATCTAGGACACCCACACACACCCAACACAAGGAAATCAGTTCTTTCTTTGCAACATAGTCCCTCAGACCCTGATCTCCCTTCCAATGCTATTCAGGTGTGGTGGAGAAGAAAGCCGACCCACTAGCTCTATCTATGTGGTTCCGAAACCACTAGGTTTATCAAGCACATCAGGCCCGTATTCACCACTCCAATGCAGTCCGAAGACAAAACTACTCCATGTATACAACCAAAAAACTAATCAATCTTTGACAGTGGAAAACATAGTCTAGCAATTGTGGCAGATAACAGCCCACGAGCAACCCTAAGCCCACATCACCCAATCCTCAATGCAATCGCTGGAGAAAATTACATGGACCAGAGAATGGGAAAAGGAACAGACTCCACATCTATATGTGAGGGAAAGAGATGTAGTCAACCAAAACTGTGAATGGAATTATGGTCACGACTCAACAATAAAGCAGCAGAATCATTACACAGGTCAGATGATGGTGGAGAAAGACACAAAACTCTGCATCAATAGAGGAAAGAATCGATCCACAAGCCAACAAATTCGTGATGCCAAGGAGAGCCCACCGCAAGCTAGCAATCCCAACGAAAAGGGAGAACCAACCCCCAAACAATGGATCATGTATCCTTTTATCTCATCTCGTGTGAGGAAACTGAACAGACTCTCGATCCCCCTAGCGGACAGACCATCCGCTATCCAAAAGGGACGTCATGGAGAGTGAGCAAGTGTGGGCGTAGTAGTGGTTTTCCTGTTAGCCAATACCTGCCCCAACTAAAAAAGGAATAACTAAGGTGGTGGTGAGCAAAAGAGGGTGGTGACACATGGCTCTTCCCTCATGACTCAATGTTTAGCATTCCCCCTCCTTATTCTTAGGAATTCATGCCCCTTCTCAATTTGGTTGCAATGAACATAGCTGGTTGGGTTATTTGATTAAAATGCACATTTACATGCCACAAATTAATATATGTCGTATGTCCTGATATACCATCGGTGACAATTCCAAATACAAAACATAACATAACCAAATCGATGGTGGGGCCTTGGCCTTTAGCTCCGCACCATAATTATTTACAATATATGTATCATGTCTATTTAATGCAAATACGATCAAAACCGAGGTGTTACATTCCCCTCCCCCTATATAGCATTTTCCTCAGTGTTTCGCAGGATTGAACAAAAATGGATGTGCCAATCACATGGCATCGTCCAGCTCTCACGTAGCCTCTTCAGGTCTGTAGTGCTCCCATTACACCTTTACCTACCCTATGGCTCGGTTCCAAAGTATTGTGACCTTCCTGTCAAGGATGCACATTGGCTCAATTTGGAAATCTCCCTCGGGTTCCACTTGAATCACATCCCAATTTATCACATGGTTAGGATCATGTACATATTTCTTAAGCAAAGAAACATGAAAAAAATTATGAGCTCTAGTACTAGCAGGCAATGCAAGTCTATATGCAACTGGCACTATTCTTTCAAGCACTTCAAATGGCCCACAATATCTGGGTGACAGCTTGGCACAACTTCCAAGATTTAAGGAACTTTTCTTTGCTTTCACTCTGAGGTAAACATAATCCCCAACACTGAACTCTCTATTCATCCTATGCTTATCTGCATAGCTTTTCTATCTGTCCTGTGCTACTTTCAGATTCTACCTAATATTTACAACCTCTTGCTCCATTTCGTTGAGCAATTATGGTCCAAGCACAATCTGTTCACTGGGTTATCCCAAGTCACTGGTGTTCTACACCTTCTTCCATACAAAGTTTCATATGGACTCATCCCCAAGGATGCTTGCTACCCATTCTTATAAGCAAACTCTACCAAGTGTAAGTAATCTTCCCACTTGGTTGGTTTGTCCATCACATACATGTGAAGCATATCTTCAAGCACCTGATTAACTCTTTCTGTCTTCCCATCTGTTTGAGGATGGTATGCAATGTTGAAGTTTAGCTTTGTACCCAAATATGCAAACAACCCTTTCCAAAAATTGGAAGTGAACTTGACATCTCTATCAGAGACTATTGCCTTCGGCAATCTAGGCAATTTGAAAATCTCCTTAACGAAAATCTTTGCAATGTCATCAGTCTTCTGCATAGACTTCAATGGTATAAAATGTGTTTCTTTTTTCAACTTGTCTACCACAACCATGATGGAATCCTGTTGTCTCCAAGTCATCGGCAATCCCATGATAAAATCCATGGAAATAACTTCCTATTTCCATTATGGAACTGGTAAAGGATGTGACAAACCTACTGGATGTAGATGCTCAACCTTTACCTGTTGACATTTCATGCACCTTGAAATGTACTCATCCATGTCCTTTTTCATTCCTGGCCAAAAGTACTACTTTCTAGCTGTAGCAATTATCTTCTGATATTTTGGGTGACCAGAATATGGAGCTTGATGGATTTCATCCATAACAATTCTCCTCAAATATGCTACATTCGGAATATAAATTATGCCTTTATAAGTGAGAAGTCCATCTTCTTCCAATTTATATCCTTCATACTTCTTCTCAATACTTTCCTACATCAATTTGTCTTTTACCTGCTCATACAATTCATCTCCGGCAACATGATTACCAATCTACTGCCTCAAGTATGATAGAGAAATACTAAGAGATTCCACATGAATTTATTTTATCTTCTTGCTGAGTGCATCAGATACCTTATTCTCTTTCCCCTTTATGTGCTTGATTTCAAAATCAAACTCACATAAAAATTCCAGCCATCTTGCTTGCCTAGCATTCAGAGTAGGCTAATCAAATAGGTACTTCATACCACAATGGTCCGTTCTGAGCTCAAATATTCTACCCATCAAGTAATGTCTCCAAATATTTAGAGCCTGTACTATGGCTGCAAGCTCTAGATCATGAGTGTCATAGTTCTTCTCATGCTCCTTCAGCTTTCTCGACTCATAACATATCACGTGGTTGTCCTGCATAAGGACTCCTCCAAGCCCTTGTCCACATGCATCGGTACATACCACAAAATATTTCTCTGGATCTGCAACCTTCAATACTGGTGCACTGGTGAGAAGATTCTTCAATCGCTGGAAGCTTTCTTCACACTTTGAAGTCCATTTGAACTTTACTCCCTTCTTTTGCAAAGAAGTGATGGCATGTGCAACCTTGGAAAATCCCTCAATGAATCTCCTATAGTATCCTGCAAGTCCCATAAAAGATCTTACATCCGTCACATTTCTTGGAGTAGGACAATTCATAATGGCTTCGATCTTCTCAGGGTCTACTGATATACCCTCTTTTGAGATAATGTGACCCAAATACTGAATTCTATCTCTGTAGAATTCACACTTGCTCAATTTTGCATATAGTTGATGTTCCCTAAGCAATTGCAATGTCAATCTCAAATGCTCTTCATGTTCTTCCTCATTCTTAGAATAAAAAGAATGTCATTAAGGAAAACAAGAATAAACTTGTCTAAACACTTGCTGAAGACACTGTTCATAAGGCACATAAATGTAGCTGGTGCATTTGTGAGACCAAATGGTACCACTACAAACTCATAATGTCCATACCTTGTCCTGAAGCCTGTCTTATGAATGTCTTCATCGTTGATTCTCACTTGATGGTAACCAGACCTCAAGTCAATCTTGGAAAATACCTTTTCTCCTCTCATTTTATCAAAGAGGTCATCAATCCTAGGAAAAGGATATTTATTCTTCATAGTAACCTTGTTCAACTATCTGTAATCAATACATAACCTGAGTGTACCATCTTTTTTCTTTACAAATAGAACCGATTCTCCCCAAGGAGACACACTCGGCCTGAGTACTCATCCTGTATGGTGTCATAGACACTGGTGCGACTCCTAGCACAAGTTCAATGGTGAAATCAATGTCCCTGTTTGGAGGATGTCCTGGAATCTCATCAAGGAATACATCCTTGACTTCGTGTAACACCTGAGAGTCCTCCAATCTATGAGTTTCATCTCCTGTTGGTTCCAGAATATGACCTACATACAAATGGAAAACTTTCCTATAGAACTTCTTCAACTACATTGCTGAAACTTGTCTTACTGAAATTACCTTTGGAATACCCTTCACAAATACTGGGTTTCCTTCTTCATCCGTGCATTCAAAAGTCTTGTTATAGCAGTCAAGCTTCACTCTATGAGCTTCTAACCAATCCATTCCAATGAGAATATCATAGGAACCAAGCAAAAAAACATTCAGATCTACACAAGTGATCAATCCATTCATAACCAATGGACACTTCTCTACCAGCTGAACTAACCAAGGTTTCCTATGCTTGTCCTTCTTAAAAGCACAAATCTCCACTACTCTAGGAGTAATGTAGCTGTGATTAGAATTAGGGTCAATCAAAATAGAAACAGATTGTTCAACAATCTTACCTGCAACTTCAACCACAATTGACTGGTGATCTGCCTAGCGGTCCTCCAATGTTGCATAAATTTTAGGGACTGCCCTTGCTACTTGACCCACTATTTCTGCTCCTTGAATGTTATAATCTGGCCTTGCACTTTCATTCTCAAGTGGACAATATCTACGCAAGTGTGGTCCTTCACATTTCAAACATTTGAGTGGACCTTTATTCTGATGTGGGTTTTTAGGCTTCCCACCTGTCACTCCAACTGGATTACTCGCAGCTTGGGATGGCTACTTCTGCTAATTCCTGAATCTAAAAGATGTTAGCACTAAAAATGAGCCCAATATTGTGGAAAGGCCCACCTCCAGGTAACAGTAAAATCGCTTTTGAAGAGAGAACTGGCCTTCTACTCTTCCGAGAGGGATCTCTCACTAAATGTATGACACTGGCCAAGCATATATACACAATTGAAACTATAAATTGCTTATGGAATTGGTTGAAACAAAACACAACTTTATTGGGTGATGGAGTCAAGATATACAACAAAAATAATCAGAACTTCAATGCAAACATTTTCATCACAAGGGTAAGGTAGCCATTCGGTTATAGTCATTCATATTTGTTTGGTGAGAAGGAGGAACATGAACAAACCATTAATGCAGAGCATTGTGAGAAATGAATTCTACATTAACTTCGGAATAATCTTTTGGTGGATACCTGAAACAACAGATGGAGCATAGCAAGTATGAAATTCGAACCGTTATACCCATATATGAAAGAAAAAACAAAATGGAAAAAGTAAACTAGAACAACATTCACATAAGAAAAGAAATAACAGACTATAAGTGCGAACAACATAGGAATCCTTTTGCAAAAAATGCCGCTCTTGGCTCTACGATTATATTAAACTTTCTTGAAAAACATACACAGCAAAAGATTACAATGCTTTCAACCCCTTCTCCCTTTTCAGGAGGTATATTTATAGTGTTTCCATCTTTCCCAAACCGACATTTGGGAATCAAAATTGGTTACAATAAAGGGCATGTTCTAACAATTCCTTATGTGTCATATCGAATGCGGCTTGTATGAAACGACCAGACAATGATATATGGAGCATGGGATGAAGAGGCACAAGAGTGTCCCATACTTCCACCTGGCTGATGTTGGCTATACAGACCCCTCAAAGAGAAACAACTGTTAGGGAGAGCATTCGACACCTGGAAAATCTCTCATGGCACTGGCATCACCATTTCTACTGGGGTGGTGCGAGCTGGACAACCCCAAAGTGGTAGATGGTTTTCCATGTATCGGGACCAGGGAGTGGCACAGTAACCATGTCATAAGCTTGTGCCCGGAGCTCCATTGATTCTGAGTATGGAGTCATAGGGATCTTGGGCCGTGTGGTTTTAAAGTCAAAATCACTGACCAACTTGTCAAAGATGACCTTCTTGGATAAACCCTGTTCCATATGGTCAAATTTTCTATGGTCTGACTGGTAGTCGAACATGAAATATTTATAATCCTTTTGAGATAGTAAAGGACCTCTCTGTTCCCAGAAAAAGGGGAGTCCTCTACTCGCCAATGTCTTGAGCATGTTGAGGATCTCTCGGAGTTCGTGGGTAGTGACATCTATTTGGGCCTACACCATCTCCATCATCCTATGTTTAGTTATCACCTTTCAGGCTCCAAAGATAATGACGACCTAGTTTTGAAGATCAAGACTGTTAGAGGCTTCGTCTAACAAGGAGCTTAGATAAGTTATGGCCTGTTCTGCAATATTCGAAGGTATTTCGTTGATTTCAACTCCTACTGCTTGGACCTATTGTTTGGTTTCCTCAACATCTAATCCCACGTCTATAATAAAATTAAGATAGCATCGAAACTTGTTGGCTTCCATGATAATCCGGTCCCATATTAGATGCTTTGCGCCTTGCAGTGCAAGCTTGCCAGTCACTTGCTAGCTCAACTTACTGTTTTGTTGGTTCAGTTCTCATCATTTTTCTTCAGCCCGTTCTCTACCTTGTTTCTCTTTAAATCTTTCCTTTTCTAACTCTTCAATTTGTTGCTTTAGTTTGATGACTTAAGTATCCTTTAGGCCTATCTGTGACATCACCTTGGAGAGGGAGCTGGTGTCTACTTCTTCAATCGCACCCATGGGCTGGATTGCTTTCTCCGTGTTCCTACTTTGGAGCTCACTTTCCTTTGCTACTAGTCTAACTTTTAACTTTGTCTCACTATTCCTCAGAAGTTGGAAATTAGCTTCCCATTTCCTCTCCTTTTCCTCAAGACTCAGCAGCTTAGCTTGGCTATCAGCAAGCTTAAAATTCAGTGCCTCTTTCTCCTTTTTGAATTCATCCAATTCATCTGCTCGAGCGAGCTAAGAGCTGAGGATTCTCAACCTCTTTTTCAAAGCCTGTATCTCTTTGTCTTTGTCATCGATCAATTTCTGGACCACGCTTCCTTTCTGTCCACCCTCTTCCATCAGTATAGCTTCCTTCTGTAAACTATTGATTTGGGCTCTAAGTGCTTTGACCTCCACTCTCTCTTTTCTCAAAAGGTTAGAAGTTTTAGCCTTACCTTCCTCTGACTTGGACAATTGTATGCTAGCTTTAAGTAGTCTATTATTCAGTATGCCTCCAATCTATTTGCTCAGATGTATAATCTCAGAATTGGGAACCTTTGAAAGGTTTACATTGACCTCGGTCACCTTGATTCCTTCTGCCAAATCTACGCTGAGGGTGTCAGTGGCATGATCCCTTACTGCTTTCAACGCCACATTGGACTGAAGCAATCGTGAGGTTTCACGGTACAATTCTGCTGTCTCCTCAAAGGTTTGGTCAGCTTTATCTCGGTAAGACTTCAATCACTCTTCTTTGGATGCTTGTCTACTTTGCCCTTAGAATACATACTCTTGTATCTATAGTTTGGCCACCCCGGGCTCTACCTGTTGCTGCATTTTTACTACCTTCTTCTTCTTTGCCTGTCCCTTTTTAGCCTGCACCAGTTGCTGTCCGAGCTCTATTTTTAGCCTCTTGGGCGTGTTGGAAGTGTCCCCTTATTCGATGTCCATGGCCTCAATACCCCCTCTCTTTATCGAACTCGTCGAGTAACATACTAGCGATGAGTATCCCCCTGCAATTGTGACCACAGCAGCCATCTCCTCCTAGGGGGAATTTGTTTCGAGTATCTGCGAACCAGTGTCCTATTTGGCGCTGGTATCCATTAGGACAGTATTGGGAAAATCATCCTAATTTGCTTTTTATCTCAGTCCAAGAATCTTTGAGTGTTCAAAGGGCTGGCATTTGAGGGTCGTTCTCCTCTTGGAGATAACCTTATGAGGATTATATTTTATCGCTTGGTCTTGAGGAAACCCCATGTCTTTGAGAAATTTGGAGACCAGATGCAATGCAGCTCTATTTCTGATTTTATATGGTCCTAATATCCAAGGAAACACCAAATTCGAACACTTCTTGAAGTTCAAGAAGTGTTCTTCTTTGACCATGAGTTTCTTCCAGATTAACACCAAATAGAAGATCTAGGGGCTCAGGAAATCTAGCAGGATGTATGGCGAATGCACAAAGACATACAGTCTTATGGTTGTCCCAAAATCTAAGAGGAACCAGTCTCCTATCCTCCTGTCTTTTGACAATTGCAGCATTTGTCTCATTTCAGGAAACATCCTATGCAGTCTTTCCTGGAAAAAGACTTCATATGTGTCGACCATCAGCTGGTTCATGAATTTACCATAATTAGTGGCCATTTCAGTAGTGACTGCCAATTCTGGTAGTCGCACGTCTTCATCATTGTGGGCTATGAACATCCTCGGTAGAAAGGATTGGAACTTGAACGTTCTGGCATCGTGGAAGTTCGTTAACTGAGAATGGATGTTCTCAGCTAAGAACTCATCAAATTTAAGGCGACATGACTGACCTGACTGTTCGGGAAATTCAGGCTCGGCCGGATAGGTATCTAAAATGAATAAAAGACTCAACAATGAATCTAGGATGTATGTGTCGGTATCTAAACCTAAGAATTGGCTGGTCAAGGTTATGCATCATTGATTCTCTTCATTGAATTGGCCAAGGTCAATAGGGTAAGATAGGTTGATGGCTTCACTATCAGGTTTAGAACAAGCTTTTAGGAAAGCTTCTTTACTCTTAGCAGGAGACTCTCTAAAGTAGCAAATATTATCTTCTTCTTGATAGTATTGGGTTTGACAGGTGAATTCGTTTGGGACACCCAGGGTTTTGCAGACAGCAGGGGATCTGACATGGCAGAGAATTTGGGACTGGGACTTATCCATGATAACTCCTTTGGTGACAGAGAAATTCTCTGCACACCACTCGAAAAACTTAGGGAATTGGGGGGTTTGGATGAGAGAGAAAAAATGAAAGAAAGACTTAAAAATACCATAGGTATCCATACCTTGGTTCTTACAAACTTCCAATTTGCCCTTGGCGGCTTCGATAGTTTCCCCCACTAGGAAGGTATCGTAAACCTCATAGTTTGCATCAAATAGATGTTCTTCTGTATTCTGGCCTGATGCCTTTGGTTCTATATCATTTCTTACCTCCACTACTTCCATTGAGACAATTTTCAAATAATACTAAAAGAGTGTCAAGGGCCTACCTTGTCTCGTAGTGTCGTCCCCTGGATGGTCTGAGCTGTCGCTTTGGATGTGATTTAGGTATTTGACAGCTTCAAGGTTTTAGGAAAAAGAAAATCTTTGGAACTCTGTGTGGGACTTTATAGTTTTTTACATGTCATAGCTCTTGCATATGTATCGGGCAGTTTGCACCGTGGATTCACCCTCTGCATTCTTAGACCGTAGATCTGTGGGTTTCCTGTTCCCACATGTGTATTTATTTTTTGTGCAGGCTTCTTGGCCACTGATAGGGACCAACTTCCCCCGCGACCATCGATTTAAGCAGGCCCCACTATAACACCCCAGTTTTGACCCCATTGCATTAGATGTATATGATGTATATATTGTAAATGATCATGGTGCGAAGCTAAAGGCTAAGGCCCCACCATTGATTGGTTATGCTATGTTTCAGATTTAAATTGTCACCGATGGTATATCAGGGCATGCGGCATACATATTGAGTTTTTTCATAATGTAAATATGCTTCTTTAATTAAATAACCCAACTAGATATGTTTGCGGCAACTAAATTGAGAAGGGGCATGATTTTCACAAGGATAAAGGTGGGGGGATGTCAAACCTTGGGAAATGCGGGAAAAATCCATGTGTCATCTTTCCTTGTTTTATCCAACCACCATAATTAAAAACTGCTGCTGTTAGATGGGGTAGTTATGGCTAGGAGTGGAGTGTGGCAGGACTGTCATTCCTTTCCCACATGCACACTCCACCAGCATGGTTGACCTCACGATGGCAAGCGAAAACCATCTCCATCATTCCAGGGTACTCCTCACTCTTTCCACTACCACGCATTTTATCCATTGTCGGTTTATCCACGCGCATAGGCAGAGCTGTTCATCCTCACCCAGGGGCTATTATCTGTTCATTATTCTCACGCACAAGATTTTTCCTGGTTTTGACTCACATAGCAAGCTGGGAGCCATTCTCTTTCATCCATGATTTTCCTGTGAAGGGCCATTCATGTTTTCGGCTGTATGATCTCCTTACAGACTAGTATGGCCATGTAATTTTCTATCATTTCAATTTTGAGATTGGGACCGTTGTTCTTCCTGTGAGTTATGGTTTCCGCCATTCTCCTCAAGATTTGTTGTGTTGCTGTGGTCTCCTTTATGTTGTGATTGTTGTGGTCTTCTTTACATTTGGGGTCTGGTGCAAGTTTCCCTCACGCACGGGTTGGGAGACTGCATTTTCCTTCCCCAGTGTGGGTTGCGTAAGTTTTCCTAGTGGCTTTGATTGTGTAAAATGGGCTGATGTTTGCTATGTTTGTTGGTTGTGTATGATGTTATGCTTTGGGGCTGCCACAGACTGTTTGGAGTCATTTTCCCTTGGTAAGCTGTAATTACTAATTAGTTGCATGCGTGCAATGGTTGGTCTTCGGACTGTGTTGGGAGCAGGGATGGGGGCTTGGTTTTCTTGATAAACCTGGTGTGTTTGGAGACCACACAGACAGATCTAGAGGGATGGATTTCTTCTCCACAACCCCTGAATAGCACTGGAAAGGAAGGCATGGCTTGAGGGATTGTGTAGTAGAGAAGGGACCGATTCCTTATGTCGGGTGTGTGTGGGTGTCTTAGAAGTCAGGATAGTTTTGGTGTAGGTGTTCCTAGCTCTATAATGGGTTCACCAACTTAGCATTTATCCTTTCCCAACTCCTTGATGGCCTGATGAGCCTGACCATGTTGGCTTGGCTGTCTTGTTGATGGCCTGATAAACCTGACCATGTTGGCTTGGATGTCTTGTTGATGGCCTGATAAACCCAACTATGTTGGCTTGGATATGTTTGTGTATCCTTGGCTATGTGTAAGACTGCTTGTTCCTTATTCCTTGGAGAATCATGCCCAGCTGGGGGGTGGTAGTGTTGCTGAGAAATTAAGGAGCATGCTGGCCTATGGTTGGGTGGAACATTGCATCGACATAGCTGGTTGTGGGCGAGTTCTTTGTAAGATAAGTAATCTTGCTATTTTACTTCTACAATCATATTTTCTATTAATGAATGTGATGAACATGTAGAATGCTTGTATGAACGTATGTTTGCTTTCGATGTATGATAAATGATCATGTATGCATGTTCTAGTTCAAAGCATTTTATTTCAGCATTTCAGCATTTTTATGAATGCACATGTTCATGGGGCTGGTAGACCAGATGGTTAACACCATGGTAGCATCGTCTTTGCTGGTTGGAGGGTCAGGGACGTTACACCCACCCTTTTTCGTGTAGCGGAGTTTTGGTTTCCACCCGTGCTACTCCGAATTGTGAAATGAATTTTAGCAGTCGATTTACCTTTGCTCGCACCAGCGCCGTTGATCAAAATGGCCTGTAATGCTTTTCGCAATCCGTATTTGCACCTTACTCCTTGTAAGTTTGGGATGCAAGATAGCTCACCTTCGTAGATCTTCTCTGGCTCCAATCTTGATCGTCCGATGTGTCCGATCTTTAACCCATTTCATAGGGCTAGGGAGTGGATTTTGTCAGGGCGATTTTGCTGTGCGAAAAGATATGATACCGTTGATCTGCCTCTTGGTTGTTTTCAGTCATCAATCGCGAACCCTCTTTAACTCATCCAATACTACCCTTTAGCCCGGTTCTCCCGATCTTTGGATCATCCTGCTGCTAAGTGCCACCATGCACGAGCCATCAACTTCCTTTTGCTGCATACTCACCACTTCTCGACGCGGTCATAGAACACGAGGAACACCCATGCCCAACATTTTAATTGGGTGTTAACAATCGGCTCCATGAGGGACGCTATCCTCCTAGTGAGGTAGCAAAGAACCCCCCCCCCCATAGACCAAGTGCCGAAACCATTTAAAACCTCATATAACCTAATTGTCTGAAATAAGAAAGCAAACTTTAAAGGATGGTTACCTCTTCTAATCTTAGGTCCTTCTCCGTAGGATTCAAATATTTCGATTCACGATCAATATTGATTAAAAAATGAAATGTATTTACACTATGATACATGGGCCTTAGTCCCCTTATTTAAAGTAATGTTTCAGGAACCTCCCATTCACTGTGCCCCCTTCATACTGCAACTCATCTAGATACTCTAAAATGAAGGCGTTGTCTCCTCTATGAGCAGTAATGAGGTAAGGACCTACCCATAAATGGTCAAACTTCCCATGTTTCCCTTTATCTTCATGGGGGGCATCCCATTTTATCACCAAGTCGCCAACTTGGAAAACATCTTCCTTTATTTTTCTATAGAAGGTATTCTTTGTCTTCTCCTGGTGCACTTGGACCTTATCATAAGCTTCATCCCTCACTTCATTAAGCTCAATGATTTGGTTGATTATTCTTTGAATGGGATTCGGCTCATCTAACGGGTCTTGTAGTAATATCATGACTAGGACACCCAGAGAGGCAGGGGGAATTACTTTGGCTCCATAAACTAACTGGAATGGCGACATGCCGATAGCTCTCTTAGTATTGATTCTATCGGCCCACAAGGGATACTTCAACTTGGTGTGCCAAGATTTCTTGTTATCTTCTAATAACTTCTTGATGATCCTTACAAGGATCTTATTATAAGATTCGGCCAATTCGTTCCCCTGTGGGTAATAAGCAGTGGAGTGATTTAGGCTTATATGTTATTTATGGAAAAATTTTATGATCTTCTTAGATTTAAATGCAGAGGCATTGTCAGTCACTATCCTCTTCGGATAGCCGAACCTCACCAGAATATTGTTTTCTATGAAATCCATTATTACCTCTTCTGTATCCCTCCGAGAGGGTATAGCCTCGATCCATTTTGTGAAGTAATCTATGGCGGTCAGGATCCACTTGTGTTGTCTAGAGGAGTTTGGCTTTATCTCACCGATGAATTCCAACTCCCACTGTTGGAATGGAGCCTCCACCAATATGGGGTTGAGAGGGAGAGACACCACCTTCCTTCTTCCTTCAAAGATCTGACATTGGTAACACTTTGTGGTTTCCTTGTAAACATCTGAGAACAACAAAGGACAAAAAAATTCTGTCCTCAGGATCTTGTTTGTAGTGACCTTCCAGGAATGATGACCCCCACAGTCCCCTTAATGAAATTCCTTTGCCATGCGTTGAGCTTCGTCTTCCAAAAGACAATTCAGCAATATCCCCCTAGGGTCCTTCTAGTAGAGGTACTTTTCTATGATGCAAAATTTTGTAGCTTTCAATTTGATGGATCCAGCTCGGGTTTTGGTCAGACTAGTAGGGGGTTGTAAGTTCTGCAATACAAAAATAATGTCAGCATACCAAGGGGACGTGGAGAAGGCCGGTTTCACTTGCACCTCGGACTCTTCTGGACCAAACTGATAGGCAAGAAAATTTAGTTGTAGAGAGTCGCAATGAGAGTCTGTCATCATCTTAGCCAATCCCTACCCTTTGACCAGCTTCATGGGCTTGATTTCTATGTCATACTCAAGGAGTACCGCAACCCATTTGGCTCTCTTTCCTTTTGGGTCTGGCTATGTCAATATGCTCTTCACAACAGTGCATGGAATAGAGGCAATGATGTGGGAATGGAGGAGATAGATCCTGAAATCTTTCAAAGCTTTGACCAAGGCATATGCTTGTTTTTCCATTATGTTGTACATCAACTCTCTGTCCCTCAATGTTTTACTGAAGAACACTATAGGCTGTTCCTCACATCGATCATTCTTTTGTAGCAACACTGCTGCTACAGTGTGTTCTTAAGCATAAGAGAATACCAATTTTTTTTTTTCAAAATCTAGGATGATCAACACAAGAGCCTCCAAAATGGATTATTTTATATCTTTGAAGGCTTTCTTGGCCCCGACCATCCATTTAATTTCTTGGTCCTTCCTTAGCATGCCGGTAACGTCCATCAGGATTTTGGCAAAGCTAGGGATGAATCTTCTTAAGAAGTTGACCTGACCGAGGAAGGATTGGACATCTTTCTTGCTCCTCGGTTCTTTAACTTTCAAGATGCCTTTTACCCTATCTGGATCGATCCTGATCCCTTCCTTTGAGATGATGTGTCCAAGTAATTTCCCCTCTTCCAGGGTGATGTTTGACTTCCTGGGGTTCAACGAGATGCCATACCTTCTACATTTAATGAAGACCCTTTCTAAATACCTGATATGGTCTTTAGCCCATCTGGAGTACACCGTAATGTCATCCATGTATATCACCACAAAGTTTTCCTTTCCCTCCGCAAAAGTGATGTCCATGGCACGTTGGAAAGTAGCTCCAGCATTCATCAACCCAAATGGCATCTTCACGTACATAAAAGTACCCCACACTGTGGTGAAAGCTATTTTTTCTTGATCTTCAGGTAACACCTTCACCTGGTTGTACCCGAAAAACCCGTCCATCGTAGATATCCTTTCTGATCGTACCACCCTCTGAAGAATCGGGTCCATTTTGGGAAAAGGATAATTATCTTTCAAAGATACCTTGTTCAAATTCCTAAAATCCACACAAAACCGTATTTCTCTATTATTTTTTCGAATGGGAACTAAATTGGCCACCCATTTGGAAAACCTCAGAGTTACTATTATATTTGCATTGAACAACCTCTTCACTTCCTTCTCAATGATGTGTACTAGCTTCAAATTGATCCTCCGGAGATTTTTCCTTAAATGTTTCTCCCTGGGTTTAATTGGAATGGTGTGCTAGATGATGGAGGTGTCATATTCTTTGAGATATTCATAACTCCATGCAAACACATCCGTGTATTTCTTCATCAGCTTCACATACTCGTTTTTCTCCTCATCGGGCAATTTCTTGGAAAACTTTATAATCTTTGGGTCTTCTTTAGTGCTAATATTTACATCTTCTACAACATCTGTGGTGGGTTCGACTTTAGGCTCTTTAGCTACATCATTCTGGTCGAACAGAGACTTTAAAGGTATCAGGCCCCTAGGGATATGGTTGCTTTTCAATTGGACTATATTCTTGCCTCCCAAGGAGTCTTTTAGTTTTCCCATGCCAAAAGCTTCCTCTCCTTCCCCTTCATCATCCAAGAGGTTTTCAGGGTCGGAGCTGCCTTCATCAATGTGAGTATTCATGAATTCGCCAGACATCTCCAAAAATATTTTGATCTACATATTGTCTTCAAATAACGCCAATGTTTGGTGTTGTCTGGTATGGAAGGTTTGTTTACAATATCCACCTTATATTTCTTCTTTCGTGCTGCTAGAGCCTCAAAATTCCCCACTGCAGTCTCCAGAAATCCGCCACCATGTTTCCATCTCTGGGAATCAGTTGCACTATGTGTTCAGTGAAGAAATTCCCGAACATGTCCCATACCTCATTCCAGTAGGCTGTCATTCTTGGATGCTTAGTTTGATAAATATTATTCACTTGATTTATTACAAGTTTTGAGTATTCAAAAATTTGGGCCCTTATTGCGCCTACACCTTTTAGCGCATGTAAGCCCAGGAACAAGGCCTCATATTCTGCTACATTGTTAGAGCATTAAAAAATTAACTTGTAAGAATGAACTTTGGCTTCTATAGTGGGGGAGATAATATACACATCTGCGCTAGCACTCGCTTTAGACACAGAGCCATCAAAATACATCTTCCACAATCCTTCATCTATTTTACTTTCTTCCTCGACCTTCAGCTCACCTGCTACTACTTCATTTTTTTGTGGCCCGACGATTTTGGAGTTCCAAGGAAGTTCATCGTTGAAGAAGATGGAGGACCCCAAATCTGTGTCGATGGCGTAGACATGATGGATATCAGGATGAGATTGACTGCTCACTATGTAAGGAAACCTCTTCTCAATGCATAATCTCTTGCTTTCATTCCAAACAGGAATGGTAGCATAAGTCATGTCCATCTGCAGGCTTCCCTTTAGCTTCAAGGTCCAAGATCTTGATAGCATAATACCAAATTTGGGTGGAATGTCAGCCATGATGACGTGAATGACCACAACCTTAGAAGGGAGCTTGTTTAAAAAAACCACCATGTCTTTGATCAGTCCGAGACATTTCACTCTTTTAGAATCAAAGGAATACAGGTCTTTGTAAGGCCTAGTGATCTCCAACCCCAAGCTTTCCACCACTCCTTTCGGCATTAGATTGTGCGAGGCTCTTGAATCCAACATGGCATTGTGTAACACCATATCATGCACATTCAAGATCATGTAAAAGGGGGGTACCTCCTCGTCCTCGCTATCCACGCTATCAATTTTAGACCCTATAATGATAGTAGGGTTGTCTTCGGTCAGGTCTAAGATATCAAGGTGAGCTTCCCCTTGGTTCACAATCATATGTGTGATAGTATCCCTGTATTCCTGATTTCTCAGCAATTCATTAAAAGGAATTGAGATCTTCAGTTTAGCTAGCTCGTTTTGGAGGTCAAACGTGGGGAAGGCCTTGATAGGCTCGACAACTGCCACTGGATTTGCCCCTTTTACATTACTGCTTTCCCTTATCATGTTTATAGCTGCCATTGGCCCTTTTTGCTTGTGATTTTCTTTCCCAGGACTGGTATGACTACTAGACGGTTGGTCTAGGTTTAACCCTCCTTTAGGTACAACAGTATCCCTAGTAGAGTTGCCACCTTTCTTTTGTATGGCCATGTCCCTATTTCTCAGTTTGATCTTCCTAACATCGTCAATAGCATGCATATAACCTTTATGGGACAACTCCAATTCCTTGGTTAGGGTTTTTTCATCTACTTGAGCAAACATATCATGTTACTCTTCAGTCAAGTAAATATCAGAGTCCAGGTCACCGAAATGATGGATATGATCTTCGACGGACTCAACTTCATCTTCAGCAGCCACATAGTTCTCAGGGAAAGGAGGTCTAATAGGCTTCTCTTCAGGATTTCTCAGATTCCTCACATCACTTGGTCTATTGGATTGGAGTCGAGGAGGGATCAACCACCTGAAATTAGGATTCCTTATCCGAGGCTCATTCGGTTCCTTGTTCATCGACCTAGTTTCTACCGTTAGCCTATCCATTAGCTTTTCCATTGTTTTGAGCATCAGCTCAAATGTCACATCACTGGATGAAGAAGCAGAGGTAGAGGGATGTATCTCTTCTCGACCTTTCCTCCTGTCAATATCTGCCATGGGTTTGATTTTCCCACATGCCATCATATTGGCTTCTACCTCTAGGGAATCAGTGAACATGACCGAGAGGGTGTTGGAATTTTTTTCTCTTAATAGTAAAGCAAAGTTGTTGTGAAAGGCGTCTGCATAATAGAGTTTAGCTTCCCTAGGTGAAGGTTTGATATTAGCAGGTATCGAGTTGTAAACCCGCATGAATCGGCTAGAAAATTCATGGACAGATTCAAAACCTCCCTTCTTGATATTATGATATTCGGACAAAACTTGCAGGGGGCTCTGCTTGTCGTCCCATTGTTCTACAAATATGGTCTGAAAACCAGCGAAGTTGTGGATAGACCTAGGCGGCAAATCTTTATACCATTTCTTGGCCTCCCCAAACAAACTCTGAGTGAATAACCGCATCTTGACGTCTTCATCATCTACCTCCTCAAGGTCCATAAAGTCATCAAACTTATCTACATGGTACCTTGTCGAAACATTTTCCTCCATGTCGTAGAGTGCAATCCTCTGGGCATAATTCATGGGGAGGTCGTGTAAGACCAGAGGTAAGGATAATGGGGTGAATCTAGCAGCAGCCATCGAGATGGGTCGGTTAGGAACAGACAGGAGATTCGGCACTTGAGTGTTCTGAAAGATAGGGGATATCACTTTAACTTCAGGCAGGGTTCCTAGGTTCAATCACAAAGAATCAAGCAGACATGATTGCAGCGTATTAGGACCTACCCAATCCTTTCTCAGATCAGACTCAGACTTAGATTTGGTTAGCAGTTTTTCAGCTACACCCCCCCACTCGGGTTCAACTAAGACATACAAGGCCTGAGATGACAAAGTATCAAACAATGGAGAACCCAACTTCTCCTTATTCGTATTTCTCAGTATCCTTTCTGGATTATCCACACTAAGAAAAGTTTCGATGTTAGAATTATCTCTCGTGTGGATCTTTCTGGGAGCCAGGATAGCCAGTGCGATGCTAATCATGGTAATCTTGGAGTCGCTAGGACAAACGCACCACCCTTTAGTAGCTTCAGGACTTCCTCTCTCCAAAAACCTCATCTTTACGATCATCGGTCTCCTTAGTGAAATTTCCCCCTAGAATCTTTTAGTGGAGTCGCCAGGGAAAATGACACAACCTTCTTCCCCTCTAAGAATCTCTGTTTTCCCATAGAAACTCTTTATACTTTGAATCTTTGTCATTTTTTCCCAAGGATGATATTCAATCTCGTCCCCGGCAATGGCGCCAGTTTGTTAGCACCAGATATGAGCCCAAGGTTGCGGAAAGGCCCACCTCTAGGTAACAACAAAACTGCTTTTGAAGAGAGAATTGGCCTTCTACTCTTTCGAGAGGGATCTCTCACTAAATGTATGACAGTGGCCAAATATATATACACAAATGAAACTATAAATTGCTTATGGAATTGGTTGAAACAAAACACAACTTCATTGGGTGATGGAGTCAAGATAGACAACAAAAATAATTAGAACTTCAATGCAAACATTTTCATCACAAGGGAAAGGTAGCCATTCAGTTACAGTCGTTCATATTTGTCTAGTGATAAGGAGGAACATGAACAAACCATTAATGCAAAGCATTGTGAGAAATGAATTCTACATTAACTTGGGAAGAAGATTTTGGTGGATACCTGAAATAACAAACGGAGTGTAGCAAGTACGAATTCCAAACTGTTATACCCTATGTCTCAGATATGAAAGGAAAAACAAAATGGAAAAGGTAAACTAGAACAACATTCACATCAGAAAAGAAATAACATACTATAAGTGCGAACAACACACGAATCCTTGTGCGAAAAATGCCGCTCTTGGCTCTGTAATTATATTAAACTTTCTTGCAAAACATACACAGCAAAAGATTACAATGGTTTCAACCCCTTCTCCCTTTTTAGGAGGTATATTTATAGCGTTTCCATCTTTCCCAAACCGACATTTGGGAATCAAAATTGGTTACAATAAAGGGCGTGTTATAACAGTTCCTTATGTGTCATATCAAATGCGGCTTGTATGAAAAGGCTAGACAATGATATATGCATTAGAGGAAATTTCAACTCAAAATGGGCTCCTAAAATGAACTCATAAAATAATAGTTAAAATAATAAAATAATATTTATTAATTTTGGAGGAAGAAAAGAAAAAAACTAATTTTTTGTTTATGATACCTATGNACGGTATTTCAAATTTAAAGCAATTTCATTGGCTAACACATGATGACATGGAATTTGAATAAAAGTTAAAAGGCCCATTTTGAGTTGAAATATCCTCTAATGGAGTGTGGGATGAAGAGGCACAAGAGTGTTCCATACCTCCACCTGGCTGATGCTAACTGTACAGACCCCTCAGAGAGAAACAACCATTAGGGAGAGCATTCAACACCTAGAAAATATCTTGTGGCACTGGCATCGCCATTTATACTGGGGTGGTGCAAGCTGGATGACCCCAAAGTGGCGGATCATTTTCCATGTATCAAGACCAGGGAGTGGCATAGCAACCATGTCGTAAGCTTGTGCTTGGAGCTCCATTTCTTTTGAGTATGAAGTCATAGGGACCTTGGGCCACTTGGTTTTAAAGTCAAACCATAACTCGAAATCATTGACCAACTTGTCAAAGATGACCTTCCCGTATAACGCTTGTTCCATATATTTGAATTTTCTATGGTTTGAACGGAATTCGAATAGGAAATCTTTATAATCCTTCTGAGAGACTAAAGGACCTCTCTCTTCCCAGAAAAAGGGGAGTCCTCTATTTTCCAATGTATTGAGCATCCTGAGGATCTCTCGGAGTTTATGGTTAGCGACGTCTATTTGGGCCTGCATTGTCTCCATCATCCTGTGTTTAGTTATCACCTTTTGGGCTCTAGATATAACGACGAGCCAGTTTTGAAGACCGATACTATTAGAGGGTTCACCTGACAAGGAGCTTAGATAAGTTATGGCCTGTTCTGCAATCTCTGAAGGTATTTCGTTGATTTCAGATCCTACTTCTTGGACATGTTGTTTTGTTTCCTCAACAGCTAATCCTAGGTCTGTAATAAAATTGAGAAAGGGTCAGAACTTGTCGGTTTCCATGATAATCTGGTCCCATATCAGATTCTTTGTGCCTTGCAGTGCAAGCTTTCCAGTCACTTGCTCGCTCAACTTACCATTTTGTTGGGTAAGTTTTTGGCATTTTGCTTTAGCCTATTCTCTACCTTGTTTCTCTTTAACTCTTTCCTTTTCTAACTCTTCAATTTGTTTCTTTAGTTTGATGAGTTTGGTATCCTTTAGGCCTATCTGTGACATCACCTTGGAGAGGGAGCTGGTGTCTACTTCTTCAATTGCACCCGTGGGTTGGATTTCCTTCTCTGCGTTCCAGCTCTGGAGCTCACTTTCCTCTGCTAGTATAACTTTTAACTCTGTCTCGCTATTCCTTAGAAGTTGTATATCAGCTTCCCATTGCCTCTCCTTTTCCTCAAGACTCAACAACCTAGCTTGGCTGTCAGCAAGCTTGGAATTCAGTGCCTCTTTCTCCTTTTTGAATTCAGCCAATTCATCTGCTCAAGTGAGTTGAGAGCGGAGGATTCTTAACCTCTTTTTCAAAGCCTGTATCTCTTTATCTTTGTCACTGAGCAATTTCTGGACCATGCTTCCTTTCTGTCCACCTTCCTCCATCAGTATAGCTTCCTTCTATAAACTGTTGATTTGGGCTCTAAGTGCTTTGACCTCCACTCTCATTTTTTCTCAAAAGGTTAGAAGTTTTAGCCTTACCTTCCTCTAACTTGGACAATTATATGCTAGCTTTAAGTAGTCTGTTATTCAGTATGCCTCCAATCTCTTTGCTTAGATGTGTAATGTCAGAATTGGGAACCTTTGAAAGTTTTACATTGACCTCAGTCACCTTGCTTCCTTTTGCCAAAGCTACGTTGAGGGTATCAGTGGAATGATCCCTTACTGCTTTCAACTCCACATTAGACTGAAGCAACAATGAGGATTCACAGTACAATTCTTCTATCTCCTCAAAGGTTTGGTCAGATTTATCTCGGTAAGACTTCAACCACTCTTTTTTGGATGCTTGTCCACTTTTACCTTCGAGTACATACTCTCGTATCTGTAATTTGGCCACCTCAAGCTCCACTTGTTACTGTATTTTTACTACCTTCTTCTTCTTTGCCTGTCCCTTTTTAGCCTACACCAATTGCTGTCTGGGCTCTATTTTCATCCTCTTGGGAATGCTGGTAGTGTCCCCTTATTCGATGTACATGGCCTCAATACCCCCTCTCTTTATCAAACTCGTCGAGTAACTAACTAGCAATGAGTATCCCCCTGCAATCGTGACCACAATAGCCATCTCCTTCTGGGGGGAATTTGTTCTGGGTAACTGCAAACTAGTGTCCTGTTTGGTGCTGGTATCCATTGGGACAGTATTGGGGAAATCATCCCAATTCATTTTTCTCTAAGTGTAGGCACCTTTGATTGTTCAAAGGGCCAGCATTTGAGGGTCATTCTCCTCTTGGAGATAACCTGATGAGGATCATATTTTATCGCTTGGTCTTGAGGAAATCCCATGTCTTTGAGAAATTTGGAGACCAAAGGAAATGCAGCTTTGTTTTTGACTGTATATAGTCCTAATATCCAAGGAAAGACCAAATTCAAACACTTCTTCAAGTTCAAGAAGTGTTCTTCTTTGACCATGAGTTTTTGCTGGAGTAACTCCAAATAGAAGATCCAAGGGGTCAGGAAAGCTGGAAGGATGTATGGTGAAAGCACAAAGTTGTATAGTCTTATGGTTGTCCCAAAATCTAAGAGGAACCTGTCTCCTATCCTCTTGCCCTTTTACAATTGCATCATTTGTCTCATTTCAAGCAACACCCTAGGCAGTATTTCCTGGAAAAAGACTTCATATATGTTGGCCATCAACTGGTTCACGAATTTACCATAATTAGTGGCCATTTCAGTAGTGACTACCAATTCTGGTAGTCGCATGTCTTCATCATTGTGGGCTATGAGCATCGGCAGCAGAAAGGATTGGAACCTGAACGTTTTGGCATCGTGGAAGTTCATTAACTAATAATGGATGTTCTCGGCTAAGAACTCATCAAATTTAAGGAGACAAGACTGACCTAACTGTCTGGGCAATTCAGGTTCAGCCGGGAAGGTATCTAAAACGAATAAAAGACTCAACAATGACTCTGGGATGTATGCGTTGATATCTAAACCTAAGAATTGACTGGTCAGGGTTATACACCACTGAGTCTCTTCACTGAATTGGCCAAGGTCAATAGGGTAAGATAGGTTGATGGGTTCACTATCAGGTTTAGAACAGGATTTCAGGAAATCTTCTTTACTCTCAGCAGGAGACTCTCTAAAGCAGCGAATAATATCTTCTTCTTGGTAGTCTTGGGTCTGATGGGTGAATTCATTGGGGACACCTAGGGTTTTGCAGACGGCAGGGGCTTTGACATGGTAGAGAATTTTGGAATAGGACTTATCCATGATAACTCCTTCGGTGACAGAGAAATTCTCTGCACACCACTTGACAAACTGAGGGCATTGGGGGGTTTGGATTACAAAGAAAAAATGAAATAAAGACTTAAAAACACCGTAGGTATCCATACCTCAGTTCTTACGAACTTCCAATTTTCCCCTTGTGGCTTCGATAGTTTCCCCCACCAGGAAGGTATCATAAACCTTAGAGTTTGCATCAAATAGATGTTCTTCCATATTCTAACCTGATTCCTCTGGTTCTATATCGTCTCTGACCTCCACTACTTCCATTAAGACAATTTTCAAATAAAAATGAAAGAGTGTTAAGGGCCTACCTTGTCCCGTAGCGTGGTCCCCTGGCTGGTCTGGGCTGTCGCTTTGGATGTGATTTAGGTATTTGATAGCTTTGAGGTTTCAAGGAAAAACAAATCTTTGCAACTCTATGTGGGCCTTTATAGTTTTTTACATATCATAGCTCTCGCGTATGTCCTGGGTGGTTTGCACTGTGGATTCACCCTTTGCATTCTCATACCATAGATCTATGGGTTTCCTATTCCCACACATGTATTTATTTCATGTGCAGGTTGCTTGGCTGTTGATCAGGACCAACTTCCCCCACGACCATCGATTTAAGCGGGCCCCACCCTTTTTTGCGTAGTGGAGTTTTGGTTTCTACCCGTGCTACTCTGGATTGTGAAATGAATTTTAGCCGTCAATCTACCTTTGATCGCACCAATGTCGTTGATCAAAACGACCCATACCACTTTTCACAATCCATATTTGTGCCTTACTCCTTGTAAGTTCAGGAGGCGAAATAGCTTAGCTCCGTAGATCTTCTCGGGCTCCCATCTTGATCGTCCGATGTGTTCAATCTTTAACCCATTTCGTAGGGATGGGGAGTGGCTTTTGGTAGGGTGATTTTTCCGTGGGAAAATATCTGACACAGTTTATCTACCTCTTGGCTATTTTCAGCTATCCATTAGGAACCCTCTTTAACACATCCAATATTTCCCTTTAGCCTAGTTCTCTTGATCTTCAAATCATCCTGCTGATGAGTGCCACCCTATGCGAGCCATCAACTTCCTTTTGCTACATACTCGCCACTTCTCGACACGGTCATAGAACATGAGGAACACCCATGCCCAACATTTCAATTGGGTGTTAACAGAAGGTTTGAAACCTTTCCTTCTCTGGTTAGACTTCTCATTCTTCTTGTCCTTCCATGCCTTATGGTAATTAGGTTTACCTTTTCTTTACTTATAGCAATACTTAGCCTTCCTTATCGATTCTTCGAGAGTTCTCAGTTCATAGAACTCAAATCTATCTTTGTAGGATTGAGGCAATCCACTCAGAAACCACTGGATCTTCAATTTTTCATCTCTGATATACTGGACATACCTCAACAATTCCAAGAACTTGTTTGCATACTCATCCATGGTCTGTTGTCCTAATATCAGCTCATGCAACTCCTTGATCTTGTCATCATAATACCTGCTAGAGAGGTATTTCTACCTAAAATACTTCTTGAATTGTTTCCACTTCATTTTTCTTTCACTGATCCTCTTTACTTGCTTGAAGTGTTCCCACCAAATGGATGCTCGTCCATTCAGATTGAATATGGCAACTCTTGCCTTCATGTTTCCTGAATGATCTTGCACTTGAAAGTACTTATTTATCCCAAGAAGCCAAGCTTCAACCTCTTATCCAGTCTTTATCTCACCATCAAATGTAGAAGGTTTAGTTTTCCTAAATTCATCTCGAGAGCGATCCCTATGGTGCCTTCTTCTTTTCCTCTTATGAGAAGATGAACTTGTATCTCCACTAGATTCTTCAGAATTCGATGGTCCACTAGAAGTCCTTATCCTTCTCCTAGTGCTGCTCTTACTGGCTTCTGGCCTTGATGTACCTCATCCAAAATCTATGTTTTTCTGCAAGTCTATCAAACTCTACAATATGGAAGCATTCAATAGATGCTGCTCTTCCTGGGCTTTAAGAAAGCTTCTCATGGTGGCTGCAACCTCGGACGATGTCCCCTAGAATCTCCTTCCATTAGAATCTATGTCATCATTTCCATTACGAACAGTTTCTCCCGTGGAATCTAATGCTTGATCATAAGAATCCCAAGCATCATACCCATCATGGGTTCTCATGACTAAACCACCTCTTTCTTTACCACATTGTTCTTTCTGGAGTACTGCTCTTGGAATTTGTCTATGTTTCTACAATGTGTTAGCAGCAAACCGTTAGATACATGTCATTAACATAAATCAAAACTACTTACCTTCCTCCTTTGGAAATTCATAAAACACAATCTTGCTTAAAACACAAAATTTTTCTCTCTTTCTTTTCAGCCCAGTGACCATGGACAGTCTGCTGAAATATGGTGAAAACCTACTGAAAGACAGTTGAAAATTGCTTGAAAAAATTATTGAGAAATTCCTTCGAAAAACCCAAATCTCCTTGGGCCCAATCGGACCTCTTCCCAGCTATATCTCCGATTCTTTGGTGGTCAAAGAACCTAGTTCATCGAAGGTCTGTTTGCTTATTTCTTTCCGATGTTTCAGAGGAAAAACAACTAAACTTCTGATTTGCATCGGTGAGGAAATCAACTATTGATCGGGTGCATAGTCCCTTGAGAAGATACAATGGCGGAAAGTGTTCCTCCTATGGTTTCCATGAGCATATTTCGGCTATCAGGCCTACTATCCATCGAGTGGATAGTGCTTTGGACTGCCGCAATGGTGGGTTCAAGATCCTTTGATTCCGTTCGATCAGCGGCCTGACCCTTAAAAAAATTTTGATGACCTTATACTTTTCAAAAAATTTCTTCTAATCGGGTCTCTTATAACTCTTCACTGTATTGGCGAGTTGTTCATTTATTTCTCCCATCATATTGGGTCTGTAGTGGCCTACTGTCTCGAGTCTTATCGACAATCTATTTGTTTAACTTCGTCCACCGTATCAGGTCCATACCGTGTTAGGGGTTAGGGGATTTGCACATTGGATGGTTAGTCTTTCCGGCTTCCGCAATGATGGCCCACGGTATTTCTATGTCTTTTGTAGCTCATGACTTTGTCGACGGTCGGAGTGGCTATTCTCTTGCAACATCGACAATGGGATGCACTTGTCATCGAGTTATTAGTTTTTTATGTGGCCATAATGGCGGGCAGCAGAGTCACTCTCCGCAGGGCACTCATTGGTGGTCGGAGCAGTTGTTCATTGCGGCATCGGATGAATAGTTGACTAAGCAGTCGCAACTACAGTTCACCTTCATTGAACCTTTTCCGATTGGCAATCCGATCCACTAACATTTCCTGATGGCCAATGATCTCGTGCCTTTAACAAGTACAGCAATCGAACACAAGAGACAATGAACACAATGTTTTTCTTTGGGGCAACCATAAATGGAGAAAACCCCGCAACTTTTTCAGAGATAGAAGCAGCACCAAAATAGTAAGTGATCTTTCGACAACAGTAATCTTCTTCTTGTCTAGCCCCAGTGTCTTCTCCTTCATCAACTATGTGCTACACTTGAGTGTGTATGAGTTGTGTGATAAATAGAGACTCTAGTTCTCTATTTATACTAATCTCGACATGACTAAAACCCTACTAGGGCTGACCTCTACTAGGAGAGTCTAATAACCCTAGTGCCTCGGAACTGTAGGGACTTTAACCCTTAGACAACCGGAGGGTTACCCTCAATGACTTGACATGACTTGTTTACATTATTGATCCTCCCGATCGGAACACTGGGACATGACAACTTGACTCAATTACATTATAGATACATCGTGGAATAAACATCGGGTTACAATACATAAGATACATAGATGAATACATTCTAAAGTTACAAATACATCAACACTCCCTATTAACTAGGAAGGTATTCTTTTGACACAATTTTCAGTACTGGTGTTCTTCTTTGTATCAGTTGGATCATCTTGTCATCTTCATCTCAAGTCTTCTGAGTCTTCAAGTCATCTTCATCTTCGAATCTAGATCATCTCTCGATCTAGATCATCATGGGACATCATCACTGGATCTAGATCATCACTACTGGATCATCATCACTGGATCTTGATCATCACTGGATCTGGATCATCATCACTGGATCTGGATCATTACTCGATCTGGATCATCACTGGGCATCATCACTAGATCTGGATCATTAATAGATCTAGATCATCACTGGATCTGGATCATCATTCGATCTGGATCATCATCACTGGATCTGGATCATCAATAGTGCTATCTCATGATTCTTCTCGTCATAGGAAGTTCTATAGAGCCTACACTTTTTCATGCTTGTTGTAGGCCTAGCCCCCATGTGGGTCTTCTTCAGCACTTATATCTAACCTACTCATCAGAAAGGCACAGTGCTTGCATCCATCCAGGCTGGAACACATCCTACTCACAGTGATGGAAGAGTTCTGCACTTCCATCCAGGTCGGAACACATCCTTCTCACAATGATAGAATATTTCCTCACTTTCATCCAGGCCAGACCCACATCTTGCTCACAATGATGGAAGAACTTTGTTCTTCCACCCAGGGCGGAACCACATCTTGCTCACAATGATGAAAGACTCTCATCCAGGCTGGAACACATCCTGCTCACAATGATGAAATATTTCTGCATTTACAATCATCTAGGCGGGAATACATCCTACTCAAAATGATGAAAAGGCTCTGCACTTACATCCATCCAAGCGGGAACACATCCTGCTCACAATGATGGAAGGGATATACACTCACATTTGATCTTGTAGGAACCAATCCTACAGTCATATCAGAATGACCCCCAGTCCTCCTCGACTGAGCTACCTGGTAACTGACCAGGTGCCTCCATTCTCCTAGAGAATGGCAGTTTCCCTTACATCCGACCTGCTCATCGGAATGGACAACACTCACATCTGACATGGAAGGAACTTAATCCTTTAGCCATGATAGAATTGTTTAGCCCTTACATCTGATCAAGTAGGAACACATCCCTCTATCACATCAGAATGGCTTCTCAGCCCTATACTGAGTTTTCCTGGTACCTCACTAGGCAGATCCATTCAAAGAATGGAAATTGCCCTTACATCTATCCTACTCGAAAGAATGGCTAGCACTCATATATGACATGGAAGGAAGTAATCTTCTCACCATGACAGAATGACTCAGCCCTTATATCTGACCTACTCATCATAATGGCCATGGATCTCAACACTCTTATCTGACATGGAAGGAACCAATCCTCTCACCATGATAGAATGGCTCAGCCATTACATCTAACCATGAAAGGAGCCAATCTTCTCAACATGACAGAAAGGCTATGGGACTCATCACTTTCCCTTTGAGGAAATATCGATCTAGAGAACACCAAGATTCTCCCTGAAGTACTCGAACTTCACCCTAGCCAATGGCTTTGTCAAGACATCAACTGTCTTTTCCTCCGTCGTAACATACTAGAGCTTCACTGCTCCCCTATGCACCATATTCTTGATATAGTGTTACTTGAACTCGATATGCTTTGACTTGTCATGGAACACTAGATTCTCTAACAACTTTATGCAACTCTGGTTGTCATAATGTATACAAGTAGCATCCAACTGGAGATCAAATAAATCAGATAGTAGCTTCCGTATCCATACTTCCTCACAACTAGCTAAACAAGCTACGACATACTCTGCTTCAGCTGTACTTAGTGCCAGATAGGATTGCTTCCTACTAAACCAAGAGATCACACCTGATCCCATACTGAAGCAACACCCTGAAGTGCTCTTCCTATCGATGACACTGCTTGTCCAATCTGAATCAACATGACCCTCCAGGTTAATCTTTTGATTCACATCGTACTTGAGCACATAATCAACTGTACCCATTAGGTACCTCAGAATATGCTTTGCAGCAATCAAGTGAACATTTCTCGGATCTGTCAAGAACTGGCTCTAGGTGTTCATAGCAAAGCAAATGTATGGTCTCGTGTTCGTGAGGTACATCAATGACCCAGCCATCTGGTGATACATTGTAGCATCAACCAAATCTGATGAAGCAACACTCAATAGCTTTAGGTTTGATGCCATAGGTGTGGCCATAGCCTTGCTATCCATCATCCCAAACCTCTTTAGGATCTCTACTGCATACTTCCCTTGTCCAAGGAATATTCCATCTGTATTCTGTCACACCTCCATACCTAGAAAGTAATGCATCATCCCCAAGTCCTTCATTTTGAACTCAGCAATAAGCTTTCTCTTCGTATCAGCAATCAACCCATCCGTACCTGTTACAAATAGATCATCTACATATAGTAGAAGCATCATTGGGTTTCGATCTTCAACCTTATAGTAAAGGTTGGAATCTACTTTACTCTTGGTAAAGCCCAAACTGGATAGAAAACTATCAATTCTGCTGTACCAGGTCCTAGGTGCCTATTTGAAACCGTACAGGGCTTTCTTCAATCTGCATACATGAGATTCTCTGTCATGTGTTTCAAAACTGAGTGGTTGTTCTACATACACTTCCTCTTCTACTACACCATTCAAGAAAGGAGTTTTGACATCCATTTGGTGTATCTTCCATTTCATCACTGTAGCCAGAGAAAGTATCGATCTGATGGAAGTGTATTTGGCTATAGGTGCAAAGGTTTCTTCATAATCTATTCCTTCTTTCTGAGTGAAACCCCATGCCACAATTCTTTCTTTATATTTTTCAATGCTACCGTCTACAGCATGCTTGATCTTCTAGACCCATTTGGAAGTTACAACTGACTTCCCTTCTGGTCTTGGGACAACATCCCAAACATCATTCTTCATGATCAATTGGTATTCTTCGATCATAGCATCCTTCCATTCTTTCTGTTTTTCCGCTTCTTCATAACTAGAAGGTTCTTTATCAATGAAATCACATAGTAAAGCTACATACCCGGAGCAGGATCTAGTTCTCTTTCTTTCTCTGTGATTCTCTTATGGAGCCCCATATCTTTCCACACCTTGGATAAGTTCTCGTACCCAAGCAGGTTTCCTCTTATGAGAATTCTTCTCCAGAGGTGGATCTATAGGTGTTACAGAGAGAAATTCCTATGGCTTGGGGTACCACAATAGACAGACTTCACTCCAAAAAGCCATCTTTCCCAATATGCAATAGAAATAAAATATCTAACACTAAAGGATCAGACCTCGTACCTTATTTCGGATGGTTGAAGTAGATCCCCGTTGAGCTTTCCAATCTTCAGTTTGAATTGATATAATACTGCCTCAACAACAAGTAAACAATACACGCATACTATATATCATGGTGTTAGATCCATTCTAGAATATATATCATCAATAATGTAAAAGCATTTGACATATTCCAATGGATACAACATTAAATCAAATACACATCATTGGACAAGAAAAGATGTTTCTATTAATATAAATCAGAGATTACAAGATAGACACAACCTCTGACGGCACGTCTATGAATCGGAGAAACTGAATCCCCCACTTGGGCCTCCACCACCTCAATCCTCCATCTCTCGATAGCAAGCTCACTAGTAAAAGGCAAGCTTGGGAAGAACACAACAATGCTCCAAGGGACAAAGGGATGAAGACTCAAGTATAAATTCTTGCAACAATGGACTATGGTTTCCTTGCTTCAATTCTCTCTATCTATGCTTTCAATGTACCAAGGGGTTCCTTATATATCTTCACAAGGGATAATGAAGGGTCGAATCCGAGCGATCTCAAGGCATATGGACGGCCAGGAGTCAAATGAGTTGGATCCATGTCAAGGAAAACTCCAAAAGGATTTGGATTTATGCACACACCCCGATGCATGCGATTATCAGGGATATATCCGCGTATGTATGCGGTTATCGGGTAAAAATCTGCGTATATCATTCTTTATATAGTTTTTAGGGATGATCAAGGTAACACCAAAGGATAAAAGATGGTCCATGGGGTCTAAAGAGTCTGCAGCAGGACAGGGGAAGGCCATATAAAGTGTGATTCACCTAGGGTGGTGAAATCCGCTATAACAATAGGTCTTTGTGGTTTGTCAAATTCTCAATCTTCTTCTTAAGCTTTTTCCTTCATGGTTGTATCATGAATTTTGGGTGCTTCTGCTTCTACTTCTTCAAGTTCTTCAACAGATCTCTTTCTGGATTTGTTGTAAGTCATCTCTTCATCAAATGTCACATCCTTGCTGATGTCAATCTTCTTGTACCCTGGAAAATATATTCTGTAAGCCTTCGAGCTTTCAGAGTATCCCACAAATATACCCTTCTTTCCTGAAGGATCTAATTTTGTTCTCTTCTCTTTTGGAATGTGTATGTGCATAGGACAACAGAATATTCTGAGATGGCTGACTTCTAGTTTCTTTCCATAGAAGACTTCTTCAGGAGTCTTGTTCTTGAGTATCTTGAGTACTCTATGTGGAGTATGGTTCTATACATACACAGCTGTTCTGGCAGCTTCTGCCCAAATATGCATAGGAATATCTTGATCATGAAGCATGGCTCTTGCAGCTTCCATGATAGTTTTGTTCTTCCATTCCACAATCCCATTCTATTGTGGATTATAAGGAGTGGACAACTCCCTCTTAATCCCTGATTCTTTGCATAGCTCTTTGACTTCATTCAAAGTGAATTCTCCACCATTATCTCATTGAAAAGTCATGATCTTCTTTTCAGTGTGGTTCTCGATCAAGGCTTTGAATTCCTTGAATTTGCTGAATACTCCGTCTTTGTTCTTCATGAAGTAAACCCATGTCTTCCTAGAAAAATCATCAATAAAAGAAACATAGTATGCATACCCTCTTAGTGAGTTTGATGACATAGGATTGCATACATTAGAGTGAATGATTTCTAGTATTCCTTTGGCGTTGCTTTCGCTTCTAGGAAATGTATTGTTTGTATTCTTTCCTTTTGCACATCCTTTGCAGATCCCATCATGTTTTGTTTGGAATTCTGGAAGACCTTCAACAGCTTTTCTTACAAAAGGTAGTGCTCTGTAATGCACATGTGCAAGAATTCTATGCCAAAGCTCATTTGGCTCTACTACGTCATGGATCAAGGCTTGTTCTCGATGGCCTTTCAATTTGTACAAACCTCCTTTTTCTCCAATCACCACTGCATCATCAATAGTCTTACCTCTTGGCCACATGATGACTTGGCCATATATGAATGCAACCCTCATTCCTTTTGCATCCAATGCTAATATGGAGAGAAGGTTCTTCTTGAGTCCTAGCACAAACAATACTTCTTTCTTTGTTAGAGACTTTCTAGAGTCTAGTTTATAGGAAGATTCCCCACTACCTTTTATTGGATATTGGTAGTCATCTCCTAGTTTCACCTTGTGAGGTGATTCATGTTCTGATAGTATTACAAAGGATTCCTTGAATCCAGTCATATGTTTGGAAGCCCCATTGTCTATAAGCCAATCATCACTACCATGAGTAATGTTACCTGTGAGAGCGGAAATCAAAACATATTCATCCTCGCTTGAAGAATCTTCACTTTCATATCCAGTTATTTTCTTGGATGGTTCATCATCTTCTGTATCATGAGCATGATGTCTTCTTCTGTTCCCCTTCTTCTTATGAGAGTGGACCTTTTTCTTAGGACAGTGTTTTGCAAAGTTTCCTATTTCATCACATGTATAACATCTTAATCTAGATGGGTCCTTTCTATTGTTATCTCTATGATGAGAATTCTTACCTTTGAAGTGATGAGGTTTTCTTTTGCCTTTCTTAGAGTGAACTGTGAGAGCTTGATCTTCACTTCCCATATTCTCTTCTTGAGCTGCTATCTATGCTTCTTCTTGAGAACATTCTTCCCATAGTTTTCTGAATTTGACTAACTTCTTTCTAGCATAGATTCCTTGGATGAAAGAATCCCATGACCTAGGAAGGCCATTCAGTGTTGTCAACACAATCTCTGCATTCTCCAGTTCTTCATCTATAGCTTCTAATTGTTCCTTGATCTGAGAAACCCTTGTGAAGTAATACGTGATAGTTTCTGCATTCTGAATATTCACATTCTTCAGTTGATTCCTCAGAGTCATCTTCTAGTTTATGTTCTTCCCTTCAAACAACTTGGTTAGGGCATCAAACATAGCTTTAGGTGTGTTGAGAGAGGACACCTGATGTATAAGGTGATCCTTGATAGAATCATAAATGATCCTCTTTTCCATAACCATCTTCTTCTTATGTAAGGCGTTTGCCTCATCTCCCTTTGGAACTGGAACCTCCTCATGGATGTAGGAGTCTAAATCATTCTCTTCCAGGACCAAAGAGATCCTATACTTCGAGGCTTGAAAGTTATCATCTCCCTCAATATTTTAATCAAACTTGGTATCATGAGACATCTTAACTGAGAACCTCAAATGGAAATACAAAAGGTTTTAGATCTTACTAGGTCAATATATCGGATCTGAAACTTAAGCTGAAATCCTGTAGAGCTGATTCAGGAGCAAATTAGGGTTTTACTTTTTTTAATATCTATCCACCCAAATACCTCGAAATTTTTCCCTAACTTTGATTTTAGGGAGGAGATCAATCTAGGCCTGGGATCAATGAAAAATTCCTCTTCTGTGAAAAGCCCTAATTTCCAGCAGCAGTGTCGAGTCCAAAACTAAAAAACGTTAGAATTGGATTCTACTTTGACAGAAAGATGCACCCTAAGGAGGAGATTTATTCCACCTTACTTTTTTCTGAAAATCTATGGAGGAATATCCATAGACTAGGAAGCCCTAGTTCTCGCAGTTGCACAATGTCTTCTTCTCAGGTCAGCTCTAATACCATGTTATTTTTTCAACATTAAGCTAGCATTATTAAGAACTTTAACTGAGAGAATAACAAGTACAACAATCAAACACAAGAGACAATGAACACAATGTTTTTCCTTGGGGAAACCATAAATGGAGAAAACCCTGCAACTTCCTCAAAGATAGAATCAGCACCAAAATAGTAAAAGTGCAAAACAATAAATGATCTATTGACAGGAGTAATATTCTTCTTGTCTAGCCCCAATGTCTTCTCCTTCCTTAACTATGCGCTACACTTGAGTGTGTATGAGTTGTGTGATAAATAGAGACTCTAGTTCTCTATTTATACTAATCCCGACATGACTAAAACCCTACTAGGGTCGACCTCTACTGCAAGAGTCTAATAACCCTAGTGCCCCAGAACTGCAGGGACTTTAACCCTTAGAAAATCGGAGGGTTACCCACAATGACTTGACATGACGTGTTTACATTATTGATCCTCCCGATTGGAACATCGTGACATGACAACATGACTCAATTACATTATAGATACATCCCGGAATAAACATCGGGTTACAATACATAAGATACATAGATGAATACATTCTGAAGTTACAAATACATCAACAGCAGGAACGAATAACGTCTTCCAATGGCCGATGATTGTGGTACTTCGAATTTTTTTTTAATTTTCCTGCGACAATTTCCTGATCACTGCTTGGAAGAAGGCAACCTGCCTCTGCTATCTGATCTTTCATGGCCCATTCATGCCCATGCTGCAAGCACAGCTTTGATACAACACTGTAACGTCCCTGAACCTCCGACTGGCAGAGAAGACGCTACGATACATTAAATCATCCGAGCATATAGCCCCATGAACATGAACATACATATATGTAATACTGAAGTACGATACTTTAAAAACATAAAACATACTACGATGCATTAATCATTCATATACATAAGGGAAGCAAACAACATATCAATCAACACTCATGCATATATAGGTCAGCATTTAACATGTATATCATCATTCATCAATGGTAATATGATTGCACACACAAATCAGGTAAGAATGCTTATCTTAATAAAAACTTGTTCTGTAACTAGCTACATCGCTGCAACGTTCCACCGAACCATAGGTCTGCGTGCTCCTTAATATCTCAGCAATGCTACCACTCCCGAGTCGGGCATGATTCCCCAAGGAATAAGGAAGTAAGAGGCTTACACATAGCCAAGGATACAACACCACAAGGATACACAGTTCAGCCAAGCCAACACAGTTGGGTTTATGACATGAACAACAGATCAGCCAAGCCAACCAAGTTGGGTTTATCAGGCCATCCAGGAGCTGGGAAAGGATAATGCTAAGATGGTGATCTCACTTAAGAGATAAGGACACCTACACCAAAACCAGTCTAGCTTATAGGACACCCACACACACCCAACACAAGGAAATTAGTTCTTTCTCTGCAACGCAGTCCCTTAGACCTTGGTCTCCCTTCTAGTGCTATTCAGGGGTGGTGGAGAAGAAAGCTAGCCCATTAGCTCTGTCTGTGTGGTTCCCAAACCACAAAATTTATCAAACGCATCAGGCCCTTATTCACCACTCCAATGAAGTCTGAGGAAAAAACCATTGCATGCATACAGCCAAACAACTATTCAAGCTTTGACAGGGGAAAAACACAGTCCAACAATCATGGCAGATAACAGCCCATGACCAACCCTGAGCCCACAACACCCAATCCTCAAGGCAATCATTGGACAAAATTACACAGACCAGAGAATGGGAAAAGGAACATACCCCACATCTATACATGAAGGAAAGAGATGAAATCAACCTAAACTATGAATGGAATTACAGTCACGACTCAGCAATAGAGTAGTAGAATCATTACACAGGTATGATGATGGTGGAGAAAGACACAAAACTCTACGTGAACAGAGGAAAGAATCGATCCACAAGCCAACAAATACATGAGGCTGAGGAGAACCCACCGCAAGCTAGCAATCCCAACAAAAATGGAAAACCAACCCCCAAACAACAGATCATGGATCCTTTTATCTCAGCTCACATGAGGAAACTGAACAAACTCACGATCCCCCTAGCAGATAGATCATCTGCTACACAAAATGCACATCATGGAGAGTGAGCAGGCGTGGGTGTAGTAGTGGTTTTCCTGTAAGCCAATAGCTTCCCCAACTAACAAAGGAATAACTAAGGTGGTGGTGAACAAAAGAGAGTGGTGACACATGGCTCTTCCGCCATGACTAAATGTTCAACATTCCCCCTCCTTATCCTTAGGAATTCATGCTGCTTCTCAATTTGGTTGGAGTGAACATAGCTGGTTGGGTTATTTGATTAAAATGCACATTTACATGATGCCACAAATTAATATATGCCGTATGTCCTGATATACCATCGGTGACAATTCCAAATTTGAAACATAACAACCAAATCGATGGTGGGGCCTTGGCCTTTAGCTCCGCACCATGATTATTTACAATATATGTATCATGTATATTTAATGCAAATGGGGTAAAAACCAGGGTGTTACAGCGGAAGACCAGTGATGCTCCTGTTATATGTCAATGACTTGTTCCTGATAGAAAAGAGGAACTCATTAAATTTGCAAGAAGAAGACTTTCTACCATGTTTGAGATAAAGGACTTGGGGATGATGCACTACATTCTAGGCATGGAGGTGTGGACAAGGGAAGTATGCAGTAGAGATCCTGAGGAGGTTTAGGATGATGGACTGCGAGGCCATGACCACACCTATGGCATTGAACTTGAAGCTATTGAGTGTTGCTTCATCAGAGTCAGTTGATGCCATGATATATCATTAGATGATTTATTCCTTGATGTTCCTAACAAATACGAGACCATATATTTGCTTTGTTGTGAACACATTGAGACATGTTTACTTGATGGTTGCAAAGCATGCAGTGAGGTACTTGAAGAGTACAGTTGAGTATGGGATCAAGTGTGATCTCTTGGTTTGGTAGGATGGATTCCTGCATGGCGCTGAGTATAGCTGAGGAAAAAGATGTTGCCACTTTCTATTTGGGAGGTAGTATGTTTCTTTTGAAAACTACTATTTGATTTGGTTGATCTGACTTGCATTTTTGTATGATGCAGAGAGGAACAGTGATCCAGATCAAGATCTCTTGAAAGAGGGATTTATAGCATAGTTGATGAGATAGGATGTTTGAGCATAATCCTGGTGAAGCTCGTAGGTTGATCAGACGTAAATGGTCTTGTAGGTTGTCCTCAGATGTAATCGGTCCCGGCGAAGCTTGCAGGTTATCCTTGGACGTAATCATCTTTGATGTGATTCTATGCTAGAAATGGCCAAAGTGAAGTTTTAGTACTTCAAGGAGAAGATTGGTGTTCTATAGATCGAGGTTCCCTCTGTTAACACTCAGAATGTACCCAGGTTGCAAAGGTAAATCCCAAAGGTAATAGCAAAAACCACTTTAGAAAGAAACTGGCTTTTCTTTCTAGAGAGGGATCTCTCAAATACAGATTTAACAAGGCTAGATATAAATCAACACTCAAATATTGTATAAATGGTTGAAACAACACATAACCATTGGGAAATGGAGTCACATATACATAAAA
This sequence comes from Pseudotsuga menziesii, assembly GCA_001517045.1. Taxonomy (NCBI): domain Eukaryota; kingdom Viridiplantae; phylum Streptophyta; class Pinopsida; order Pinales; family Pinaceae; genus Pseudotsuga; species Pseudotsuga menziesii. Next base: position 32,337 of record LPNX011093431.1, on the reverse strand, counting down.
ATATCACACAATCATATGTGCAAGGTTTTATCAAAGGCAAGGTAACCATTTAATCACAGTCATTCATTTAGTTCGGATGAGACAGAAGAGATAATGAAAAGTCCATTAATACAGAGCATCAAAGATGAGTTCTATATTAACTTTAGTAGAAACATTTATAAAATATCTGAAACAATGATCAGAGCATAAACACTATGAATTCTAACCATTCAACACTATAATTCAGATATGAAGAAAAACAAAATGAAGTGTTATACTAGAAGAAACAAAGACAAAAGAAGAGAAACACAGACTGTAATGTAAATGACGCAGGAATCTTTGATAACTCTCACTCACATTCAGATTTGTTATTCAAAAAATATATGTCTTCAAAAACATTCAACAACAAGATGGGTTCCAACCCCCACCACATAAAATTAATGCACTTATATACATCAAATGATTTCATCTTCCAAGAAGATTTATAACTGAATAACCGGATTAATCAAAGTCTTGTAACTATATTCCTAAATCCTAGGAATAAACTACTTGCTTCGATCCTAACAGATCATTAAGTTAAAATTGACTCGGTAACAAGGCCCGTCCAAGCAGCTCCTCAGTGCGCAACACCTGTTTTTATGAATGAAGGATATATACTTTGTTTTTCCGAATCTTTCTATGGCTCTCCATTGCTCCGCACTTGGAATATCATATTCAATCATCTCTCAAATGGACACCTCCAGCTCCAGCTTCATAAGACACTTTAGGAAACCCTCCCCTGATGATCAGGAATTTCTGTAATATCTCAAAATCTTCCGTCAGCTTATCCACGATGACTTTCCCTGTCAGCCCTTTTTCCAAATCGTCAAATTTAGAATGATCCATGTGGATTTGTACCAACAAGCTGTGATAGTGCTCTTGAGAAAACATTCATCCCTCCTCGTCCCAAAAGGAAGGAAGGCCGTCTTCAAATAGTTCTTTGAAAGCCTGTTTGAAGTCATTAACCTATGAGACCATTTCATCAGCTTTGTCCTGTACTATTTTCATTAGATGATATTTATGAATAAACCTTTTTGCCCACAGTACCATTGCTACTCTATCTTTGACTCCTATATCATGCAATTTTTGGTATGTCAATGAATTTAAGAAATGTAGAGCATTTTGAGCCGTGCCAAGGGGTTTCCTCTCCATAGTTTCATTTACTAACTTCAGTCTTTGATTGGCCAAATTGATCAATATGCTTTGATCATCAATGAAGTTCAATTAATGCCTGAATTTAGTAATTTCTACGGATAATGTATCCCAAATTATGTGCTTTTCTACCTTGAGAGGACCCTTTCCTATGTTTCTTTCTTTCAATTCATTAAATTTTTTCTGTAGCTTATTTCTATCTTGCAATATTTTATTTTTATTTTCATTCACTTTGGCTAACTCAGACTTGATTTTTTCATTTTCCTCTTTCGATTCTCTTATCTCTTCATCTTTCAGGCTGACCTGGGACATGGGCACTAATAAGTCATCTGCAGAAAAATCATTTAGGGGTTTTTCAATATTCACAATAGTTAAGTCCTCATCAGTGGGAGTTTGGCTCATCAGCTCCTCCATGATTTCTTTTTCTTCATTCTGATCCCTTTTCAATCATGAGATTTGTGCTAGTAACTCATTCCATTATGCTTGCCACTTATCTTTTTCTTCTTGTAATCTTACAACCTTTCCTTTATATTCCATCATATCCTGATGAACCTTGTCCTTTTCCTCCTTTAATGCTAATAATTCTGATGACTGGACATGCTCTGTATTTGGGATTTTCAATTTCTTTTTCAGTACTTGGAGGGCATTGTCCTTTTCTTCTGGGAGTCTTTTGATTTCTTGGGTGTTACCTATTTCATTTCCTGAGCTTATGATGTCTGCTTGCAGCTTTTTAATTTGAATGGAGTTAGCCTTGTTTTCAACCTTCTCATGTTTTAACTGAACTTCCAATTTGTCAACCAACATTTGCAACTTATTAATTCTTACCATAGCATGTAATAAATAAGAATAAATAATGTCTCCCATTTGTTTATGTAATTCTATTTTGTCTGGTACACTGATCTTGTCTAGTCTCACTTCCATTTCTGACATCTTCTTATCACTTACCATGGCCAATTTTAAAGTATTTCTTTCTACGTCTCGGGTAGAAATCAAGGAAGTTTCTGGATTATTTAAAATCCTCACCCGAGGGAGTAGATTCCTTGTTTCTTCTAGGGACTGCTTTTGTTTCTCCACATAACTAGTCATGAGCTCCTCTTTGGACTTGAAAACTGGGCCTGATTTTGTATTATCTACACCTTCAAATGAAAACTGACTCACTTGTATAGACTTTGTAGGAACCAAAGCAATTATTTTTAAATCAGCTAAAATAACTTCACTCAAAACTTTATCATCTTGAAACAATTTGGATTTTTTATGTGAATCATCCTCATCTACTTCCATGCTTTCAACTTCAGAAAGACTCCTCTTAACCAAAATATTAGGACCATCTGTCACTTGAGATACTGCAACCGGTTTACTGCTTGTATTTTCATTAGATCCTGGAATTTCCATAAAGTGAAACAAATTGGTTGTCTCGTTCAGACCTTCAACAACTTGGTGGTCAAATGGCTTGTTTTTATTTGCCTGCTTTCTCAGGGAAATTATATGATGGGGATCATAATTTACCCTCTGATCTCTTTTTGTAATTCCATGCTTTTCAACAATTTCTCTATGAACACCAGAGCACCTTTATTTTAAAAAAATAAAAGGACTGACTTTAAGAGGGAACTTGATATTAGAAGATTTCTTAAAGGCTCCAAAGTGTTCTTCTTCTATATGCAGCCTCTTTCTCATAAACTCCAATGAAAAAACCCTGGGAGTAAGGAAAGTAGGTAACCTATAAGGTTCTCCAGTAAAACCATATATTCTCAAAACAGTGAAGTCCTTATACAGGAACCAATCCCTGACCCTATCCTCAGGTGAGGATTGCAGCATGATTTTCATTTCCTCCAATACCTGGGGTAACACTTGATCAAATAACATCTTGTATATTTCTGACATGATAGAATTTGCAAATTCAAACATGTTGATTTGCTTTGGCAAATATGAAGAGAATATGGTACTTAAAAACTACAATTCGGTGACATTTGAACATAGTAACATGTTCAGCAAATAAGTTTGAAACTTAAAAAACCTGACCTTTGGAAACTCACTCAATTGGAGATGTATAGGTTCTGATAGATACTCATCCAAACTGAAGACATGAACTGACTGAGACTCAGAACTGATCAAACTCATTTTTAACAAGAAGCCTAAAATGACTTCATTGACATGACAATCATCATCTAGACCCAAGACTTGACAGACTAGAGACACCACTAATTGAACTTCATCCCTGAAAATACGAACATGATATGGTAGAAAGAGACCATCTAGTGATTGACCCTCTTTAAGAATACTGGACAAGAATTTAGAATGGACCTCAGTTTCACAGTTTCTATACACTTTGGCTAAAATGGACTCGTTTATAGACTTATGATTCTTGGTGTAATTGTCGGGCAAGTTCATGTTTTCATGGACGGCCTTCATATCAATTTTACATAGTATCCTAGATGTAGAATGACTTACAATAACTCTTTCAGAGGAAGAATAATTAACTGCACACCATTCAGTAAACTCAGGAAAATGCAGGGTCTGCTCAACAGCGAAATGGTACAAAAACGATTTACAAGCATTTAGGATGTCATTACCCTGTGAATTGTAGTGCCATAGTCTCTCTTTGCTAACTGATACACTTCCCACAGACAAGAAAGGATCACATACCCCTCTATCCTTGTCAGCTAGGTATTCTTCTCTCTCGTCCAGAATATGGTTAAACCCTTGCAAATCTTTCCCTTTATCCATAATACAGACAACAACGGTAATTTGGCGGGTGAATTTCGGATATTCGGGACTTTCCTATTACTGTGGCCACATGTATTCATGGTTGACTGTTAAAGGGTGGCGAGCATGTAGTCCCTTTCATTCATCCAGCACAAATAAAAAAATAGTTCTTCAACAAGTCAACTTTTCTTATATAGGACCCCACTTCAGAGGCCCCCTTCAGTGGTTTCCACCAAACTGCTTTTGCCTGTGGATTGCACCACAACCTGCCACGTGTACCATGGTCTCCACTTCGCTACCACTTTTCGCTTCCAATCATCATGCAACTTCCTCCCCCGGATCCGCTAATGACCATCGATATATATCCCTTTATTTCCTAGCCATCGGATGAGGTTACACCTACCCTGTTTTGCCGGGCTTCTCCATTTTATCAAACGTGCAAGTCTACGAGGTAGAGTTCACAATAACCATAGATTTCATTGAGCCGGATCTATGACCGTTGATCTTCATATTTCATTGAACACCCCATATGTCCTTATCCTTCTCGCATCTTCATAAAGCGGACACATTATAAGCTGCCGATCTCCATTTCCTCGCTTTAATTCATTGGATTCTGTGATAATTCATCTCTTACTCGCCCTTTGTCATACGTTTATACCATAATATTTAACCAAAGTCTTACAAGCAACCATTATTTCCTCTTTACCATGGTCTCTTTGACCATCTGCTAGGTAAAGGTGTTAACACCCTCCAAAGGGAAATGATGAGATTTAGAGCCATTCTGACATGGTGAGAGGATTAGGTTCCTTCCATGGTCAGATGCAACGACTGATCCATTCTGTCATGGTGAGAGGATTGGTTCCTTCCATGTTAGATGTGAGTGCTGATCCATTCTAATGTGACTATAGGATTGGTTCCTACATGATTAGATATAAGTGTTGAATGCCATTTTGGAATGGAGGCACCTGGTCAGTTACCGGGAATACTGAGCTTGGTGCTGAGTTTGCATTCTCTGGGAGAATGGAAGCACCTGGTCAGTTACCAGGAATACTTAGTCTGGGACTGAGGGCCATTCTGATATGACTGTGGGATGTAGTCTTACATCATTAGATATGAGTGCATGGCCATTATGATTTGATTCAAGGATGTGTTTCCACTTGATCAGATACATCAGATATAAGGGTTATTTTCATTCTCTAGGAGAATGGAGGTACCTAGTCAGTTACCAAGAATCCTTAGTCTGGGACGGAGATCCCTTCCGATGCGGTGTTTTCGAACATGGTCGGATGTAAGTGCAGAGCCATTTCGATGCGATGTTTTTGAACATGGTTAGATGTAAGTGCAAATCCCTTCTGATGTGGTGTGTTTTCACATGGTCGGATATAAGTGCTGAGCCATCCTGGCGTGATGTCTTTACACATGGTCAAATGTGAGTGCTGGGCTTTTTTGACAAGATGAGGTCAAATGTGAGTGTTGGGCATGCCTTTCTAACAAGATGAGGTCATATGTAAGAGTTAGGTAGGCCATTCTGACTTACAGTTAGATATAAGCGCTGAAGACCTACATGAAGGGTATTCCTACAACCGGCATGAAAAAGGGCTAGCTCTGTAGAACTTCTTGTGACGAGAAGAATGAAGAGATAGCACCATTTGATTGAGATAGCAGAAGCAGTAATGATGATGATGATTCAGTGGTGATCCAGCTTTGATGATGATCTAGATCAAGTGATGATCTAGACTTGATGATGATCCAGTAGTGATGATCCATACTTGATGATGATCCAACATTGATGATCCAGATCAAGTGATGATCCAAACTTGATGATGATTTAGTAGTGACGATCTAGATCAAGTGATGATCCAGCAATGATGATCCATATCAAGTGATGATCTAGACTTGATGATGATCGAGCAGTGATGATCCATATAAAATGATGATCCAGCAGTGATGATATAGGCTTGATGATGATCCAATGATGATCTAGATCTAGTGATGATCTAAACTTGATGAAGATGACTTGACAATGAAGATAACTTGACGATGAAGATGAATTGACAATGAAAATGACTTGAAGATGAAGATGACTTGAAGATGAAGATGACTTGATGATGATCCAGATGATATAGAGAATAAGACTTGTGCTGATAAATTGTGTCAAGAGAATACCTTCCTACTTAAGCGGGAGTGTTGATGTATTTGTAAATTCAGAATGTATTCACTTGTATATTTTATGTATTGTACCTCGATTTTTATTCCGGGAAGTATCTATAATGTAATTGAGTGATTTCATGCCTCAATGATCCGATTGGGAGATTCAATAATGTAAACAAGTCATGTAAAGTCATTTAGGTTAACCCTCTAGTGTAAGTCAAGGAAATAGTCCCCACAATTGTGTCAAGGTTAACCCTCCTTGTTGATCGAAGGGAAAATTCCCCATAGTTGTGGGGCACTAGGGTTATTAGACTCTCCTAGATATGTCGGCTCTAGTAATTAATTGTTTAGTGTGGTCAACATGTTAAAGTGGACATTAAGTGAACGAAAGAATATAAATAGAGAGTGAGCATCTTTATTTATCACACACACACTCACTCATTGGGGTGCATGAGTGAGAGAGAGAGAGAAGTTGTGGAGATCATCTTTTCTATTTTCAGGTTTTACTGCTACTATTGGTGCTCATTCTATCTCTGAGGAAGTTGCGGGGTTTTCTCCTTTATGGTTTCCTCGAGGAAAATTCTTTCCGTCTCTTGTCTCTTGTGTTTATTGTTATGCATTTTATTCTCTCAGTTAAACATCCTAAGATAATGCTAGCTTGAACGATAAAAATCTAATAGTGAGATCAAAATTATCCTCCTTCGTGCACACTATCTTGCTCTGTATGCGCCCCTTTTCTTGAATGGAATCATTTCATAAAATTCTGAGTTTAGGTTTCCCTTCTTGTCCATTTTACCACAACCATTTATGTCTCTCATGTGGATGGGAGACAATCAAGTCGTTTGAATATTATCATCTCCTTCCATTACTACTCCAATACTAGCAAGCTTGTTTCTTCATGAATTTGATGTGCCCTGCTTGGATGTAAATTCCTCCACCACTATGGACATGAGACCATTTTGGTCATGCTCTTCAAGAATGTTTAATTCTCCTTCCTTCCATGTGTTGAAGTTGGATGTTCACTCGTGATAGTATTTTGGTCAGATGGAGATCGATATCATGGATCTCGAACTTGCACAACTCCTCAATATCTATGTAGGATTTAGTTTGCTGCACAAAAATAAGCTCCTTGATGCCCTATGCTTTGATACCATGTTAATATTTTGTGCAATAATGGAGATAATTGATTCTTAAATTTTTTACCAGTAAATCACTAAACATATGAATCTCATAAACAAATCATCCACATAAATCATTCATCCATAAGAGATAAGATATACCCTGGAAAGACCTCCAAATAAAGAGAATAATAAACCCAACAATCCTTTAAGGGTGATAGATAGATTTAACTAAATGTTATTTGACTTTGAACTAAACTCAATATTTAACTTAATGCTCATTACTTAGTTAACATACTAACTTAAGTGTCATCAATGCTTCACCCTCAGTGTCGTCAATGCTTCACTCTTAGTGTCATCAGTGCTTCACTCTGCCATTGGTGCTTCACACTTAGTGTCATCAGTGCTTCACTCTTAGTGTCATCCAAGAAAACCATTTTATTTATTATTTTCATCTTTGCATGGATCACATAGAAATCCCTTATTTAATTGATACAATCTTTATTACTGTTGAGGCTTTAACCAGTATAGATCCATCTTAACTATGGCTCTACCAAGTGCTGAGAGGGATCAAGTTCTCTTGAGATATCCTTTTTAATTTACAAAAACTTCCAATAAGTATTGTTACTTCGGAGGGAAATGGCCAACTTGCTTAAGTAATTTCAAAATAAGGTAAATATCAATAGAAGAATGAGCTAAGCAACATTAATAATCATATAATCAATTAGTTTTCCAGAAATTGCTTTACCTGTAAAAAATATAAAGAAATCAATTGATTTATAAGCAATTCAACTTGAATTGAAAAGTAATGAAACTTGTTCATAGAAAAATCAAATGTATCTTGGCTTGCTTTATATTGAAATACATTTCTTTAGATACTTATTTTTATAAAACAAAAAGCATATCTTGAAACAAAATCTAAGGAAAAAAAATTCATACTGAGAGATAGATCACCATATGTTTGGACATCATTGAGCTTCTTTAACAACCATACAACAACTCTATTGTTGTATTGCCCCCAATTGTGTGTCTTTGATTACATTTGTTGATAACTCTAAGAGCATATTAAGAGTAGGGAACCTTCTTTATATTGGGATTGTGGCTTATAGTTACCTGAAAAAATGAGTAAGGCTAATTAATCTCGTATTAAAATGAAAATTATAGTGTAAAAATTAAAAGAAATTCCATCTAACTACAACAAAACATGTCAAATGAAAAACTCCTTACAGTATGCTGAAGGTTGAAATGGAAACGTGCAAACTTCAAAAACATTATTTTAGATACATATATACATAAAACCAAAAACTTATCTTGAACCAAAATATTTATAAAAAAACCAATACCAAGGGTTATATAACCATATGTTTGCACATCATTGAGATTTTTAAAAGGGCACACAACAGCTCAATTGCTTCAATACCCCCAATTCTTTGTCTTTGATGAAATCCGTTGTTACTCTATGAGCATAGAAACAATTGAGCACTTGAAAGACACATTTTTTATTTTTTTATTTTTTTTATTTTTTTTATATTGGGGTTGTGGATGCCATTGTCCTAATAAAAACAATATTGCTAAGTAAATTCACATATTAAAATGAATATTTTGAAAGTTGAAACCAAACATCCAAACCTAAAAAACATTATTTTAGCTACATATTCACAAAAAACAAAGAAATGATCTAGAAGTTCAAAAAAAAAAGATTACAGAACAAGGGCTACAACACCATATGTTTGCATGTCATTGAACTTGTTAAAAAACCAAAAAGAAACTAAATTGCTTCAATGCCCCCAATTATGTCTTTTATTACATTTGTTTCCAACTCTATGAGTATAGAAATAGTTGGGCACACAGTAGACACCTTATTTAAATTGGGTATGTGTATGGAAGTATCTTATCAACTTGAAAAAAATAATGCTAAGTAAACTCACATATTAAAATTAAAACAATAACATGCAAATATAAATGTCACAACAAAATTCCAAATTACAAAGTGCCACATTTCATACCTTTATTAGAATTTAATAGATGTCAAAGTGCTTGTGAATATTCTGAAAATTGAAACCAAAACTTGGAATTTATTGCTTTAGATACATATGTACATAGAAAAAAATCTTACTTTGAAAAAAATATTAATAAAAATGACATACTAAAAGCTAGATCGCCATATGCTTGAACATCATTGATCTTGTTAAACAACCACTCAAGAACTCAGTGGCTTTAATTCCCTCATATTTCTGTCTCCGGTTACATCTATTGTTGACTCTATGAACATAGTAATATTTGGGCATACGATAGCCACCTTATTTACATTAGGACTGCTGATGCCATTAACCTAAAAAAAAAAAAACTATTATTAAAATGAACACAATAGTGAGCAAAAGGAAATGGCATACGATATAACAAAATCCAAATGACAAATTGACATGTTTCATACCTTCAATAGAATATAATGGATTCCAAACGTATTCTGAATATGTTGATGGGTGAAACCAAACTTTCAAGAATCCTGGAGGAAATGAATGGATAGGATGACCTATCCATTTTCTATTCAATTGATATTGGGCATATGGAGATGTTGTATTCCAAGTAATAGATATATTCTAGCATTGTTGTGCAATGTGTGGTGTAGAGTTCCATTGTACACACATAAAAGAAGGATCATTATAATGAGGATATGCTACTTCAAGGAACTACCCATGAAACTTATATAATCATACCCAAAAAACCGTTATTGGTAGTCACATATATAGAGAAGCTATGTGATCCCTAATCATAGGAAACTATTTCAATATATTATTATAATATAAATAGAACATATATGATTTTATAATGTAGCCAATAATAAAAATGAGCTATAAAAAAATCTAATGTTTTACTATGGGAAAAAATTCAACATGCTCTATATGAAAAATAAAATAAAATAAATAGAAGTATATGAAAAAAAATAGAGCTAAACATATCGATTTTCAATGATTTCAACAAAAAAACACATTCAACCTAACCTCAATACATGTGTTATTGCATAACTTTTTTTCCAAACAAATATCTTATTTTTATTAATAAAGTACATGAAACATGACAACAAAGTCATATGTATAAGAAATATATAGAAATATAAAAACACAACATTATAAAATCATATACATCAATAAGAAATATAGAGTAGTTTCAAAACATACACAGTACAATCATCACGTCAATCAGGAAAAACCAAAGGCCAAAATAAATACACAATTAATATCAAGGTCAAACACGACAAACATATATAGTTGCAACCAAGATCAATTCAATTCCAACACAACACCAATATATGCATAGGATTTGTAGGTATCATATGTATAAAAACTTAGCATAAACATTTCATGACAAAAAAATCTAGAAAACATAAAAGATTTCCAATTCCATAGAGTTTGTGGTGTTTTCCACATCATGTTTAAATCGAACTACAAAAAATAGACATTACAATATTAATAAAAACATTATATCATCATCACATCACTCATTCTAGTTGAATTGGTTGTTGTAACTTCATTTTTGTCCAAGTTTCATAATCTGCATTCCAATCTACCACATGAAACTTTGAGGTATTGATAGAGATAAACACATTAAAGTGTCTAAGGTTTCTAAACAAAGTCTTGATATATCATCATTTTTTATATGGTTCAACTTAGAAAATCCTCTTTCATGACTAGCAATGCTTGCTCAAAGAATCATAACAACTTCTCACAATTTCATCAAATTTCGAAAAGAAACCCACCACTTTGGTTCACCTCTGCATTGCTCCTATGCTACAAACATGTTTTTCTTTGGATATGCCCAATGTATAGTGACAACAAAAATTTCCATTTCACCTTCACATTTTTTATTATCAATTATAGCTCAGTTTCAATATCAATATTTTCACATAGATGTAACAACCATCGTCTTGTTTCATAATCTCTTTCACTCTCTTCTTCAAAGTAACAATGGGGACTAAAAAATGTTGTTGCATTGGATATAGGTAAATATGTAAACCTATCATTAAGACAGTCTACAAGATTTTGGATAAATTCTTTTCCTAAGTGAATTCTATATTCCATAGTACCAAACCCAAGTGAATTTGGTATAGATTCAAATCTTAATCAATGGACATGTTGTTGGAGTCATTTACCCAACATGCACACTTATTTTGTCAATTTTTGCCTATTTACCTACTATCCTAAGTTTAATTGACTTACTTGGCATCAAATGAGCACACTATGACATCATCATGAGCACACCCATTCCCTCCTTCAGCCAAGAAGGGAAACTAAGCCTTCTCCTTCATTCGGGGATGATAACTGGGATTCCTCCTTCAAATAGGGAGCATTTTTGGGGTGATATCAGTGTCATAAATGCACCTAATTGCTAACTGATTGTTACAATCAGTTAAGCTGAGTTATGAAGGTGCCTCCATTCATTATTTGATTATTTTTTGTCATTATTTATGAACTAAAGCTAACACATGCACCTACAACCACTTCTGATGGCATGTGTCACTTCAGTTAACTCCATCAAAGCTACTTGGAGTTATGGGTGCACTACATCCTTCAGTTGGACATGTATTTAGATGTGATGAGTCAATTTCAGTTAGAATCAGTCATCTATTACACTCTGATTCAGTTAGGACTTAGTGTGAGAGCCAGTTATTGATTAGTTCTGTGGTTAACTATGTGTGCCGATTGTGGCTGACATTCAGTTAAGCTACATGCCTTCATTCAATTCGAATGACCTCCTTGGGATTTCAAATTGTCTTGGCATTCATGCATCTTGCATGACCATTGTATTGTACTATATTTTATTGATTATACAAAGCTGCAACATTCTATTCCAGCACGATTATGCCATTTTTATGCTTAATTGTCTAAAATCTCTTATGAGACTGCGTTTTAGTCCCTAGATTACTATGATAGATTAATATGGTATCATATCTCACTGTGGGATGAAGCTCATTCTCTTCAAAAACATGGTTTTTGACGGATCTTGCATGAAAAATTGAGCGAAATCTCAAATTCCAGCACTGCACCAAAAGATGAAGCTTTACCACTTAATACCCCAAGTAAAGGAATTGTTGATCAAGCTTGCTTGATCAATTATGCTGGGTGTGATGAAGACCTGAAATGTGCAGGATGTTTGACCTTATGGTGACTTTATTGTTTTGATCTGCAAGTTTTACAGGTTCAATGCATTCGCTACAACAGTTTGATAAGGCTTCTTCCATATATTTTTTGACTCCGTTCAATTTCCATCAATGGAAAGGGGACATGGAGATCCAGCTACATGCCAGATGACTCTACCGGGTCACTCTAGACACAGAAGAAGAGGCTACTCATGTTATATGGAAAGGCTAGATTTTTGAATAATAAAGATGAAGCTTTCGGTTTCTTGTGTCTCTCTATCTCCAAGGATCTTCTATTCCACCTCTCAGGAGTGAAGATTTCGAAAGAGAATTTGGACCAAATTTCCTCCTTGTATGGAAAACATGATGACTTGAGGTTTTATCAGCTTGTAAATGAGTTGATGTCTCTTCAACCTGGCAATTTTGAGACCGTCAATTATTTTTTCACAAAATTCAAGCATATAATCCTTCTACTGAAGCGGTGTGAGGTGAAGAAGGAGGATGATCAGCTCATCCTTGCCATTCTCTCAAAACTTGGAGCTGACTATTCAGTGTTTGTTTCTACATTCCATGCGGGGAAGCTCACAACCCCTAGATGGAATATGCCTTCTCTCAATGCCTTCATTGAGTCCCTAACAAGCGAACATGATAAGATTGTACAGATGGGGATCATTAGATCCTCCCGTGATCAAGCCCTTTTTTCTTCGGGACCCAAAGATATGAAGGGGAAAGGAAAGCAACAGAAGAACACAAAAACCAAATTCCTAAGCTTAAAGGTCAAAATCAGTAGCAAGAAGAGCCTTCTGGCTCAAAGAAGAACAAAAATAAAGGCCACCATGGGAAGGAAAAAGTCAAGTGTTCATACTGCGGGAAGGGCTTCGACCTTGAACATGCTTGCATGAAATAGAAGCTTGATGAAGCTACTTCCCTCCTTGAGAGAAATAACATAAATATTTTGGAGGAAATAAAATCAAGATCGGGAATATCAACATGAAAGAGGTCATGCCCTCATGGAAAGCACTTAGAAGTCCATGGCTCTACTCATAGATCTTGGAGCTTCGAACCACATTTAGACCAACAAAGAATATTTCTCTTCTCTCGACACCAACAAGAGCATTCCCATCCACATGGGAGATGACTCTACCATCATCTCAAAAGGACAAGGTATAGTAAATCTTGAGCAGGGTTATTTTTCCAATGTTTTGTATGTACCATCTCTTGCATCAAAAATCCTGAGTGTCTATCAAATGAAAAAAAGTGGAGTGCCCAATAGAGTATCCTTTAGCCAAGATTATGTAGAAATTTCTGAACTTGCATCCAGGAAACTTGTGGCAAAATGATCTACAAATCATCATGCAAAAGCCTATGAGTTTTCCCATTTTGTGGAGGATGCAAAGCCCACAGCTCTGCTGACTCATGGAAATGAGGTTAGTAGGCTCTAGCATGAGATGTTTTCCCATCTAAACTTCAAATACTTGCAGCAATTACAGAATAATTCCATGGTTGAAGGCCTCCCGGTCATCAAAGCTACCACCAAAATTTGCAAAGGTCGTATTTTGGTAAAGCATCCTGAGCATAAGTTTCATTGGTGGAAGGCAAGCTGAGCATCATAAATTTTGGGGTTGATTCATTCTGATATAGAAGGATCAATTCCCATGACATCCTTAAATGCATCTCGATATGTTCCTACTTTTATACATGATTTTTATAGATATACATGGGCCTTCTTCATCAAGGAAAAGTGACATGTCTTAGAAAAAATCATTGAATTAAAAGCACCCAATTGAGAATGCATCTGGGAAAAAGATAAAAACTTTGAGATCTGATAATGGAGAGGAATATGTCAGTAATGAGTTCTTGCAACTTTTCTTCGATAGTGGCATTTAGATCCAAAATTCAATTCCCTACACTCCCCAGCAGCTCGGTGTAGCGGAGAGAAAGAATCAGTCTCTCAAGGAGTTGACCACTTGCATCCTGGAAGCCAAGAAGTTTGCTGCAAATTTGTGGGATGAGGCCATGAATGGTGCTGTATACATTCAGAATAGAGTTCCTCACTCGTCCATGAAAGGGATACCCCTTTCAAAGACTACTTTAGACACAAGCCGGATGTGTCAAATCTCAGGGTGTTTGGGTCCACTCCATGGGCCTGAATTCTGCATGATAAGAGGAAAGCTTTGCAACCGCAAAGTACTGAATGTTTGTTTATTGGATATCTGTTATCAACCCAAATTGCACTTCTCCATCCAAATGCCAACATTCCTTATGTTGGTACACAAAAGGATATTTTAGGATTGAAGTTTGCCAAAACAATATAGATGGGCATGACATGAGATGCATTTACCCTTCAACCAACTTGCTATATTATTTTTCTAGGTGATGATTGGCATATGCAGATATATTCATTGAAACTCGCGTATGTATGTGACTATTCCACTTGAAAAAGTCACGTACTGTACACGACTATCTCCATTGCAACCCGCGTACATCAGCATACGCGGGTTTCCTTTAAGAAACTCGCGTGTCATACACGGGTACCCTATATTAATAGTTGTGTACATCTCCATTCGACATTAAAAAATATAAATCACAATTAATGGATATTAGTTGGGCCTTAATTATTAACTACCCCAACCATCTCAACCTCTTCAACCTTCGAAACCACTCTATTTCCCAAAGTATAAATAGAGGCCTTGGGGAGGGCATTAATCAATCAATTTTGGAGAGCAAAGTTATGCTGCTGGTATATCTTTATAAGCCTTGGAGAAGAAGAACTCATAGTCCTTTGGTTGCAGAGGAGTCCTTGTCTCAGGAATTGGGTTGTACTCTTTTGTCATTCACTGATTGTTAATGAACAAAATTCTTCTTCCAACATTGTTTTGAGTGTCTTTCATGTCTTATGGTTGATGAATATATTTGATTATGCACTAGATATATTGTTTATCTAACTTGGAGAATTTTCTCTTTGTAGGTGAAGGAAGTGCATCCCTAAAAGCTTTGGAGAGAAGCAGAGCGGAAGAAGATCAAGCTTGGATCAACCGTCGGTTTTTGGGTGAGTCAAGTATTTCTTCCTATTTCCTTTCTTTACTTTATTAAAGATAATTTTGTGCAAGGTCAGAAGTAAGTTGGTAACCCCAGACCCTAGGCTACAAGGGTGTTTAATCCTGAACAACAGAATTGGCGACTCTTCTGGGGAGCTTAGACTGCTGTCGGTTAACTCTGTAGATCCTTGCCCAGTCTTTGCTTTGATTCAATGTGTGGTGTTGTGTCTTGGTTTAGACTTATAGTGGTGTTTGAAGGCCTTTATAATTTTTATTTTTGTTGAAAGTTTTTACTCCTGTACACGGGTTTCTGTACTACACAGTTGCATACAGAGGTCTATGTATGCGGGTTGTTGCATTAGACAGTCATGTATAGTACGTGGGTTGCTCTTATGAACAGTCACGTACAAGTTTGAGCAACAAATTTTTTGGGGTTGGGTTGCCTGTGAGCATGATTGCAGGTACATAGGTGGACTATCAAAGACTTGTATTCCAGATATCTATAGTGTCTAGGGAGAGTCTTCAACCTCTGTCCTCTATTTGTTCTGGATCTGAACCATTCAGACCAGTGGAACACCTTTCTCTCCGTAGGAGGTGAAATATTCCAGCTAACAAATCTGGCAACTCCGTTGGGGACTGGCGTATCAGTTGTTCTGATCTTCCTCAGTCTGCAACTCTTCTCTGAAACTAGGCTCCATTTTTCTTCAACTCTCTTTAGTCAAATCTACTTTTTGACTTGCATTATTTGGGTTTGAAATTTCCAGATTTGTTTAGATCTGAGTCATTTCAGTCTTTTATGCTCTGTTTCCATACTCAATTCAACAGTATTTTCCTTGATCTAGTCTTTTCTAATATGATCCATTGTTCTTTTTTTTGTTTTGGTCATCTACAGGGAACCATGCCTAAGCTGTGTATGAGGAGTGATTCCACCACCTGAACAAAGTGAGCAGTAAGCGGTGCCATCACCTCTAACCTATTTGAAAGGAGCGGTGTTGTCTTGGAAACACTCTGTCAAACACCTATGAGGCGTGGCGCTAGGTAGGCATCATCCCAAAACACTTTTTCCTCATTTTTCTTTGCAAAAATTTGGATTTTGATTGCTTTCAGTTTTTTTATCAGGCTTGCTGATTTTATGTTTGAAGACTGATTTGAGTGAAATTTCAAAAGTTTGTTTAAGGATTTTTTATTGTTCATCCGCTTCTATGCTTGATTGGTTGTGTTTAGAGAAGGATTCCTTGTTTTCTGAAAAGTTTGGGGTGTTATTGAAATCTCTTTTCATTGCATAAACTGAAATAAGAACACTAGATTAGCCTCTAGGTTTAATTTATTACTTGCATAGTAAACTTGTTTTTCCTTCCTTCAAAAAAGAAAAGTTTTGACTGAGACTAGGACATCATATTTGAGCATTGGATTTGAGTTTTCTAATTGGCTTCACAAGCTTTCAGGACCTTCATGATCTTCCATCTCTCATGCATTTAGGACTATCTCGATAAAAAAAAAAAAAGGTAGTGTTAAGTTAGATTTGCTTATGTTTTTGAGAAAATTGAAAAGATAGAGTACATTTGCATGTGGGTGTGCCTTTTGTTTTCCTTTTAGGAAAAGAGATCCTAACCCTTCTCATTTGCTTTCAAAAAGAAGAAACTAGTTTTGTAAAAGTGTTTTCTTGTCTTTGATTTGATGTTCATGACTGTTGTTTGGAAGTCTTTTTAGTTTTGAAACAAAAAGAAAACACTCTCTTCCCTCCCGTAAGTAGGCATACTGAACGGTAAAGTGAACATTTGCACAAGCATAATGCATGGTTTTACTTTTCTGTCAAAACATCATGCATTCACCTAATCGTACAAGTTAAAATTAATGGTAGTTGTAGGTTAAAATTTGTGTAGTAACTTGAGTGATAGGTTAGAGACGCGTTCGAGCGTCATTAAGCATAGGAGCTATCGTTATTTGTCAGCATTACATTCCGGGACTTGCACGATTCTTCCACGTACTGTCGGTATATCGAGCGGCCTTTCACGGGAGTAAACTACTTAACCGACCATTTGCACCGATCCAACGACCTGGCTCGCGTGAGTGGTCACATCTGACGTTGCCGACCGTCTGATCGGTGTGAATGGTCAGGAAAATAGGTCAATCTCCTTTCACATACCTTTCAGGTATATAGAAAGGTACTTCACATACTCGATTGTATATTCAAAGGCCCCTTATGTACGGTTATGCATTAGACAACACTACTACTGATTTGAGCTCCCACGTACCTTGAGTATATCAGTAGACCCCACTAGGGTACCTTATCCATCTGAGAAAAGACCTTTGGCCATCTTGTTTGGAGCCATACACCAAAAATAGCATTCATGGAGATTAGTACATATGTACCATCGAGGTATATTGTGAGTGGCACCTTCTTGACAATCCTAGTGAGAGACCTAACTTTTTGAACTCCTCCTGTCATTTTAAGTTTTCTTGTTTTGACCTATAGTTTGTGTAGGGAAGTCTTTTAGTGTTTTTTCTAGATTTTCAGACCCTAGGTTAGATAGGAACTGTACAAATTGGCTGAGTTAAGATAGTACAAAAGAGTACAAGGCTTGCCACCTGATTTTATTCCTGGTTCAGGAGAAAATCCTATGGAAGCTATCGACCAAGGAGCTACTACCACCTCCCTCATGGGAGATAATGTGGTTGTTAAAAGTGGAGTACCATATTCTTCATATTCGCCTCCCTTGGTCCAACAGCCTTCCCGGGAAGATTCATCCTTCCGTTCTCTTGTGGAAGGACGTGTTGATGATGTTGCTCGCTCGGATTTTGGTCCCAGTGCATCATTTTGGGAAACCTCTGTAGGTCAAGCCATTGCTTCATTTGGCACCCATGGAATTGTTAGTTTTTCATCATTCAAGCTAGCATTATGATCTTAGAATCTTTTCACTAAGAGAATAACAAGCACAACAATAAAACATAAGCACATCATAAGAGACAAGAGACACAAAGAGTTTTCCTCGAGGAAACCATAAAGGAGAAAACCCCGCAACTTCCTCAGAGATAGAATCAACACCAAAGTAGTAAAATCCCAAAACAGTAAGATGATCTCCACACATCAGCAGTCTCTCTCTCTCACACTAAGAGAGCTTCTCCTCTCACTCATGCGCCCCAATGAGTGAGTGTGAGTGTTACAAGTGAGATAAATAGAGAGGCCCACTCTCTATTTATATTCTTTTGTTCACTTGAAGTGCACTCCAACATGTCAGCCTCACTTAACAATTACTTACTAGAGACGACATTTCTAGGAGTATCTAATAACCCTATTGCCCCACCACTTGTGGGGACTTTTCCTCCTCTGACCAATAGGAGGGTAACACAATGGTGGGTACTATTGCCCCAACTTACAATGACTCACCTAGGGTCAACTTCACTAGGATAGTCTAATAACCCAAGGGCCCCACAACTGTGGGGATTTAACCCTTGACCAATAGGAGGGTTACCCACAATGACTTGACATCACTTTCTCATTATAGAAACTTCCTGGAATAAACATCGGGGTATGACATGACTCAAATACATTACAATACATCCTGAAATAAACATCGGGTTACAGTAGATAAGAAATACAAGTGAATACATTTCGAAGTTACAATTACATCAACACTCCCTATTAACTAGGAAGGTATTCTCTTGACACAATTTATCAGCACAAGTATTCTTCTCTGTATCATCTAGGTCATTGTTAGGTCATCGTCATCTTCAAAGTCATCTTCATCTTCAAGTCATCTTCATCTGTAAGTCATCTTCATTTGGATCTGGATCATCACTTGATCTAGATCGTCACTGAATATCGTCACTGGATCTGGATCATCACTTGATCTGGATCATCACTAGACATCATCATCAGATCTGGATGATCACTAGGTATGGATCATCACTAGACATCATCATCGGATCTGGATCATCACTACTGGATCATCATCACTGGATCTCGATCATCACTCGATCTAGATCATCGCTGGCTATCATCACTGGATCTCAATCACCACTCGATCTGGATCATCCCTGGTGCTATCTCATGATTCTTCACGTCACGGGAAGTTCTACAGAGCCAGCCCTTTTTTATGTTGGTTGTAGGCCTAGCCTCCATGTAGGTCTTCTCCCAGCACTTATATCTGACCTATTCGTCAGAAAGGCCCAGCACTTATATCTGAGTACATGGGAACACATCCCTCAATCACATCAGAAAGGCTATGCACTTACATCTGAGCACGTGGGAACACATCCCTCAGTTGCATCAGAAAGGCTCCCGCACTTACATCTAAGCACATGGGAACACATCCCTCAGTCACATCAGAAAGGCTCTGCACTTACATATGAGCATGTGGGAACACATCCCTTAGTCACATCAAAAAGGATTTGCACTTACATTTGAGCATGTGGGAAAACATCCCTCAGTCGCTCTAGAAAGGCTCCTGCACTTACATCTGAGCAGGTGGGAACACATCCCTCAGTTGCTCCAGAAAGGCTCCTACACTTACATCTGATCACGTGGGAACACATCCCTCAGTCGCTCCAGAAAGCCTATGCACTTACATCCATCCAGGCGGGAACATATCCTGCTCACAGTGATGGAAGGGCTTGCACTCACATCTAATCATGAGGGAACACATCCCAGCAATCATATTAGAATGGCACCGAGTACTCGACTGAGCTACCTGGTAATTGACCAGGTGCCTCCATTCTCAAAATGGCAGTTGCACTTATATCCGACCTGCTCATCAGAATGGCCAACACTCACATCTGACATGGAAGGAACTTAATCCTTTAGCCATGACATAATGGATCATCCCTTACATCTGATCAAGTGGGAACACATCCCTCTGTCACATCAGAATGGCTACTCAGTCCTACACTTAGTGATCCTGGTAACTGACCAGGTGCCTCCATTCCTAGAATGGAAATTGCCCTTACATCTATCCTACTCGACAGAATGGCCAGCACACATATCTGACATGGAAGGAACCAATCCTTCTCACCATGACAAAATGGCTCAGCCCTTACATCTAACCATGGAAGGAACCAATCCTCTCACCATGTCATAATGGCTATGGGTCTCATCACTTTCTCTTGGAGGAAACCTCGATCTGGAGAACACCAAGCTTCTCCCCGAAGTACTCGAAATTCAGCCTAGCCAATGGCTTCATCAATACATTAGCTATCTATTCCTCTATCACAACATACTGGAGCTTCACTACTCCTCTCTACACCATATCCCTGATATAGTGATACTTGATATCGATATGCATCGACTTGTCATGGAACACTAGATTCTCTGACAACTTCACGCAAATCTGGTTGTCACAATGTATACAAGTAGCATCCAACTGGAGACCAAATATATCAGATAGTAGATTTCATAGCCATACTGCCTCACAACTAGCTGAACAAGCTGTGACATAGTCTGATTCAGCTATACTCAGTGCCACACAGGATTGCTTCCTTCTAAACCAAGAGATCACACCTGATCCCATACTGAAGCAACATCCTGAAGTACTCTTCCTATTGATGGCACTTCCTGCCCAATATGAATCAACATAACCCTCTAGGTTAATCTTTTGATTTGCATCGTACTTGAGCCCATAATCAATTGTACCCTTCAGGTACCTCAGAACATGATTTGCAGCAATCGAGTGAACACTTCTCAGATCTATCAAGTACTGGCTCAAGGTGTTCACAGCAAAGCAAATGTCTGTTCTCGTGTTCGTCAGGTACATCAATGACCCAATCATTTGACAATACATCATAGCATCAACTGACTCTGATGAGGCATCACTCAAAAGCTTCAAGTTCGATGCCATAGGTGTGGCCATAGCTTTACAGTCCATCATCCCAAACCTCTTCAGGATCTCTACTGCATACTTCCCTTGTCCAAGGAAGATTCCATTTGTACTCTGCCAAACCTCCATACCTAGAAAGTAATGCATCATATCCAAGTCCTTCATTTTGAACTCAACAAAAAGCTTTCTCTTCGTATCAGCAATCAACTCATCTATACCTGTCACAAATAGATCATCTACATATAGTAGGAGCATCACTGGTTTTCCATCTTCAACCTTGTAGTAAAGGTTGGAGTCTGCTTTACTCTTGGTAAAGCCCAAACTAGATGGAAAGCTGTCAATTCTGCCGTACCATGTCTTTCGTACTCTATGCACTGAAATATTATGTACCGGAGTGACAAGTAGTATCCATTTAGGATCATTGTATACCAAGATCCTCTATTTTGAACTTTTTCAGAATTTCTTCTCACATCCATCTGTGAGCTTGTCATCCTTTATCAACCTTGTAGCAAAGGTTAAGATATTCATCAAGCTCATCATGTATGTGTTATCCCATGGGTGTCTTCTAAACTCATACAAGGCCTTCTTTCATTTGCACACATGATTATGCATGTCATGTGACTTCACTTTCAGTGGCTACAAATATCTCTTCTTAGTTTATGTCTTCTTTTCGTGAGAAGCCTCGTGCTACGAATTTTTCTTTGTATCCCATGATGTTTCCATCTACTGCATGATGGAACTATGAACTTATCTTCAGGTCTCGATACTGTATCCTAGACATCATTCTTCTTGAACTGGTCTTCTTGGTTACTTCTTCATAGCTGGAAGATTCTGCATCAATGATGTTGATGCATTCATCTTATTATTCTTCATCTTGAACTTTCATCACTTGTTCTTCGGAACAAGTCTTTAGTCTTCTTTGTTTGTGGGCAATCATGTATGTGATATTTCCTACAATTCAAATGCATTTGTATGGTTAGAACATTTCATAAGGAATATTCATACTGGCAAATACTTATGCATAAATATATGATCATGCAACTACTTTAGCCAATACAAAATTCACCCATATCTCACTAAAACTTTCTAGATGCCTTCCATCTCTACCAGGACAACATTGCGATTGTGCACTAATCCAATATGTCAGCAAAGAGGTTTCATTCTAGATAAGTAGGAATGGAGAGTTGTATAGCACCATGAGCTACTTACCCATCACATGCATATTAGTAGTATACTGTCATTAATGAAAACATCCTATCATGCATAATACATCAACTGAATATAAACAAATGCATAACAAAACAAATTCATGAAATGACAATTGAATACTTATCTTTATTTGTTTCATGGGTATACTCCTTCTTGAGCCTTCAGCTTCATCGTCTTCTTCATTCATGATAGCATCATTTCTTATCCAAATGCTAGGATGGATAAGAAGTTCTTCAAGATCTGAGTTCTTCATATTCCTCATTGCTTGAGGGATCTTCTTTGGATGGTGAGAGCTTGATCTTCAATTGCTCCCATCTTCTCTTCTCTTCTTATGAGTCGAGCTTCTTCTTCTTCTCGAAGTATTCTAAAAGTAATCACTTCCTTTTGCCACACATTCCTTGCATGAATGAATCCCATGATCCTGGGAGGCTATTCAAGGTGGCCATCACCACTTCTGCATTCTTCACTGCTTCTTTTACCGCTTCAAGTTGTTCTTGATTTGAGAGACTCTTATGACTGCATGGTCTCTGCATTCTGGATCTTCACATTCTTCAACTGGTTTCTCAAGGTCATATTCCGATTTATGTTCTTCCCTTCAAATAGTTTGGTCAAGGAATCAAAACATCTTTGGTGTATTTAGGGAGACACTTGTAGTACAAGTTGATTCGTGACTGAATCAGCAGTGATCTTCTTGGCCTTGACCAAGTTCTTCTTGTGTAAGGCTTCTAGCCTCATCTCCCTCTTGGAACTATAACCTCTATACTCATGTAGGTGTCCAATCCATTTTCTTCAGAGAGATCATATACTTCCATACTTGGAAGTTGTCAACTTCGCCAAGCTTATCATCAAGCTGATGTGATAGAACACTTTGAAATGAGAACCTCAAATGAAAATAGCAAAGGATTAGATCTTACCGATTTGAGGTGTTCGTCCTGGTTCCGGAGCTAGCTGATCTAGGGTTTGTCATAGAAACCCTAATTTTCAAAACTTGGAATATTTCATATCTGATTGGATAGACAGATAGATCTCTTCAAATGGAACTGTCCAATGTACTCCTTTTCTGAAAATAGTGGAGGGAAGCTCTCGGAACAGGAAGCCCTAGTTTTCCAATTTCTTCTGCAGAAATGCCTGTTACTATTTCTATGATATCTCTGAAGTTATTGCTCCTATGTGTCTAAAATTTTTCACTGAGGTAACCTCACATGTCCTGGATCCAAAAACATAGGTTTCATCAGAATTTGTTTCACCATTTTGGAATTATGATCCTTTTCCGAAGGTGACTTGTTACAGGACTTTTCAAAATAGCGAAGTTGTACGGAATTCCACATGTGACTGGTTCATATTCTGAGTCTGATATTCAGACCACAGAAATTAAATTCCATGCCATTTCTAGAACATCTTCAGTAATTCCATTTGAACCTCTGCAGCCCAAGATATTGCAATTCACCCCAGGTGTCCTATTTAAAGATGAATTCTGGAAGAGGCTGGAACCCTAACTTGGAGGGATCATATCGCCCAGAATATAGTGAATCTAAGGCTGATTTTTCGATACAAGATTCATCAGGATTTTAGCCTCAGAACCTACAACTTTTATCTCTTGAAACTTTTCCAATAACAAGATATAGCGACTGTACCAAAACTTAGCAGTTTTAGTATTTAGGGTTTTTCTAGCTCAGAGTCAAACTAGGGTTTGACTTTCCCAGAGTTTCACCCAACCAAATTTCTTGGTCCAGGTCTCTAAACTTTGGTTTTGATGAGTAGAACAATCCTATTCCAATATCACTCAAAAATTCCTCTTCTGTAGAAAGCCCTATTTTCCACATCGAAAACTGAAAATGCTTGGAATCGAATTCTGCTTCGACAGAAAGATGCGCCCTTCAATGGAGAGTCATCCTCGCATATTTTTGCTGATGGATTGTGGAGAGAGACCCAAAAAGTAAGAAGCCCTACCTTCTGTAGCTGCACAATGTCTTCATCTCAGGTTAGCTCTTATACCATGTTATTTTTTCATCATTCAAGATAGCATTATGATCTTAGGATCTTTTAACTAAGAGAATAACAAGCACAACAATAAAACATAAGCACATCACAAGAGACAAGAGACACAAAGAGTTTTCCTTAGGGAAACCATAAAGGATAAAACCCCACAACTTCCTCAGAGATAGAATCAGCACCAAAATAGTAAAATCCCGAAACAGTAAGATGATCTCCACACAGCAGCAGTCTCTCTCTCTCACACTAAGAGAGCTTCTCCTCTCACTCATGTGCCCCAATGAGTGAGTGTGAGTGTTGCAAGTGAGATAAATAGAGAGGATCACTCTCTATTTATATTATTTCATTCACTTGAAGTGCACTCCAACATGTCGGCCTCACTTAACAATTACTTACTAGAGCCGACATCTCTAGGAGTGTCTAATAACCCTAGTGCCCCACCACTTGTGGGGACTTTGCCTCCTCTGACCAATAGTAGGGTAACACAATGGTGGGGACTATTTCCCTGACTTACAATGATTCACCTAGGGTTGACTTCACTAGGATAGTATAATAACCCAAGGGCCCCACAATTGTGGGGAATTTAACCCTTGACCAACAGGAGGGTTACCTACAATGACTTGACATGACTTTCTCATTATAGAAACTTCCCGTAATAAACATCGGGGTATGACATGACTCAAATACATTAGAATACATCCTGAAATGAACATAGGGCTACAATAGATAATAAATATAGGTGAATACATTTCGAAGTTACAATTACATCAACAGGAATCTCTTCTGAAATTGAAGAAGAATGTAGGCAATACCATTCTCCCACTCTCTGTGTGAAGGAGATTGATAGGCAGATAGATGACATCTTAGGTCCAACACTACCAAGGTCCACATCTGTTCCTAGGGGATATCATTCACTCGTTGAATCTATGAGACCCATTGAATTGATTATAGATCTTCCATTGACACCCCACAACCCAGTTCAAGATACCACCCCTATCACCTCTCATGTTATGTCTATTCCGAATCTTCCCAGGTCTTTTGCACCTGAGATTCAACCTTCAATTCCTGTTACGTCTACCCCCCTGATACGACCTACATTATCTGACACCAAAATTGTTGTTAGTCAAAGATAGACCTCTAACATAGAACCATCTACAGTTTATGTCCCTCCCACCAATACTAATGTGGTAAATCCCCCATCTAGTTTAGGTCAGCCCTTAGGGGCACAATTTGTTATCGTTTAGTCTTCTGGAGGTTATGGTTATCAATTACCTATAGGTAATCATCCATCTAATCCTACAGGAATGCCTTATGCTAGAATTCCATACCCTAGTAACACTTTTACGCCATGGGGGAAACCCAACTAGTCTTACATGACAGCTATGGGAGGGATACCTATACATACTGCGGGAGGTGCAGGAGGATCACCTTATGGAGGTCCTCCCTCTGGGGGACCTAATGGTCCTAGAGGATCTAGAAACTTTCCTCCTTATGGTCTTGGTGGTCCTAGTGGTCTTGGGGGACCTGGTGGATTTCCCCCTTTTGGATCTGGAGGGTCTAGTGGCCCTCCACCTAGTGTTTTCGGTGGCTCTGGAGGTTCACCACCTCCTGTAGGCTCTGGAGGGTCTGGTGGTCTGCCTCCTAGTGGTCTTGGTGGTCCTGGTGGTCCTGGTGGTCTTGGTGGTCCTATTGGCCCTAACGGTCCTCCTCCTAGAGGCCCTGCTGGTCCTAGCGGTCCTAATTCTAGAAATCAACCCCCTGTGGGTGGATGTTTTGGTGGTTCTTCCTCAAAGCAACCTATTTATTAGTCTACCTATGGTCCTACTGGTAATTATATGCCATCTCAATATTACTAGTATGTGCAACCCAATAGACAGTTACCTTTCCTAGCAACTTTGGACTTGCCTGATTTGTCCAAGTTGATTAATGACTCCATTCGACACAATCCCTTGTGGCCTCCCATTTTGGTAAAGTTACCATCGGATATTCTGAAAATTCGATGGAAAGCAGGGTGAAGATATATGGAACCATGCTATGAATTTTCATTTATGGTGTTCTTCGAACTCTCTCATGGATGATTCTGTTTGGTTACGACTCTTTCAACGAAATTTGATTGGTACGGCCGTGAAGTGGTACATTGAACTCCCACAACATTCGTTTGTGGATTTTGGCTCATTGGCAACTATGTTCCTTACACACTTTCAACTCCCTATTCGTTATGAAATGGGCATTAAAATTTTAACTTCTCTATGACAGAACACCTCCACCCACATTTTTGATCATATTCATGAGTGGAGAAGGCGGAGAAGGCTTATTAAGGCCCCCATTTCGGATCAGTTGTTAGCTGATTGGTTCACTAAGTTCTTGTTGTCTTCTATTTCCTGAGATGTGGATATGGGCGGTGTCATTACCGAAGAGCACACTATTAGTTAGGCTCAGTACCTAGACTTGGTCTATTCCCAGTCGGGAACTCTTTATGACCTGATCCCTCAAGCTCCTCGCCCTAGCACTGACCCTGCCAAGCCACTAGTAGAAGTACCTGTTGATGGGGTTGTTAATTCAATCTAGTCCCTGTCTGTAGCGAAACCTACCAAGCAAAATGAAACTGCTACTCCTTCATCTCCTAAGGTTTCCTCCGAGGTCAATTCTATTCAAAGTACTCAAACCTTGGGTAATAAAAATAAAGGTAAAAATAGAAATAAAAAAACTGGAAACCAATAGGAGACCCCACGACCAACCAATAATGACAATGACAAAGGAAAAAGGAAGGCTAAATATCCCTATTTGTTATGCGGTGGTGACCATTTTTCAAAGGAATGTACCCATTGGGATGAAATCTCCTAGTTTTTGAAGTCTAATCCCGCACCTGTAGTACTTACGGATCTCTTTCCCTCTCAACAACAACTGGTAGACCACATGTCTAAACAGGGTAACTCTAGTTCATCAAAGGAAATTCATATGATGTCCTCAGATACCATCCATCTGCAAACTCAAAGCTAGAATTATGATAAACCCGCAGATAAGAAATAATATCAATCTTCTTCAGGGAAAGCCACCTCTGCTAGTTCTCCGGAACCCTTGTTTACTGTCCCTTTATCTATTAAGAATCCTACTCTCGACATGATTTTGCACCCACCAAAGAGTACTGCTCAGAAGGTTGTCTTTAATCGCAATGCCTGAGCTGCTCAATTCTATAATGTGGTTGAAGATCTCGCTTAGGCACCTTGTGCGATGTCTACCCTAGAAGTACTCCAAAGTTTCCCCACACAACGCAAGAACTTGTTGACAGCTTTAGGATCTGTGGACTCAGATTACACTAACTTGATTCATTTCAATGTTGAGAACTATTAACCTAGATTACCACATAAACTTGCTTTTCAAATAATTACGAAAGTAGTGGGGAACAAAGTCTTTCGAACGGTACTAGATGAAGGAGCTTCGACCTCGATGTTATCTCTGACTTGTTGGAAATCTCTTGGCTCTCCCGAGCTTGTCACATCACCTACGACCCTTAAATCCTTTGATTGATGGGGTTTCTAACCCCATGGTATCATATCAGCCCTTGAGGTCGAGCTGGGGGGAAAAATGTTTCCATCCAAGTAGAAGTGGTAGATGACGCTTTAGATTACCACCTCCTTCTAGGAAGGAATTGGTTCTATGCCATGATTGGTGTTGCTTCAACACTATTTCGAACAGTCCAATTCCTGCATCTAGGGAGAATTGTTACTATTGATCAGTTTGATTTATGTACGACGGATGTTACTACCTCCACAGCTAATAACATCCCCATGTTAGGCCAGTCCCTTCCTCCTTACCACTCGATTAGGGTAGGCATGCTGAAGGACTCATCCCTAATGGGTATTTTTCCATCTACTCCTCTTAGCACGGATACGACGACAGTACATATGATTACCTCATCTTATTATGAGCCTAAGGGAAAAAATGTTGTTTATTCCACTTCGTTCAGTCCTCATGAAGCTATGTATGACATCATTCAAACTTTTTCCGATGATCACATTGATGACCTTCATCTAGTGGCTTCAGATCCTTACCATTTACTGTACTGGTTAGAAACTTCTCTTTCGGTTCTAGACTATCTCTCTAAGACTTTTCCTTCTAATGAGTCCATTATGGAGATCATGAATACAGATGAGCCCATTTGGGAGGATCACCATCATAGATCCATGTTCCTCCCCAATACTAGTTCGGGTAGCCATGATTTTGAGTCCTTGTTTCCTACTGATATTGTCAACGTTCCACAAAGTCCTATACTATTGAAAGATACAGATTTTGAAGGAAACCTTTGCAACATTACTCAAACGAACCCAATTGACATATCAGCCAAGCCTGATGTTATTGAGCATGTTCATGTTGGGCAAAACTGCTACACAGATGAATCTGAAGCATATAAGGCACTTTTTAAGGAATTCTGTGATATTTTTTCCTTGTCCTATGAAGTGATGCTGGGGATTGACCCTTCCATTGTGGTCCACAAGATTAAAACTTATCCCACAGCTAAACCTGTCAGGTAGAAACTTAGGCAAGTCCATCCTTGGAAGGACGTAGCTATTAAAGCTGAGATTGAGAAACTTTTGAAAGCTGGTTTTATTTATCTTGTACCTCTAACGGAATGGGTATCGAACATTGTCCCTGTCAATAAAAAAAAGGCTACCATTAGAGTCTGCATCGACTTTAGGGATTTAAATAAAGCTTGTCCCAAGGAGAACTTTCCTACCCTGCACATCGATCAGATTATCGACAACTATGATGGAAGTGTCCTCTTTTCATTCATGGATGGATTCTCTGGCTATAATCAGATTGAGATATTGCCCTCCAATCAGCATAAGATGACATTCATTTTCCCATGGGGAACCTTTGTGTATAAGAAGTTACCTTTCATCTTGAAAAATGTTGGAGCCACATTCCAACATGCAATGTCCTATGTGTTTCATGACATTAAACATATTTTTTAATTGTACGTTGACGACCTCCCTGCTCATTCACAGTGACGAGAGGACCACCCTGGTCATCTCAGAGACATATTACTGAGATGTCGTCATTATAATATACGACTCAATCCGCATAAATGTGTTTTTTGCATTGAGACGGGACATCTTCTTAGCTTTGTGCTATCAAAAGATGGCATCTAGATCAATCCTTTGAAGATTATCGCTATTCTTGATCTACCAGCCCCAACCAACCTCCTTGAACTCCAAAGTTTGCAGGGGAAGGAAAAATTTCTCCACTGTTTCATGTGCCATTTCGTAGAGAAAACGCATGGTTATATGCATCTCCTCAAGAAGAGTACTCCATTCTTCTGGGATGACCAGGCCCAACATGCCTTTGATAATATTAATCACGCTCTGACTCATTCACCTGTGATACACCCCGCTTATTATTCAAAGGACTTTCTCTTGTATATTGTTTCCTCCACTACCACCATCGCCATGGTTTTAGTGTAGGACAATCTCCATAGTCATGAGAATGTGATTTATTATGCCAGTAAGAACCATATCGATTCTAAAGCCCATTATTCACATGTGGAGAAGTTAGCATTGGCCACGGTCATTGCTGTACAAAATTTTCGTCACTACATTCTGCTTCGCACTACCACCGTATTGGTAGACCAAAACCCAATGTACTACATTCTGACTCGTTAGGTACTCGGGGGAAAGTACTCCCATTGGATCATCATCCTTCAGGAGTTCGATCTGGAGTTTTCCAAGGCCACATCAAAGAAATCCTTGGTTTTTGCAAAGCTCATGTGTGATATTCCTTGTGCTACAATAGAATGTGAGCCCAGTGATTCATTTTTGGATGAATTCCTATTCCTGATTAGCACTACTGATCCTTGGTATGGAAATTTGTTGATTTATCTCTAGAACCAGCTTTTTCAGCAGCATTTATCTCGCGATGATCATCATCGTATCCATCACCACGCAAAACGCTATCTTATCTTGAATGATACCTTGTATAGACATGGGGTTGAATCCATTCTCCGGCGATGCCTCACCCATGAGGAGGCTAAACACGTGTTGAATGATTACCACTCTGGAGCATGTGGCAGTCATTTATCTAGGATGGATATAGCCCAAAAAGTCCTTCACACTGGCTATTTCTTGCCTTCTATCTTCAAAGCTTGTCATGAGGCTGTTAAGAAATGCCAACCTTGTTAACATTTTTATCCTAAAAGGTGCACCCATCCTGCTCTATTTCACCCCGTCATTGCCTTTGGCCCATTTTCCAAATGGGGGATTGACTTCATGCATTGTAATCCTACCTCAACTAGGGGGCATGGTTACATCATCGTAGCCATGGATTATTTCACAAAATGGGCTGAGGCCATGCCTACATATGTAGAAGATGGTAATACTGCCGCTCTCTTCTTGTTCAATCATATTATAGCTAGATTTGGAGTTTCGCAGTCCATCGTTACTAATCAGAGATCTCATTTCCGTAATCAAATGATGGAGGAATTGAGTGCCAAGGTAAGTTTTCACCATAAAAACTCTACGCCATTGATCTAGGAGGATCCAAGAAGGAATTTTTTTTGAATTCCTCCAATCTCAACAAAACTAGCAACATATCAAAGGGCTCATCGAGACGATTCCAACAACATTTGTTTCACCTCAAACGGACTTCGTATGAGAAAGTTATCGCGTTATGTTCTATGAGGTCAACATGCAAAATTGGCAAAAAGAGGTGCGACGTGGCACCAATGATAGGGTGACACATGGCATTCATACTATACAAACATGATGACATGGCACCACTGACAGGGTGACATGTGGCATTCGTACAGTACAGACGGATGACATGGTAGTTGTATGGACATACACGTGGCAGTACGGTCCAATCAGGATGCGACACGTGTCATGTACAGACAATGAGGTGGAAATCTAGTCAGTAGTATAGACCAATCAGGGTGAGACACATGTCATGTATGGATGATGAGGTGGAAATCCAGTCAGTAGTATGGACCAATCCAGATGCGACATGTGTAATGTACAGATGATGAGGTGGCAATCTAGTCAGCAGTACGGACCAATCCGAATGCGACACGTGTCAGTACGAAGGTGACTGCGCAACTTAGTTGGTAGTACGGCAGATGATTTGGCAGTTGACTGGGTGTTGAGGTGGACCAATCTGGAACTACCATGTGGTAGCACCAGATCGGCCAATATTGATTGAAGTTGACCAAAATGTTGCTGCTCCACCAGTTTTGAACTCCTGACCTCCCATACCCCGTCTCCATGCCTTTACCAACTGTGATGGCATTGTTTTTTGTATAATGTATGGAAATAATATTATTTAAAGTGGCATTTGAAGCCCCAAAGGGGCTAGGGCTTAGCCCCAACCCTGGTTCTTCCTCCAACGTGACCGGGAGCTCCATCCAGCATCGGAGCCCGCGCTCTATTTCAGCACATGTCGAATTACAAACCATAGAAAATGGGTTATAAGTGGATCTAAAAACAAGTTACGTTATAATAAATTTGTTTTAAAAAAACCATATTGTGGGTTCAACGAACCATGTGGTTTTGGGGGAAAAGAATTTTATTGTAATATTCTAAAAATATAAAATGTGGTTGGCATAGTTGTAACTATGTCAACTACATAATTTAAGAAGATCCTAACCAAGTGTGGGGAGCTGGAACCATATGCCTTCTTGGGAAAAATTTATTGTAACTAAAGAATCATGAGGAGAATGTGGAGTGGGGCAAGCCAAGCCTATATAAACCCACTTAATTTCCATTTACAAAGCATGCTTTGAATTGGAGACTTTGTAGCTAAAGGAGAGAAGGGATATTGAGTAGGTCTGCAGGAGGAAGGTATGAGTGTTTATACTCGTTCTCCACCGTCTTTAGGCTTTGGAGTTTCTAGAAGCAATCTTGTTGTGTTTTGGGCAGCAGTTCTCTGTTAGAATAATCAACCCATAGTATTTACCCACTTAGACATTATTTCATTTATTTTGTCTTATTTGCCTAGTCCATGAGTCCCACCATGTG